>JAMPIV010000785.1:0-385000 GCA_024509875.1 Oreohelix idahoensis
CACAGTTTTTAATTCTATCTCCGCACATGTGCCTTTCAGTGAAATAATTATTCCATCTCCAGTGGCATGGTGAAGACATACTGTGGCGGGTTAAATAACCTCAGTTCATATCTATAGCTTAATTCTTACGTTCTCTTCTTAGATGTTCATTTGCTTTAAACTATATTTCTTTCTATGTTCTTTACAATCACATCTCTTAACAAAAGAGTGAGAGTTTGGAGGCTATTTCCTGCTAAGGTTGTTCTTCCTCTCACAAACATTCACTTTAACATGCTCGTTGTTCTTCCTCTCACAAACATTCACTCTAACACGCACGATCAGGCAGGCCAACAATAAAAGACAAAGGTGCCATGCTTATGTGTATATTATTTATTGCTTTAAATGAACACACTTCTGTCCTGATATTTCAATTAAGTTGTTTTGCTACATATTCACACATAATAAGAATACAATATCTTAATGATACTGCAGTTCATTCTGTTGCTGAATGACACAACCTGAATTCAATCGTATGCAGATGAGCATATTCGCAGCTGTCTTATGCATGTAAATGGAACAGTTTTAAAAGGGTAATTTTGTTGTTGTTTTGTTGTTGTTGTGTTTTTTTTTTGCACATTCTAGGTGTCACGGCGATATGTTCGCCGAAATATCAGGCTGATCACGCTGAAAGTGACAACCCTGATATAATGTAAAAACCCGTTTGGTCAGCTGACCGGAAGGGAAGTGGACACAAATTCTGGCGCAAAAAGTACAGTAGAGTTCTGGCTAGTGTCTTGTGCAGATCGCTTTATGTTCCCTATCAGCATTTTTGCTGGGAAGTGTATGTCATTCTTGTTTAGTTATACTACTTGCCATGTCTTCGTGCGGTGTGGATTAAATTGTGTAATTCTAGAATGATGGTGTATTATCTAGTGACATTTCCTTAGGCCGTTGAAGTTGAGTTATTTGTGATTAAGTATTATCTGTTCATAGTACAATAGTTAGCCGGTGAGCGAAAGTCATAGTGATGTTCACTCGGTATGGACATACCAGTGCGTATGAGACTGATTGATTAAGTTGGTGGCTATTGCAAGTTGTATTGGCATTTATGTTGAATTGTATTTCATATGTATTGCTAGCCGTGTGTGGTTTCCGTGTATGCAGTTGTCAATAAAAGGGAACTTACCTGTTAAAGGTGTTAAATTTACTTATTGTCACCAACTGTATGCGGTGGTCGTCTTCTAGTGAAACGAGCCATGTGTGGAAGTGTTTATGTATTAAATCCACAGTATAAATAGTTTCCTGACACTTGGTAGTCAAAGAATGTATTTCCCGGCATAATAGGGTGTTGTTCATTTCTTTTAGTCTTTTCATCAAACCAAGATGACAGAATAGTTCGTAGTGTCGGATGTGTCAATGAATCACATAATTGAACTATGAGCTGGTTCTCCGCATTGCTGAATCATAAGTTTAATCTTGTAGTAAAGTACTCTGTCTGATACCCCGCTCAAATTTCCCCGATTCAAAAATCTAGTTAACGTAAATTTACAACCTATAACCCACTACTACTATGTTTGAAATTTGTCAAGGGCAAGGTCAAATGTACCGCTAAAAATTGGACAAAATAATTTGAATTCTTCTACTACCACAGTAAAAAAATCTATAGATAATTTCCATGTTGGACCTTGGTCTGAAGGCCACAGACAAATCAACCGCAAACATTTTAACTAAAGAATTTGAATTTTCCACTACGCCAAGTTAAAAATGTTACTACCCACTTTTGACACGCACTACCCCTCCCAATATTTATTAACAAACGTCGTAAAAATTAACAACCAATCGTATTGTTACCTCGTTTTATAGTGACGATAAAATCTTGGTTGTAGGAGAAAATATGCCTAATTTGTGCTTTGGAATAAAATTAAATAATTTATTTCTCAAAAACTAAAGAGAATTAAAAGGAGAGAGATATCTTGAAATATAGGGTTAATATTGCTTAAAATATTGACATAAAGATTTCCCCGTAATAATATTATTTTGACATAGAAAATTTTGTTTTAGTAATATTTTCAGTTCGAAAAAAGCACAATTAATTACTTAAAAATTACACAGATAAAAACGGGGAGGAATAATTAAAAGAAACCTATATAGGAAGATAGAGGACAGTTGTCTGTTTAATAATCACTTTCAATATTAACAATCGACCCATTAATAACAAAGGTATTGTATAAATAAAATTGAGACAGGCGAACAAACACTTCTGAATTGCTCAATTTGGTAGCTTGGGAAAAAAGTTAAAATTTGTTGAACGCGCGTTCTGATTGGTTAGGCGTAGTTGAGGATGGGCAATAAAAATTACCAATTGCTTGCAAAGTCGGCTATTTGAAATTTAAACTAACTAAGCTGACATCAGCGGGAGAGCCTGTGTGACCAAAGCTTTCGCCGTCTGGAACACTAAAGCAGTGGTAGAACCCATTTACTGTCTAGTCAAGCTTATGTTATGTGAAATTCTTACTTGACGGTAAAGCAAAATAAATATTTGTATTGATTTAATTAACATGTAAGCCACAGTGTGTGTTACGATAGCCTAAGAAGGAATGCAGTCTTTCGGAGTGAAATAAATGCATAAAAAAATTTGCTAGTGGCTTTACAACGTTTGCTAATGCCAAAGCAGTAGATAAAAATGGATATTGGCATTTATAGTGCCATAAATGTTTAAAGGTTATGTATAATTATGTAGAAAATGTTAGGACGAATTTATCCACAGGTTTCAGTGCTAGAGTAAGCACACCCTATCTATTATATGGAAGCGACACCTTGGAGGAAGGGATCAGGGCTTTGTACTATCACAGAAGAAGAATGTTTACACAGCAGTGATGTTAAACAATGAAAAATAAAGACTGGTGTAATGATCAGCACACATAGCTGATCAAGGTGAGTTGTTACCATGGTTATGTGTGGAAGTATTATAGATGAGAGTTATATGGGAGGTAATGTTCCTCTCATTTCAGGTTATATGTCAGAATACTTATTGGTGGCAGGAAACCTGGTGAGGGACGAAAATCTTAGGAATGATCGCTCCGCATTCAAGTTGTAGCTAGCCCCACACCTTCGACCAGGAGCACCACATTTGTTGATTCTGAGGACCTATGGGCCAACTGTTTTCCTAAATGCATGCCAGTTAAGTCGTTTAGCAAAGGCACTGACAAATTATTGATATCATAAAGTTCCACCATAATAACCATAATAATAATAATATAATCACCTTGAAGTGATTAGCCCAACAGTCTTTCCAACATATTAACAGTGATAAGTACAAGCCGGTAAACAGAACAGTGGGTGGATTTCTTCAGTGATTTTCTTTTGTATAAACAAGAGACATGGACAGAGTTCCAATTTATTTATTTTAAATAGTGTAAATAAAAATTCCATTGAGTTTGACAATCCCTGTCCCATAAAATTGAGGTACAGGGAGTTTAAATTGTAAAAAATAATTACCTAAACTTCATCAAAAGTCTTACTTACTTTAATTGTATTGGGTTAAAGTTTTGTTTGACATTTTTCTTTCATCACATAAAATACATTTACCCTAGACACTAGCCACACAACATTTCAGAGATTAATTTATACAAGGTGAGATCTTAGAGGTGGCGGATAGGGACCCTGAGAATTACATTATCATCATCATCAATTAGACTCAGGGAACTTACACAGCTTGACCTCACCTTGGGTACTCTTAGTTTAGTAACACCATAACATCTAATTTACCACAAATCTGAGGATTTTTTTGAGAAAAAATGCCAGAGCTCGAGTGATTATGGAATTCGTATTTTGTGGTATACGAGTATCTGACCAAGAGTCATCTCTATGAGTTCATGATGATCTCTAATAACTTTCTCACTGTGTGTCCAGATCTACCTTTTCCTATTTAATGCCATAAAGCAAAGTAAGATTTCATTGTCACTGACAAAGTGGCAGTCAGGTTGAATGCCACAGTTTGTGTTTGTTAAGAAAATTTGAAACACCCCATTTCGGGAGTGTTAACACACTTTCTAAGTCAAAACAAAGCACTGGGTTGCTTGTTGTTATTTCTGTCCTTTTTTTCTTTCAGCTTTAGTTTTTTCCAACATTGTTCTGGTGTATTTCTAATTATCCTTTATCTTCAGACATGCTTCTACCGTTAAAAGTTCACACCTAACATATTTGTCTTTTTTGAGGATAGAAAACTAATGTTGAATTCTGTATTGAATATTTGATCATTGTTTGTGTTTCTCGACATGCTGGATGCCTTTTTCCTCACAGTGGATAACATAAAACCCGCACATATTTCTGAGCTTAAGCAGATTTTCAAGGTACTCATTTAGAGGTAGATCAACTGTAATATGATGGTATTCTAGGAAAAGAATTGGTGTGTTTCCGCTTTTCATGGAGGGTGACCTCACTGATTTTGTTTGCATGTTTTCCTCTCACAAATGGCTTCGGTATGCCTGTTTCAAGAGAACTTAACTCCGTATAGAAGTAGTTGAGTCGCATCTGTGAGATACCAAGTGTTGAATCGAAATACTTCGCACACTCTATCCCTTATGGCAGTGCAGACTCCCCTCATGTCCCTTCTCCTCTTATGGAGCATGCATCCATTACTTCAGTTAATCTCCTTGCATTAAACCTCCAACAGATCAGTTTTTAAACAGCGGCGACAGCTTCTGGCTTCTTCGCGTCTCCATGGTGATTCACATCACGTGATGACTACGACTAGTTTAAAAGGTAGATCAGGAGATGGAATAAAGCAATAATAATATGATTGGACTTAGAATAATTAAAATCCAACACACATTGAAATACCAATTATTTTTCTCGAAAGTAATAATAATAATAATAATATTAATAATAGCCCCTTCAGTCATAACTGACTATGGGAATGCACCCCTGAGGTGACAACCCTCAGCTGCTTATTTTCCTGGTGCTCCTTTCGACGTTTTCTCCCCTCCTCTGCTTGTTGTGTGAGCCTCTCTTCGCCCAATCTGAGGTGGCGCCGTAAATAGCATCGCCACTTAGTGTGATCGGCAGCTTCATCCTCCCATGTTGCTGGATCCATGTCCAGTGCCCTCATATCTCTCTTGCACACATCTTTGAACCTCAGCTGTGGTCGCCCAACTGTTCTCTTGCCATCTGCTAATTGTCCGTAGAAGATATCTTTTGGGATGCGACCATCTTCCATGCGGCGAACATGGCCAAGCCAGCAAAGTCTGCGCTGTCTAAGCAGTGTATACATACTTTGAAGGCCAGCACGTGACAACACCTCGACATTTGTCACTTTATCTTTCCACGAAATGCCGAGGATGCGGCGTAGACACCGTAAATGGAAGGTATTGAGCCTTCTGTCTTGCTTAGCATAGGTAGTCCAGGTCTCGCTGCCATATAGGAGTGTGCTGGTGACGCAGGCATTATATACCGCAGCTTTGGTCTTCATTGTGAGTTTGAAGTTTCCCCAAACACGCGATGTGAGGCGGGCAAAGGTAGCTGCAGCTTTGCCAATGCGGCTGTCGATTTCTGTATCCAGTGAGAGTTTGTCATTGATGGTAGACCCTAGGTATGTGAAGTGGTGCACCACTGCCAATTCATAGTTATTGATAGTGATAACTGGTGCAGCACCCGCATCCTGACTCAGCACATTCGTTTTCTTTAGACTTATTGTGAGGCCAAAGTCCTTGCATGCTTTAGTGAAGCGATTCATCAAGTTCTGAAGCTCGTGTTGGCTTTGAGTGACGACTGCAGCATCATCAGCGAACAACAAGTCTCTTATAGTGACCCTTCTGATTTTTGTTTTTGCCTTCAGCCTTGAAAGATTAAACAGACGGCCATCTGACCTAGTGTGAAGGCATATTCCTTCAGTTGCATCTCTGAATGCATGTTTCAAGAGTAAGGCAAAGAAGATCCCGAAGAGGGTCGGAGCCACAACACAGCCTTGTTTAACGCCCCTTCGTATGTCAAAGGGCTACGACGTGCTTCCAGCATATTGGACTGTTCCCTTCATGTCGTCATGGAATGACTTTATCATTTCCAGCATTTTAGGAGGGCAGCCTATTTTCAGGAGGATTTTGAAGAGTCCATCCCTACTAACCAGGTCAAATGCTTTTGTGAAGTCTATAAAGGCGATGTATAACGGCCTTTTCTGCTCTCTTGATTTTTCCTGAAGCTGGCGGACAGAGAAGATCATGTCTGTTGTTGATCTACCAGCTCGGAATCCACACTGTGACTCTGGATATATACGCTCAGCTAACCTGTGTAGTCGCATTAAGACGACTTTCGCAAAAACCTTACCAACAATACTAAGAACAGAGATGCCTCTGTAGTTATTGCAATCACTTCTGTCTCCTTTATTTTTGCACAGTGTTACAATCTTGACATCTCGCATGTCTTGAGGAATAGTTGTCTCTTCCCAGCACTGGCACAGCATCCTATGCAGGGGATGTAATAGCGTGCTCTTACAGCATTTGATTAAATCAGGAGAAATCCCATCACTGCCTGGTGCTTTGCCAGAGTATGTTCTCACATATTGGATAACTGTAAGATATTGTGTAGGATGACAGAGTAGCTTAAATGACGTCACTTTATATCCTCAGGTCAATTTTTGCCAAAAATGGAGATAGAATAAGGCAGTACTAAGGCGACGACGTGCTACAAACATGTAGCTTCACTGACATTAAATTCTTCTTCTTCTTCCTTCTTCCTCGTTCGTCCTGAAAAGGACGGTGGTTGCGTTGTGTCTGTTTACGCCTAAGCTGTGATATCTGCACCTTTCGGTCGACACATCCGACTTCTGCACGGCATTTTTTAGGACCGGGTTTGCCTTCCCATTGCGATCCACACTCGCTCAGCCAGACTGCACTGCTGCAGACTGTTTCCAGGACCACCACGTGGAGGTGGAGTGTGGTCTTGACCAGCTCTGATTCGCTGGTCCTGACGCAGGCAGTCAAGCTATGAGTTGCTGACTGCGTTCTCTATTGCTGCGTCTTTGACATTAAATTCATTTTCTACGCTTTTACACAACCAGAGGTGTACGTCGCAATGTTTGTCCTCGCACCACACCGGTAGATATTTTTTGTGTTTTATTTCCAGGGGAAATTATTTGCTTTGCCAAGGGAAACAAAATAAATGTTAAACGTAATTACAATATTTAACATTTTGTTTTTGGTGTTTTTTAAGTATTTTAATTTATTTATTAGGAAGTATATAGTGCACATAATTTTCTTGTATAAAAATGTATTGTTGTAAACGAATTTTTAAACCTTTTATAACTTTTTTTATGTGTTTTTATTAAACGTTACTAGATTTACACTGGATTCTAGTTTAAGAAAATCAGTATTAATAAAAGAATACTTCTCTTAATACATGTTTATCATACTGCATATTTTGTATTTTTGACCGGCATGAACTGCCGCCTAAACTAATTTAGTAAATACATTTTTGAGGTGAGACTCTTTGCCTCAGAAAGATATATTGTTTGACTTAACTGTGGAGGTGAAGAAAAGTTAAATAGAATGAATCAACAAATAAAAGTAATTAGAAGAAAAAGAGAAGGTCTCTCTCGGTGAAAGAAGGAGATCTGGGAAAGTTCTGCAGAGATATTTTAAGTATCCAGCGCAACAACTCTCTTAACTAAAAAATTACTGACGTGTTCCCCCAGATAACCCAATATAAATTACAACACATGAAACACTGACATAATTTTTTTTTTCCAAAACTTAAACTGGTTTGTAAAACAATTATTCTATTAGCATACTGTGAATCTAGATATCGGGGTGGGAAGTGTACACCACGTCTATAACCCATCACTCCTATAGTACTATTACCCTGATGTTGAACTACACTTCTAGTGTTATACTACTTCTACTAGTACACTTAACTTAGTGAATGGACTTAGTTTTTGAGTGATGGAGCTGGCTTGTCTACTGGGTCAGGATGACACGATACTGTTGCCCATGTCTGACACTTCCAACTTTAAGGAGTTACTGAAAGCTGAGACTGTGGGTTTCTGATATGGCCAGAGTTACCTCCTCGGTTGTGTCTGTCTGACTTCTAGTCTCTGGAAGATAGTCAGCCCGCCCTAGAACGTTTATTAGAGCTTTAGCGAGCTGCTGGGTAGATAACTGAACACTGGCATCGAGTTTTGCACAGGCATTCTGAATGTCTGGCGCCGGGCTAAGACTGTGTAAAAGAAATGATCTCTGTTACAGCTTGGCACGACCAGTCCACAAAGCACTCTTCTGGTCCACCTATCGGTACAAAGTTATCTTCCATGTCCCGGAGTTGACCTGATAAGGATCCTCTATCTACCATTATGTCTAAACTAGCTTGAGAAAGTGTTATCCAGTTGTACATGTTAAACTCAAATATCAAGTCAGTCTTATTGTATGGCTCCCAAACATGGAAAAACATTACCATAAACAAGAAGTTTGAGATTGTCATAAATGTGTGATTGCAGAAATCAGAAGGATTAAACTGTTATGACAAGATGACTCATTTGGAGCTAAGGGAAACAACCAGACAAACATCAGTAGAACGGAAGGTGAGAAGACATGACGTGATATAGGACACACATTAAGATAATCTGTTGATAGTATTATAAGGCTGTTCCTTTGCTAAAATCTCCGTGTAAGAGAAGTAGACAGACATGTTATCACTGGTAAGAGAAGTAGACAGACATGTTATCACGGGTAAGAGAAGTAGACAGACATGTTATCACGTGTAAGAGAACTTAGACAAACATTAAAGAGACTAAGAAGACAAAGAACACCCTTGACACAGGACAGACAGAGTTAGTGTGTGTTTGTTGAAGACCTTCACGGGAAGATATAATATTTTATGTTATCTAAATATTTTCTTAACTAGTTCTGTCCCCAAGCACAACAAGCTACTCAAGTCTTATGCATTCATTATAAGGTAGTCTTAGTTATGGAGTCGCGGTACCATAGTGGTTAGTGCCACTGGCTTCTTTGCTCAGTGGTCTTTGGTTCGATCCAAAGATGAGGAGGGATTTTTTTTAGGCAACAAACGGCTCCTGGGTCGACCCAGCCCCAGTTGGGTACCAGAGCACCCCTAGTGTGCCGATGGTAAAGAAAATATGGGCCTAACATCATATTCCCAATATGCCTCAATGGGCGTGTAACTGGATCCTTTACATTTACCTTAGTTCGTGTGACGAAATTAGTCGTGCACTTTTTATAACTCTCGTCCCCTCCGGCGGTATCACCTCATTTCTTCATTTTTCTCACTCATCGTCCTATTATTTGGCATATTTATTGCCCTTACATTCTTTTTGATGTGACCGCACCATGACCTGTTTACACTTCCGCAGGTGAACATAAACAATACCAGGTTAATTACACCGGTCAGCGGTAATACGTTTATCACTTGAAGTATTGGTATTATTCTATTGTTATTCTTTGTTAGAGACACTTTTTGGCGATACAGTATGGCCTTGTAGAAGTGATGAATGGAATGCCATATTGTCTGTCTAAGAAATACGTCTGGCGGAGGCACGAAACCATAGGTGATAAAGTAGATAATCGCTTATACGGGAACATCCCAATATAATTATTACAGATGACCTGGCAGAAGAGACAATCTGAGCGGAAGTATTAAAGCATTATTAGAAAGAGGTCACGCGATGAAATTTTTAAATGTAATATTTTAAAATACGCGGGGGTATTATGATTTAAACAACCCCACCCATCCAGTGTTGAAGAGATTGGATTGGTGTAAAGTGAGTGCTGGAATACACAATGGTTCTCATTGGCAAACTCGTTGGATTTTGAACTGAGAACTAGAAATATAATCAAGCGAAATTGTAATCACAAAACAGACTCGATCGCTACGTCAAATTAGCAATTCCCCAGAGCCAGAGAAATGAAAAGGACGAAGGATTCCAAAATTATAAGTGACAGATCAGAGTATTTTAATAACTTTTAACTTAAAAGTAAATCCGCATTTTAAATACAAAGACTGGAAATTTAAAGGACCCGCACAGATCAGAGTATTTGGGCTACATTAGAACTTAAAAAAGTAAACCCGCATTCTTTTAATACAAAGACTGGAGACATGAGGAATCAGATCACGCGTCATACGAGGAATACAAAATTTCCAAACCAAGTGATTCGAAAGCCTCTATCCTAAGTTGCAAGTGTCATTCTAAACTGTGCCAGGATATTGTGTTCCCAAAAGTTACTTTGAGGTAAGTGTAAATTTATTTCACAAATGTGAATTTGACATGTTGTTTTTGCTAACTGGTTTTTTTAGGCTGGCAACCTCAACATATGAAAATAGTAAATTCATAAACCACTACAGCAAGCGCTGGTGATTGTTTCTTGCTTTTCGCTCAGAAACCCGAAAGCAGCAGAGATGACCCCAGACTCCGACTGGAGCAGTGATGAGTGATAATTACATCACATATGCCTCAAGTGTTTCAAATCATTCTGTGAGATATATGTACCTTGTTAACTGTTATTCAGTCAAATCATTGCAGTTCGTGCTGTCCAGACGCATTTCCCCCATTTAAATACCCAGAAGAATATTGGAGGATTCTAATCATCTTCCCTAAGTTACACTGTATATACTCAAGAATAATTATTCAGAGTGATAAACATTGGTGAATGGACAACGAGATAATGCGCCTGTTAATTTGCAGCCCACAGATGTACTTAGCAGAAGCATTTATTCTTTCTATTTGTGTCTAAAGTTCGTGGAAAGAAGCTATCAGATAATCAAAGGAACGGAGCTATCATGCGGTTCGGTGAACAAAGCTTTCACACTGTGAAGTGTCATCATCACAAACATTTTTCGAAACCACGGCTGCAGGACTCACTTAGACATGTTAAGTGTTTGTAAAATGCACCAGCAAAAGGACAGAATTTTGAAAAATATCAATCATCAAACCAAGTCTCAATGAAGACGACTTTAATTTGCATCTAACACATTCACCATCATTTGATCTCTTTTTTAACCTTTTAAAACTAATTCATTATTAAATTTGTTACATGTTATTTTAAAACATAACAATCCTAGTTGATTCATTTATTATAGCGTGAAAGCATACATTTGAGCAAGACATTATATATATATATATATATATATATATATATATATATATATATATATATATATATATATATATATAGCAAATATCTATAACAGGAATTTCGTTAACAATAGCCCTGCCAAAGCAGCATTGTTCTTGACTTCGGAAATATCTTGTGAAAACTACCTTAGGATAGAAGCGTCATTACCCTTATATCTACAACTCTGCCAAGAGTAATCTTGTGCGAAGATAGACACATTTGACGACCCATTTGAGATAATCTTGCGATTTGTCCACAGGTGGACCACTTCTCCAGAGCTAAGGGGAAGAAATCCGTGACAGTTCTGTCTCTGAGCACAATCTGCTACACAAGTCTTATGTATACATTATAAGGTAGACCTAGTTCTGTCCCTGAGCACAACCTGCTACACGTCTTCTACATTACAAGGCTGTCTGTGTTCTGAAAACCGACAGGTATCAGATATGGAAGGATAACCTAAAACACATTGAGAAATAGACAAGACACACACACGATAAACGGCTAAGACCGACATGTAGACACCTTGAACAAATAATCCAGGACAGGCAGGCTAAACGTAAACTTGTAGAAGGTTTGTACGTCACAAAAACTGAAAGTAATACCGATGTAATGTGGAAGAGAATTAGAGAGAATATCATTAAGTTCAAAAAGTTTAGAGGGTAAAAATATGTATTAGTGGTATATATGGTATAGACCAAAATTTCCAATACCTTCGGCATCTAATGAAAAGGTAAAGGTAACCCCATACCGAATATTGCCTTACGGAATAAAGTGTTAGAGACTTCACCAAACTACGTCCAGCTTTTTATAAGGTGATAGTGATCAGTTCTTTCGTAGCTGCCTTTGTATTCCTAACTCAATAGAAGAGCTTGGTACCAATTTAGAATTGAGTTGGCTGGTGCATGACGCTATCAGGTTTCGATATCAGAGCTCTGTAACTGTACCGCGAGAAGAAAGAGCGTAAACCGCTTAACCAAGCAGACACTACTTTCACATCAGAAGTAATGAAAAATGATATCCTGGCGGAGACCAGCGAACAGTGTCAGCAATATAACTCTTGAAAGTGAAGACATACTTGACAGTTGTTTACTATTGTGGCAAAGTGTAACAAAACCGGGGGCATTATTTACATTGGCAAGATGCTAGGGAGAAAATCTGTGTTAGGACCGCGCAGTAAATAATTAATTAAAAATCAACGAATTGACAGATGGCAATTCTACTTCATCAAGTCATAGAGGAAGACTAGACCCAGGTGTGGGTATAGCCAGGAAGACAATGTCGTTTATAATTCTGGGGAGATGAGTACGTAAGTGGGTCAAACAGTTCGAAAAATAATGAAAAGTGCGGTTTTAAAATTCATAGAAAAAGATTACCGACCTGAACTGAAATACGGGAAATATTTTGAACCGTAGTCGCTTGAAGGCATAGCCAATCAGCGCGGAGTCACGGATTCTCCCAAAATGGCCAACCAAGAGTATAAATACGCGGGTAGTTGGAATCCTGCACCTAGTTGCCCACTGTCACCCTTGGATCATCAGTGTAGTAAACAAAGTCTGGCTGTCTAGACTGATGGATCCAAGGGTGATAGTGGGCAACTAGGTGCAGCAGTTGTAATACCGCAGTGGGGAATTAAAAAGAGCTACAGTGTTACTGAGGGGGCTTCGATTTTTACCGCAGAGATGGTAGCAATTCTAAAAAGCTTAGAAATAATCGAAGATAATTCACCAGAAGCTGTTACGATATTTACAGACTCACTATCATCACTATAAGCACTAGAACACCCAGGTAAATGTAGCCGGCCAAACATAAAGGAAGAAATTCTAGCAATTAATACATCACTAGGGAACAGAGGATGTAGTGTAAGGCTAGTGTGGGTTCCAGCACACATAGGTATAGCTGGTAACGAGTTGGCAGGCCAGAGCGCCAAGAATGGAAGAATAAGTAAAAACAATATAAAAACAGGACTGGGAAGGTCGGAGATCAAGAGCCAAGTGAAGCTGACTATAAACGAGGAATGGAAGACAACATGGAAGAACAGTAGAAATGGCAGACACGCGTTCAAACTGCTGAAAGAACCAACCTGGACGTGCCAGGTCAGAGAAGAATTAAAGATACCATCAAACAGAAAAATGTGGCGACTCCGTCTCGGTGCAGCATACTTTATGATAGAAGAACCACACGACCAAGAATGTCAGGAAGAGAATGACATAGACCACTACCTGATCCACTGTAACAAGTACAAACCACAAAGGCTAGAATTAAAAACTTACTATAGGAATCACAATATAGGCATGACAGATGATAAGGTCTTAAGTATAGATGCCCCAAGAGAGGCCCAATCGATACTTAAAACATATATACATAAAACAAAGAAAAACATATAAGGTTAGTACTTCAGAAATGACATTCAACCAAATAGAAATTAAGCAACAGAAACTAACAAATCATTAAAAAAATAAAACCAGCAAAAATTAGCAAACCCATTAACTACTCAAAGGACAAGAAAGACAAAGATATTTTAAAAAAACACTAATACAAATTAAAACCAAGTGCAAAGGACAATAGTTATCTATATACCATACAAAAACTGAAAATAAAATGACAAATACTAATATAAATTAAAACCAGCAACTGCAAAAAGACAATAGTTACTTAAACGTAATACAAAATTAGTAAATAAAATGACACTAAATACCCAAATTATAACCAATTTTCAGTTTGAACAGGTAGACCAAGATGGAAGGAGAAGAGGCAATAATGGTCAGCTGTTAAGTGCCCGCTCTCCACCCATCACCGTTTCAAAACAACAACAACATTGAGGGAGAGGGCCCTGATAAAGTATAGAAAAACCAAAACTGAAGAGAATTACACAAACTATAAAAAAAATAAGAAATGAAAAAAATAAAAAAATATTCAGAGCTAAAGAAAAGAGTTGGGGAACATTTTGTCAAACATTAAACCATAGATCACAAGTAACTACAGTTTGGAGAAAACTAAAAGCAATTAAATTAGGAAACAACAAGAAATTTAAAATCCCAACAATTCAAATACCAGAGAGAGAGCTGAAACAGATAGAGAAAAAGTCAACATACTAGCTAAATACTTCTATCAGTTTAGTTCAATAGACAGTCTAGATAAGGCAGAAATAAATATGCGAAAAACACTGCTAGAAAAATTAAAGACGAAAATATGGACACCACACAGGATGCTAATTATTTAAACTGATTCACTACGTAATTATTTTCAGCTCTGGACGGAATTATTTTTAATCCCCAAAAAATGTACATATACATAATTTACGTTTACTAACAATGTGTATCTAATCATGAGTAAAGATAATACATTATATATCAAATTAAAGTACATTATATGTACCATATGAATATATATATATATACTTTTCTACCTAATTTTATGTTATGTTTATGTTATGACATATAATATGTACATAGAACAAAAGATAACTTGAAATTTTGGACATAAATTTTCCACTTACCTAAGGCTTGTATCATAAATTATTATCACAATACAGTCTCACTGCTCTCTTTGTGAAGGTAATCCATTTGAAAACACAGAGAAAATAAGAATGTTGTGGTTTATCAAACAGTTTTTTCACTGTTCACATATTAGTAACATATCCTGCGTGTTTTTAACCATTATAGTGATACGAAAAAACATGACGAAAAATGAAGATACATGTAAAAAATTTCCGTCAAACTAAAACAGAGGAAGTTGAAACTTGTTGAAATTTGCGCACTTTTGTGTTTACTTCCGTTGGAGATAAATTCCGGTCAGTATAAAATATCAGAGTGAAAAGAAACAACGAAATAAATCAGTTGTTATAAAGATCTTGCGGACACAGCGGTCGGCCATTGCATCTTTTAAAAGATATTGCTTACGGAATCAGTTGCAGATATTACAGTAGATGAAATAGAAAGAGCTTTTGCAGGAAAAACCAATACCACCTTTGGGAAAGACATTCTGAGCTATGAAATTCTCAAAAAGTTACTAAATACAACTCTAAGGGTGATTGCATCCCTCTACAACAAAATCTGGCGCTCGTGAAAAATATCTTGTTCATGGAAGACAGCAGTAGTCATCCCCATACTAAAGCCAGATAATGTCAGCTCAAACAGGCCAATATCGTTAACATCGCATCTAGGAAGAATTCTAGAAACAATAGTCAACAGCAGACTAAAATTTCATCTAGAAAAGCATAATTTGTACAGTCCAACCCAGGCAGGTCTTAGAAGCCAACATAGTACAATAGAGCAACTGTTGAGGCTGGAACATGATGTTAAAACAGGCTTCAAAAGGAAAGAAAAGACAGTAGCAATATTCCGTGATGTAGCAAGAGCATATGATGAGGGAGGGTGCATGTTAAATGCTGTTTTGTGGGTAAGGTCGTGTCGTGCCTGGACAGTGTAATGTTGTCGTGTATTTGGGTCACCAATTATTGAGGCGCTGACAAGGTGTAACAAAACAGACACTCAAACAATGTACAGCTTCCCAGGAGTGTAATGCTCGTAAAAGGATGTGGTTGAGAGTGTAGGTGTGTATGTAGATATCAGCAGATCGTGGACACAAAGTCGTATAGGTTCTTATGTAGTTGCACACCAATCTCACTCCACCACAAGTAGAAGTCATAAATGTAGTTAGTACTGATGACCTTTCTTCAAACGTTTATTACATTACATACGCTGATAGACGACACAGTCAATTGAACAAGGATCATGGACATTTCATGTGTGGTAAATGTCATTAACATCTAGCATCATAAATCTTGGATAGCTCATGTATAAGATGCTAGTAGAGCTGGTTTGACAATCTACCTTATTTCATACTGTAGCTCAGGGTCCCTGACTAAACGCGTCAGGCCGTCCTTTAACAAATATACCGCACGATAAGGGCGGTTCCAGTTGCTTAATAACAAAGTCAATGAACTTGTTTAATGGGAAGTCACACGCCAGATACATCTTCTTCTGCTCAAAGATATCGGCCGTAATGTCGGGCCTCTATAATAATGTAAACAGCTGTGTATTCTTCATAGACAGGCATAATCATCCATGCCGAAACATACCGCCAACCTGCGGTTTTCATAATAATATATCTTCACTGGGCATTTGTATAACAGTTAGACGAATAGTCTTAGTTGGCTACATCGAGCACAAATAATGGACTCTGCATCTCAAAGGACCGTGAGCTCTACTCACAGGTTGCCACAAAATATTCTGCAAACTAGGCATAATAATTAAGTTTCTTTTACCTTTGACAGAATCCAAGAAATACACAAATAACACCTGTCGTCATTCTTGACGAACAGAATAACTCTGGGGAATCACAAACATCACAGTCTCACAAAAGACTATCTTTCCCCAGATAATGCAGAGAAGTACTACGGACATACTAGTCCGGTCAGAACCCAGATCATCACTCTCTCACGGAAGTCTCTCCGTTTGTGCTCAAAAAACTTGCGCACGTGTAGACAGCACAGATCTGAAATTAGCTAACCCCGACTTAAGACAGGTCAACTACAATGAATAAAACAAAGGGAAGATAACACCAAATCAACCTGTCCCAGGGAGTAAATAGTCAGTTCTCTAACTTAGATCATCAGAAAGTATTAAATAGATTTACGTCTTATGATACCGTCAAAAACGACAGCAACAGATTACCGCACCCTCCGGATAAAAAAAAATGAAACACATTTTTTTTTAAAAATACATCAATGAGCAAGATACAACATGCTCATAACGCATGAATGATGCGCTGATGAAACAAACAACCTAAAATAATATCTTAACGACAGGCTCAATTGACGCACAATAGAGCGTCTAGTGAGAACATAAAATCACCTCACAAGATAAGAGAAAATATTTTCTCGAAGTAAAACATATCCGTAAGGTACCATCAAAGAAACCTTTGTTGCTGGCGATGCTAACAAAAATCACATACATATAAAAAAATGCAATATTATAGCAATGCGAATGACAACATATATCGAGAAGTCATATTAACATATAAATCTATTGAAGTCTCATGCTATATCATCACTATTATCTAATGGATGGACATAACAAAATTTGTAAAGTCATTATACATACATATGACAGTACAAGTGTACAATCTAACTAATAGAAGATGGCATCCATAGTACAAAACAATGCTGTATCCCGAAGATCAATGTAAGCAGCATCCAAATAGTATGTAAGGGAGACATATGGCATCATTATGATTCTGAAAAGCACTCCGTACCTAGTACTAGTTTGCACTGAGAACAATATAAATGGCACAATTAGCAACATGCTTTAATGTACTATAATTACTATTACATGTGTAAGTATTACATGTGGCCGCATTAATTTTTTTTTACCTTTATATTATGTCAACTCAACCCTCTCCATTACACCAAAGATGGTAATAGAGAAAGAAAACAATTAATTTACCACACTAAGGTGAAAACAAATGTGTTAATACATATTGTTATAGTGAAGAGACATAAGTCTAGAAGTGTATCATGAAAATCTAGGACACAAGACTTAAGTAGTGTCATGTTGAGATCTATCACAATTATTATCACTATTAAGACCATTGCTCTTCTTTAACCTCCAGTTAGCATAGTTGCGATTGTTATTTTTTCTTTGGTCAAAATATCTTTCTGATGGATTTTGTTGTCTTCCAGAAAAATTACCACAAGTTTGACAACCTCCATTGGAGTCACCTTTTCCAAAGTTCCTATAAATATTAGAACCAAAATTTTGAGGACCTTTAAATTGTTTCCAATTACTTGCAGAAGGAAAATTACCATGTGATGATCGCCCTTGGTGCTGTTCATAATCACGATTATCTTTCCTGCAAAATTGTTGTTATTTCAGCCTGTGGCAATGTGCTTAACAGATGGATCATACTGTTTGGGCTGAGTATGACATGTTGTAGAATTTTATTTGTTTAGCACATGATGATTACCATTCTGGGAATGAGTACTAATAGGTTTGTTTTCTGATGCCACCTTATCAGGACTGACTACTCCAGTCGGATTACTTTTGTTGGCTTGGCACCAACTCACATTAGAGGCAGTATCGTTATCACGTGGGAAACCATATTTGCCACGAAAAGATTTGGTCACATATTGTTTAATGTTACTACTAGCATTGAGTGCATGTCGCTGACTCTTTTCATTAACATATTGACCATCAGCTTTATGTCTAACTTCATTCACCTTGGTAGTAGTTAATATCTTATTGTACAAAACAATATCTAATAGGCTGTCATCTCTGTTACGAAGTTTTGTAACTTCCATAGCTTTTTCTCTAGCAACAGCTTTGTATATTCTATCGTTGGTTTTAACTTTCCTGTTATAATCCAGCCTTATGTCGTGTAACTGAGAAGTTAGAGTCTTCTCTTTAGCAATACTATCTCTAAGATTCATTCTCAACTTTGTCATCTGAGACGTATTTTCTAAAGCTTTAGCTCTCTCCTGAATCAGTTCAAGTTTGAGTGCCTCTATAGTACTATTATCTATAGTCATAAGCTCATCAATCTTTTCAGGAAAAACCATACCTTTCTCATTCAATACCTTTATCTTCTCCAGCCCCATAGCTGAGACTCTCTCATGCAAGTTCATATTTTCTTTAGCCTCTAATTTCTATGTCTCAATTTCTATTTTCTGTTTTTCCATTTCAAACTCCAAATCTACATAATCTGACTTCAACTTCTCCTCCTCTAATTTCAAATTTCGAATCAGAGTTTCAAATGTATCATTATTTTTTAACAACTCAACCTTTGATTTCTCATTGTCCATTTTGACCTGTTCTAGCTCACCAACAAGATCTTGTTCTTTACATAGGTATTTATTTTTAATTGAGCTCATCTGATCTTCCAGCTCCTTTTTCTCAATGAGTAATCTTTCAATATTTTTTTTTTGTTTTTCCTCAGTCAGTTTCTCCTGTGGACATAAAACTTTTCTGAGTTCTTGATTAACCCAATCAAGCCCTGCTACTCTTTTATCCAGAATTTTCATGTTCTGCTCCATCGTGATTTGCTTAGTAATCTTTTCTTTCAAAAGATTTACCTCAGATTCCAGGCTCTGAATTTGAGCCACCTGTGTATTGCAATCATCGTTACTCTCTTCTTCAACATTTATGTTCATTAATGAGGTCACCTCATTATTAAGTAACTCATTTCTCTCCCTGTCAAGTTTATTTTGTATTAATTGTTTTTCTAATTCTTCTGCTCTTCTTTTTTCTTGCATCAGCTGCATTTTCATCTGCTGTAACGCATCAATAATAGCTTTCTTGTCACCCTGAAGGTCATTTATCGTTTTTTTTAACGCATCAATTTCAACAACATTACCTTCATTATATAAAAGTGTGGATAGAGATTTAGAAAGTCTAAGTACTTTATTCTTGGAACAGCAGTTTCTATAATTATACATAGCATATTCTTCAAGATCTTTGCTCGCCTGAAGTAGAAACTGTTCTGTGGCATAATTCTCACAGTCTTTACCAAATAAACGTAATTTTTTTCTTCCTTCCTGAAGAAAATGATGGACAATATCCATCATATCCAAAATAGTTTATGTCCAATAATATGCTATCAGTACCTGAAATATTAAACAAATTACCTTATCCCAACCTCAATGGGAGACAAGTCTGTAATACTAGACTTGTATACTCACTTCACTTTATTCTATCCCAATCTCCGTGGGAGACAAGTCTTTGACAAAGACTTTGTATGATCACCTTGTGTATAATGTCACCAACAATCAGCTCAGTATCTAAAGTGCATCCTATTAATAACGGTACATGACCAAGTATATATATATATAGACTGTATATAACAACAATATATAACAATACCTAAACAAAGACAAGCATCTGGACAAACGAAAACATCCACAGAAGTCAAATCAAAAATAAAGCTCAACTAAATCAAATGTTGCAAACAATTGCAATGATAACTGCGAAAAATTAAACAACACAAATGACAACACTGTTATAAACAAAAAGATGTATAGATATAAATAAGAGGAAGAGAAAGATAACAAATACAAACAAATGAAATCAAAACTAAAGAACAGAAAAAATATGACATAAACAACGATGAAAAGGACACCTCGTCACACCTAAACAAAAATAGCAACAAATGTCGCAAGCAATTTCCACTGTGGGAAATATGCACAGTCCCTAAAGACACGCTTACAGTAGACCCTCGGTCAAGTGGGATATTCTACTTAAAGACACCGCCCAACCTTAAACCCGCAAAATATGCACACTAATACAACATGTAAACAAAACACATGTAAACAAAGAATGCATGTAATACGTAAATACAAAATATAAGGAATGTGTATAGAGGAAGGCTCAGTTGAACACAAATAAAGGCACAGTTTAACACAAAAACGGGCCACTTATCTCAAGCACAATCCTCAAACACCGCAAAGATTCAGTTCAATGCAGTACAACTGTAAACAACAATGGCAGACGATCCACCGTTGAAGGACAAAGTAACTTGCCAACAGTTAGTAGTCTCCAAATTACAGCTACAGATCATACTCGACAAACCAGTTGAGACCGGAAGATCCAACGTTGGTATGTGAAGACTGTAGTATGTAAACAATTGCTGGAAATGTTTACAACCTGAGATTGAACGTAAACAACTTGACTTGAACGTAAACACATATGCCCATAGATGACTGTCAAAGTGTTGAAGGGGTGTTTACTTTTGTAGTACAGCGTAAATCGACTTCATAAGCAGCTGTGGTCCATGAAGCGGTATAAAGCGTTGACCTACTTAGTACTGTTTGCTGCGTAGCTGACACTCCACAATGTTATCTTGAAAGACCCACGAATCTGGCCTACCAGATTGTTAAACTGGTCACCAGATTGTTAAGTGCTGTTTTGTGGGTAAGATCGTGTCGTGTCTGGACAGTGTAATGTTGTCGTGTATTTGGGTCACCAAATATTGAGGCGCTGACAGGGTGTAACAAAACAGACACTCAAACAATGTACAGCTTCCCAGGAGTGTAATGCTCGTAATAGGATGTGGTTGAGAGTGTAGGTGTGTATGTAGATATCAGAAGATCTTGGACACAAAGTCGTATAGGCTCTTATGTAGTTGCACACCAATCTCACTCCACCACAAGTAGAAGTCATAAATGTAGTTAGTACTGATGACTTTTCTTCGAACGTTTATTTCAGGACATACGCTGATAGACGACACAGTCAATTGAACAAGGATTATGGACATTTCATGTGTGGTAATGGTCATTAACATCTAGCATCATAAATCTTGGATAGCTCATGTATAAGATGCTAGTAGAGCTGGTTTGACAATCTACGTTCTTTCATACTGTAGCTCAGGGTCCCTGACTAAACGCATCAGGCCGTACTTTAACACATATACCGCACGATAAGGGCGGTTCCAGTTGCTTAATAACAAAGTCAATGAACTTGTTTAATGGGAAGTCAAAGACTCCATCTGGCATCACACGCCAGATACATCTTCTTCTGCTCAAAGATATCGGCCGTAATGTCGGGCCTCTATAATAATGTAAACAGCTGTGTATTCTTCATAGACAGGCATAATCATCCATGCCGAAACATACCGCCAACCTGCGGTTTTCATAATAATATATCTTCACTGGGCTTCTCTATAACAGTTAGACGAATAGTCTTAGTTGGCTACATCGAGCACAAATAATGGACTCTGCATCTCAAAGGACCCTGAGATCTACTCACAGGTTGCCACAAAATGTTCTGCAAACTAGGCATAATAATTAAGTTTCTTTTACCTTCGATAGAATCCAAGAAATACACAAATAACATCTGTCGTCATTCTTGACGAACAGAATAACTCTGGGGAATCACAAACATCACAGTCTCACAAAAGACTATATTTCCCCAGATAATGCAGAGAAGTACTACGGACATACTAGTCCGGTCAGAACCCAGATCATCACTCTCTCACGGAAGTCTCTCCGTTCGCGCTAAAAAAAACTTGCGCATGTATAGACAGCACAGATCTGAATTTAGCTAACCCCGACTTAAGACAGGTCAACTACAATGAATAAAACAAAGGGAAGATAACCCCAAATCAACCTGTCCCAGGGAGTTAATAAACAGTTCTCTAACTTAGATCATCAGAAAGTATTAAATAGATTTACGTCTTATGATACCGTCAAAAACGACAGCAACAATGCACTATATAAGATCAGGAAATTATGTATAGTAGGCAGAACTTACAATTATTTAGAAAACTTTTTGCAGGATAGATACTTCACGGTGCAAATAAACAATGATAGATCTGAGGTGTATGAACAACAGAATGGAATCCCACAGGGACCAGTAATATCACCATCTATTTTCACGAATATGGTTAACGACCTAGGCGACAAATTTAAAGACTTAAAAAACAACCTATCTCAGTTTACAGATGACGCTGCGATATGGAGAAAGGGAAGAAATCTCCCATTCCTCTATGAAACAGTACAAAAACAAATTCATAAAGTATCTGATTGGATGAACAAGTGGGGATTTAATCTAAACGTTAAAAATACCAAAGGAATGATCTTCAGTAGAGGGCGTGTAATTAAAAATAATATAATTGTGTCGTAGATTTTAGATAGGAGAATTAAGACTTGGGTTGGTCCCTTCTGAATAGATTAGAATAGGTGATAGACACAGTGAGAGTTAGTAAAAGAAATAGATTCCACGAGTGAGATGATAGAATGTGATATAGAGGCTGTCTCTGAAAGCGAAAAAAATTCTTCTCTCTCTCACCTATCTTCTACGACAGCTTTACAGCGTCAGACAGTTTAAACACACACACACACACACACATATATATATATATATATATATATATATATATATATATATATATATATATACATATATTTACCTATATTTCTATCTACTCACGGGCACGCACATACACGTGACGACAGTTAAACACACAGACGTGGGAAATCTATAACAATGAATATATATATATTAGAACGAGCTGACCAACATGCTGATTAATTCCAAGAGAAACTTTAATTATCATTTAAAATTTCTTCACAACACATAGAAATTACATCAGAAACATATACAAATAGTCATAAAATATCAAGAGAATGCTACAAGGATGATAGCCCCCGTTATGATATTAACTCTAGGTTTAGCCTACAGCCCCGTTATGAGACAGATGATGGCCCAAAGAGTCACAAATACATATGGTTAGGGTCTAATATTGCCCTTCAAAAAGGAACAATTTAATTAAGCAGCCAATCTTCCGTAAGGAGATTATAAAGTGGGTGAATCAATAGTTATCAAAAAAAAAAAAAAAACTCACTCAGTCCACTTTCACTCGGTTCTTTCATCAGGGTACCCTGGCACAAGTGCTTACCTAAAAACTTGATGTTGTTCACCGTCTGGCGCAACTTTAGGACACTTCTCTACAGTGAATCTGTATTCTTTGGATAAAGCGAATCCTAGCTCTACAATTACAGGTTTCTTCCACTGTTTTTCGGGGAGCATTCACTTCAGCAGTTATGTTTTTAAATTACTGTTCATGTCACTTAGATCAGTTAGGGTAAGCAAGTTTGAACGGGCACACAGAGTCAAAACACGAGGGTTTCCTTCATTTGGGAAAAGCTGACCAGTGGACAACTTCCTTTAACAGATAGTCTTGGTTCACTATACACTCTTTCAATACTTGTCGGAAATATTAATGTTATTTCTTGTAATTATTCTCGCCGCCAGGCAGCATGTATATTTGAGTTTATTGTGAAGAAATAAAGTCTGGCTCAAAGGCCCAGTATAATCATTTAGTCTTTAGAAAACCGTTAGTGGGATTGGTATTACTGTCTTTCTCTGATGGCACATGCACTGTCAGACCAGTGTTACTTGAAACAACTCACGTGTTTAAAGATAGGAAATGTCTATTCTTCTCACAAGTATGTCTCTTTACTACTAAACGCCGGCAAGGTCTGTGTCATCCCAGTATTCACTACATAAAATGGAAAAAGCACATATAAAATAATTATACATACTATGTATAAGGATATAACTTATATTTTAAACTGCAAGCGTAGAGCTTATCATTTAACACTTCCCGTGAAATAAGTTATATTATAAAATCAATCATCATGAATTTGAAATACGTATAAATATATTTCGTCAACACTCATGAGACATCTAGCAGTTATAAGTTAGTTTATAAAATATATCTCGACTGAGTAGCTAGCAGTTAAACTAAATTTATTTATTAGCCGACCGAATTTAAGCTAGAAATGTAATTTATCCTGCTTTCCACTGAGACACGTCACTAGAAAATAATACAGACTTATGAATTAAGCGCTCTGCACCAAATCTAACTAGTGAAATAACACTTTAAACACTTCACAAAATACTAGATAATAATAGATATAATATTTTACCTCAAACAGCACTCCGATATCACAACGAAACTAGGAGACATCACTTATAAGTTTAAGTGTTCTAGAACGAAGTGGCCACGTCTACTGTAAAATGGAGAATGAGTGAAGTTAGTTTCAAACTCGGGAATACATCTTAAAATTAGACAAAGGGTCCTAACTTATTTCGCCAAGCGAAATTATCTCCCCTTTCCGTCTATATCACTTACGTAACTGTCATAAACTGCCACGTTCTGACCGAGAGGGCGCGTGTCAGTTGCGAATCTCAGACAACTTGTCTGCAATGCAGGGCAGTTTTCACACTTCAAGCTGAACTCATCCTGAGAACCATAACTGACACTTTGCTTTCTCGCACCTTACCTAAGCGCTCAGCCGAGAACTCCGTGTGGCAGGTGAAAAAATGTCAGACGATAAGTCTGCCATCCCCTGTCTATCGAGACGAGTTTCACGGTCCTTCGTCTCGTGCCTTGGAAAACTGAGACGAATGTCTGCCATTCGGTCTCTCGAGAGCGAATTTCTGACACCATTCGCTCACATCCCGGGGACTGACACATTACATAAGAAGTTACTGACTTTATCAGCCAAGAAATGCGTTATTAAATGAGAAACGAAACTGGCGAAAGTGAGAATGGGAAAAATAAAAGTTTATCGCAAACGAATGAATGCGAAAAATACAGGAAAAAGGTAAAGTGCGATAACAAAAATAGAGGATACGGGTGAAAGAAGAAAGAAGAGGATGTAGGCAATTTATGATCAATAACCTCTGTGACAAATAGACATTAGCATTAATGAACAAAAAGTATGCACAGCAAAATCAACTAGATTTCTGGGTATGGTACTAGACCAACAACTAAACTGGAACAAACACATAGACCTATGAGTGCAAAGCAGTAGTGGACTTATTAACATGCTAAGATATATGAAAGGAAGTGGTTGGAGAGCCTGCAAAAAGACAATGTTAACCTTCTATAAATCATTTATTAGGGGCAAACTTGACTATGCCAGTGCTGTCTATGCATCAGCCGTCCTGAGCAATAAGAAAAAAACTAGACACAGTCCAAAACCAGGCACTGTCAATAATAGCAGGTGCCTCAAAGGGAACATCAGCAGAGGCATTAAAGGTAACGCTGGGCATTATACCCCTGGAGCTAAGGAGAAAAGAACTAAGATTCAGTTACTGGGTAAGAGTGGCATGTCACGGTGACTGATAATTTATTTTACCAACACGTACCATTTTTCTTACTCCTTTAATGTTCTGGTTTCCTCGACTTTTTGTATTTTCTTTTATTTCGGATTTTACCTACGTAGCCCATTTTTCCCATCTCAGACCCCACTCCGCAGCTGTGCTTTCGTTCTGGCCTTCATTATAAATTCAACACTAGTCAGTAGTGGTCAGCTTACGATAATATTATCAAAAAGGGAGACTAAACTCTCGTTCGTTCTGAGAGATTTGGTTGCGGCCCCTGACCGCTCTCAGTATATTACGTATTATATATGAAACTTGCTCGCGGTTGTTGCTTGTGATGTAGATTCTAGAATATCATCTGTCTTACTCATGATTACGTTATACACAGAACATCTGTTGGAACAGGTCCTGGGGTAGCATCACTTGTAATCTATAAATCTAGAGGGTTTTAATCAGTCAAGCACACTCGTAAAATTTTACTGCCCGTGATAACCAAATGAGACTAAGGCAGATGTTAACACAGAACTGAATTGTGTTGCCTATTTTCTCGTCATTCTCGGGGTAAGTAGACATCTCTTATAATATATACATTCATGTTAGCTTTTATATATACCTGATAGGAGTGTGACTTGAATTCATTTAGATGATTTTTCCCGGTAATTAGTTCAGTGATAGGGTAGCGCCGTCCACTGCCGTAGTTAGCAGGAGAGCTAAGCAGCAGGTGTCAGTATTATTGTTATTGTTTACAATGGGTTAATGGTAAACTTACGATAACAGAGTAGTCCGTTCAGTGCTTACCATTGGGTTAAGAGTCGGCTAAAATAACGGTCATTACTGTAAGGAACTGTCAGCGGTGTAGGTTATTCACTTAAAACTGAATAGGGATGTGCAGGCACCATAACACTGAATTATAGGAGAAAGTCACTTATTACTTATTACTTTCTGATAGAAACTTCTAGTGGTTGAGTGGAATCAGTATATGCCTAATTTGGTATTTAGACACCAGATTATAACTTTCACAGCAATCCAGAAAGCAGCCACCATCTGGAGATATAATTATATCTTATGTTGCGTCACAACTCTATTATTATAGCAAGAACATTGCATTTTCTATGTATTCATTTTTGGGATGTTATTTTTTTTTCCCTTTTTGTGTATCGACGGCAAGGGGCGGATACCATTTATTGTGTAATGTCAAATGCTGTATTTTTGTGTAAATTCACTTAATGTTGTAAGATGAATAGCATATCCAGTCAGCTGGAACTACAGCGTTAGATATCCCTCATGTTGAGTTGAAAGAAGACGGAGTAGATTTTGCTGTCAGAACATTTGCTGACAGGTACATGTGTGTACAAAATATATTAGCCTATGCAGGCGCATGCTGATAATTGATAGAGTGGAAGTAACAGGAGGGCGACTCACGCGGATAAAGACAGCCGAGACTATCATAGCACTGACAACCATAATTATAGATCCCATAGTGGAACATAACTGTTTATTATAACGTTATTGTAATTTTATTGTTTGCTTGATGTAAAGGTCGTCTCTTTTTGGGTCTCAGTTTCAGGACGTACCCCACTGTTACTGCAAGAGTCCAGTCAGGTGACGAACGTAACATTCTCATCGCTCTCAGGTTTCCTGAACGCAGTTAGCACCACGAGTTGTCACCCCTACCTGAAATATAACCCTTTGTCAACGCCAATCCCTCTAAATGGGAAATAAGTTCACGCAGTGGTTAAAGAGCAAAAGCAACATCTGAAATTGAAGTTGGCAGTAGTGGTTTCCTACTCGCCTTTTGATCACTAGTCAGAGCATTGTGGCTTCCAGTATATCTATCAGCCCAGCGTCTTCAGCAGAATTGAAACACCAGACGGTCTGTGTGCTTAAAAGGAGCGCCCAGTCATAAATCAAGTCCACATCCCAGCAAAACCGGATTTAAACATCAAGTACGCAGGCCAACTTACACGTGCTGGATAATAGAACAGTGGGCCGATTGTCCTAAATTTGACCTCGTTTTGTGTGTATTTTCGGGTCATCCAAAACCCCCGCACGTATTAGCGGTCAGCAAAATATAGACAGAGAAATCTACAAGCCTATCTCGCTATTAGGGTGTAAACACCAGTGCATAGATAGTGTCTACAGTATATTTAATATTGAAAATTCATTACCTATAGGAAGATATATATATATATCTAAAGACACTACCTGGAGCATTGATCATTGTCCCCCCAAAACGGAAGGATTTAAGACTCTTATTCATCTCTGGATGTTCTACAGGTTTTATGTTGGTGTTTGGTGTGTTCGTTGGTGTGTAATTGCATATTTGTGATTATTGATGTATTCTTTTGTTGTTGTGCTGATATGCATTATTTTCATATATATTTCTTCTTTAATAAATTTTACTCATTTATTAATGCGCTGTTCACGACCCTTTCATCCATAATTAATATTACAAGCTCTTTACTATAGTCTCTATTTTTAACAAGAGAAAAGAGAGAGAGAGCGAGTGTTGCTTAGACTATTTAAGTGTGTTGAGGCTTGGGGAGAGAGATAACTTTAATGAATCCTCTTCCAGGTTCGTCTCAAGTTCACCCTATTTACACCTTATCTATGTGTTATCTATAACTTTGTCAGTTCACTATCATTGTCGATTTCACTACTGTTGTCTAACTCGACAAATACTCTTACACTTTAACTCAACCACGACAGTTTTAAACTCTTAAAGTTTCTGTTTTCGTTTTTTTTGTTTGTTTTAAAATGATCCTACCAGCTTCGATTTTCTTTTCTCTTGACATTATACCTACGGGTAAATTAAAATACGTGAGTGGATGTGAGTATTTTTTGTGCGATCTGTTTTACGAATCAATATTTCCTTCAAAAGTAGATTCTCACTTCTATCTCTATATCTAAACTTCACTCCCTAGCTCTCTAACTGTCATTGTTTGTTTAACTCTTCTATTCTTTGTTTTTCTAATAATTGATTTATTATCGTCATTATCATCATTATCATCATTATATTTTGTTGCACCGTATGTACCAAGGAACCATCTAGCCTCTGATTACGTGATATGATGTTTACAGACAAGCACTCACGTGATTTTAGTGTGGTTTCTGTAGCAATTAATTTCAATTAATGAATTTGACAGCCTCATGCTCAGCCTCATTTTAGTGGTTTATTACGACATGTCAGCCCCATGATCAACCACATTGTAGTGGCCGTGGACGATGTCAGCCCCATGATCAACCACATTGTAGTGGCCGTGTACGATATGTCAGCCCCATGATCAACCACATTGAAGTGGCCATGGACGATTGTTGCGCTAAACTTGTCGCAACTTATTCTGACTATATATTCTGACCATGCATTCTGACTATATTTAATTTTTTAATGCATGGGAAGTAACTCATGGAATTGTAGTCACTTTTATTTCTACAGTCGTCTAATCTTGATAGCATCGTCAAGAAGTTGTCTTATCTTGATAGCGAGGGTTGTTGATAATTTGTGTGTGAGCGATTTTAAGTCATAACCATGTATGGAGCGTTTTCCTAGAAACAGTTGGCAGCTTGCGATGTCATTTCCTTTTAAGGTTCGAAATCTTCAGACGAACATCGTAGAACATTCTTCGTTTCGTAAGTTAGCTGAGCTGTATTCGATTCGCGTGTTCTGCGCATGTCCTAGTTTGTGTGATTGTTTGAATGATTTCCGCCCAGGTCTGTCTGGGCAGAATTGCTGGTAAAGCGAGACGTAGCGTTGTGCTAGCGTCTTCGCTTATATTATTCAGGAAGGAGTCCTCATCATTGTTGTTCCTTTTTTGAGATGATATATCTCTATGCTATTCAAAGTGCCGGGAGGCCTATGTGATTTATGTGATTTAATTCCTGATGAACAGGTAATTGAATCTTTACTGAGTAACTTTATCGCCATCTTGTGATGTTGACATTTTTTGGGTAGCATGCCTTATTAAAGAGTCTATGATATGACAAGTTTGCTCAGCTCACGATCCACTTATATTGTCACGCATCGATTGATGCCTGTCTTAAGGACCATTTGCTTCCTGAACTTTATTGATGAATCTAGGTTTGATACTTTGTTGTTTAAGGAACATAGAGGACGATAATGTGCAGCTCAAAAGACATCCCTGTCTTGTTGAGGTCGAATATAGGAGACTAGATTTAATCTCCCATTTGATATCTACTAGCTATGATGGAAAGGGAAAGCTTACCACCTGACTGCATGCACAGCTGTTTATGATATCCTAAGAAGGCATATAATGTACCATTATTATTGATGCTGTCTGCTGTTCCTGCTGTATTGACTACTGCGATGATGTAATGACTATTGTTCTATACCAGTGATGTTACTGCATAATTATCTTCATGTATCTCGTCGTTGTGGCGTATATTATATGTTACCAACAACATCACTTGCTGTTCAACAATTTATTGACTTTATACGTTTATGAATTGATGTGACGTCCCTATCTGATACTTGACTTCATAAACACGTCACACATAAACCAGACCACGACACCATAAGATCTTGCCTCATCATCCCTGGTGTCTGAGGGCGATAACCCTCCATGTTGAGTGGTGCTACTACCAAGACACATCAACACTTTATAGCTCCACATCAACATATCCAGTAGAGTACTGCTACACACCTCTAAATAGACACTCTACATATATCTGGTGGATTCTAGCACTCTACATATTGGTGGCCAGTCCAAAGGCATTCTATAAGCCCACCACATCACTACATATTGGTGGCCAGAAACAAAAGATACCTCACCTCATCACGTTTTGAGACATAAACTGGTTCGGCCTGGTACCAATAGACTCGGGGTCCCTTACCCGCTTCATTCAGCACTCTACAACAGTCTACAGACAACATATACAACTCAACAACAGAAATGCAGAATTTCGAAATTACTCGGCGTTGCCCAGGAACTTTTTTGGAATTTTCAACAATTGCTGTTTCAAGTCAAGAAAGTGACATTTCCCAGTTTTGTTACATACGGAAGAATTGATTTGTTGCTGTTCGGCTTTGGAGAAGGCCAAGTTCCATCGCTGACGAGTTCTACACTTCTTGTACACTGCCTGTACCGTTTTGAAACTCAAGTCTCAACCATCGTCGTAGCTGTTTTGATGCAAGTACAGATGGCAATCAACGTCGGATCTTTGATCTCAGAATGCTGATTACATCCTGTTTGCTGTACTGACGATTGAGTTCCATAAGTTAAGTGGCCTGTTTGTTCGTGAACTGTGCCCTTATACTTCTACTGAGTCTTCTGTATTTCTTATTCTTTTGTTTACATGTTATATGTTTATTTGTTATTTGTATATTTATATTTAAGTGTTTATGTTTCTGCGGGTCTGGATGGGTGGCGACTCCTATAGATCATACCACGTCATAGAGGTCTTCTATTGAGAGTGTTCTGTAGGGTGTGCAAATTTCCGATACTGGAATTTGCAAAGCGACTTCTGTTGCTATTTTTTGTTAGTTGTGATGACATGTGTTAGTATTGTTTTCGTTATTTTTCTGCATTCTTTAGTTCTGTTTTGATTTGTTTGTATTTGCTAGCCTACTCTTTCCTATTGTTTAGTTTCATACACCATTTTTGTTTATACACTGTGGTGTCTTGTATTTGTATTATCTTCTCGCAGATATCATCACATTTTTTGTGATATTTCTTTAATTTTTAGCTTTATTTTTTGTTGATTTCTGCGAATGTTTTCGTATAGTTGCTAAATCTTTGTTATTGTTTACATTGTATTGTTTACATTGTATTGTTTAAAGGGGAATGTTTACATTGTTATTGTGTACATTGTGATTGTGTTTACATAGTCATTGGTTACACTTATAGTAGTTAATTCACATTTGATAGTCGGTTATGCTTATGCATTACTACTACACTGATGATTAATAAATGATGAATAATATTACTTACAGTAATTAATTCAGATTGGATAATGGATTATGCTGATGCACCACTACTATACTGTTGATAAATAAATGATGAATAGTATTGTGCACTATTGAATGGGAAGTGCACCTATGATCAAGAGTTGATTGATGATATTTCAACAAGGGCTATACACAAGTTCTTTGATATAAGACTTGTTTCCACAAAGATTGGGATAATAATATAGTGTTGTGAGTAAGCAAGTGCTTCATTTAAGACTTGTTATAATTAAATTTGAAATAAGATAATTAATTATTTCAGGTTGTGGACTCAGATTTTAGACAACATGTCTACACTTGAATACTTTATTGAGCAGGATAAATCGCTTGGGAAGACTGGTGATAAGTTAGAAGAATTTGCAACTACTCAATATGATAAAGCATTAAAAATGAAAGCTGAACAAAAGAAACTGCAGATGCAGGTGGATGAAAAAAGATTCCAAATGGAAATGGAAAAACAAAAAAGAGAAGCAGAAGCAAAAGCTGAAGAGAAGAGACTACAGATTGAGTCTGAAAATAAAAGACTTGAAAAAGAGGCTGAAAATAAAAGACTTGAAAAAGAGGCTGAAAATAAAAGATTAGAAAAACAAGCGGAAGCTGAAGAAAGGAAGTTACAAAGAGAGGCCGATGAGAGAAAAGCAAAAATGGAGCATGAAGAAAAACTCTTAGCTTTGGAAGTTGAGAAATTAAAGGTGATGAACATGGGTAATGCTAATGATGCAAATAAGGTCTCAGATAAGACTAATACAAGCACTTTCAAGCTTAATCTACCACCATTCAATGCTTCCATCGACGACATAATATTCTATCTGGACAGATTTGAAACTTCATGTAAAGTACATAACATAGATAAATCACTGCATGTTTATCATTTGTCCAAGATACTTAGAGGTGATGCTTTGAGTATGTTAAGCATGGTAGATGAGCCTGACAAGAACAACTATGAGGTTGTCAGGGCTATATTGTTAAAGAAATACCAACTTGACGAAGACGGCTATCGTCTTCAATTTAAAAATATGTTGCCAGAAACTGGAATGCAATTCTCTGAATTCATTTCAAAGATACGTCTTACTTTTTTACGTTGGGTGGAGCTGTCTAAGACAGAAAAAAACTTATGAAGGACTTATGGACTTAATACTTAGAGACAAAGTCATGTCTTCTGTCAATGAGTCTTTCCTTGCTTTCCTTCATGAACGTAAACCTAAAACAATAAAAGAAATGGAAGATTTCTGTTGCCAGTATATAACTGCGCATCCTCACGTAACCATTGGTAACTCTAAAGTAAAAGAAGGTCTGCCAGTTGCTTCGGCAGCACCTTATGGTCAAAACTCTAGTCATAGATTCCAACAAAATTTTGATAGGAAAAGTAACCGTAGTTACGGTCAAAATTATGGAAATCAATTTCAGGGTGATTCTTCTTCGAAGAATTGGAGACGAGCTGACAGTCCTCGTTACTTCCAACCTAATAATTTTAGGCATTTCAGAAGAGGATATGGTAACAAAGGCTTTTCCTCGCGTAGACCTCAAAACCAAACAAATAGATGTTCACATCAATGTGGACATGATAATAATCATGGAAACTGTAGTTCAAAACAGGATAACAGTTATAATAGAGACAATAAAAACTACAGAGATAATAACAACAGTGATAACTTCAGAGGTAATAGTAGTCGCGGTAGATCTAAATACAAAAAAAAGAGATATCAGCAGGCTAACTCGGTTCAACAAGAATCTCAGGGAGCCTGTAATCAGGTTTCTGATTAAAAAAAACTCTGACGCTGTCACTTGTTCTTCTTTTGACTTTGGGAGAGCAAACAAGTGCCCCCAATGCAGTACTTTGTTCGAACCGACTACAATATCGACTTTGAGTTGTGGTCACCCTCTCCCCGCTCTTCCTGCTTCGGTTGCACATGACGGGAGAGGTTCTCTAATCCTACATAAGGGTCTTGTTAATAATACTCCGGTCTCACTACTTTTCGATTCCGGATGCACCACTATTGGTGTTAGACAATCGCTTGTAGAACCATCCTGTGCTACAGGAAAGGTTATCAAATGTGTCACATTTGGCGGCACTCTAGAGAAATATCCTACTGCTGTAATTCACATTGCCACTCCTTTCTTTACGGGAGATGTGCATGCCTGTCTCTTACCCAATCCTATTGCGGACCTTATTATTGGTCGTATCCACGGAGTTAGGGAATGTACCCCACAGCAGATTGCTGCTTGGGAAGATCATAATATGCAAGCTACCAATGCAGTAGTTACAAGAGCACAAGCTCTACAAACACCACAAACTTCATTGAATAATGATAATGAAGTTCATAGCCAAGATAGTACCTTGGTTATTTCTCGTGACTCGTTCATAAAATTACAAGAAGAAGATCCTACGCTAAAAAAATTCTTCATTCTTGCGAAAAAAGGTGATCCAAATAAGGATACACAAAGAAAATCTTGGATAGCAATGAAAAACGGCGTACTTGTACGTATGGTACAAGACTCGACCACGTCGGCACATTCGCAAATTCTTGTTCCCAAGAGTATGAGAGTGCAAATATTGCAACATGCTCATGACTCGCAATGTGCTGGACACATGGGATTTTCCTGTACAAAGTCGAGAGTCCTTGCGGCTTTCTTCTGGCCCTTTGTCAACAAAGACATTCGTATATACTGCCGATCATGTCAGGTATGTCAGGAGGTCAAATCTAGAGGACCACGACATGCTGCGCCTATCCAGGCTGCTGACATCCTTATTCGGCCATTTCAGAAAATGGCCATAGATATTATTGGCCCTTTTCAGATAAAGTCGGCCAGAGGACATCAGTTTATCCTTACATGTGTCGATATGTGCACACGTTGGCCAGAGGCTATCCCTCTAAAGATCATATCTACTACAGATATCTCAGATGCTCTTTGGCTGATATTTTCTCGTTTGGGGTTCCACAGAGAAATACTATCAGACCATGGCACTCAACTCATATCTGATACTATGTCTCAAGTAATGTCTACCTTACACATTAAAAGATCTCTCAGCATCTATCATCCTATGTCTAATGGGTTAGTTGAGCGTCTGAATAGAACGCTCAAGACTTTGCTTGGTAAGATAACTGAAGATCATCCTCAAGATTGGGACAGGGTTTTACCTGCGGCTCTCTTTGCCTATAGAGAGGTCCCAAACGAACACACAGGATTTTCTCCTTTTGAACTTGTTTTGGCGCGCGTCCGCGCGGCCCTATGTCTTTGTTACACGATCTCATCACTGCCGATGATATTAGTGATGACACTCAATCTTCATATGAGTATGTCATTGCTCTTAGGCAAAAGATCATTGAGGCATGCAAACTAGCGACTGCTTCGTCAGAAATTGCTAAAGAAAAAGCAAGGCAGTTTGCTAACAAGAACAGATGTCTACGACAACTTTGTCCAGGTGACAAAGCATTCGTTCTACTCCCCAGTAGGGAAAATAGACTTCTTATTGCATGGAAATGTCCGTATGCAATAGTCTCACGAATTTCCGATGTTGACTATGTGGTCGATATAGAAGGAAAGCATAAAACTTTCCATATCAACATGCTGACGGAATTTCATGAGCGTCCAGACTATTTGCTTCCTATTTTTCAGGCAACGGACGAATCTTCTGTACCTCATGGTCATTACTCATCCCTGTCTGTCATCCAGGATGAGGAATCTGTTTTTTCTGATGTTAATCTCCCTCTTCCAGTGGTTCCACTACATTCCATGGAATCTTGGAAAGATGTCTCCATTTCTCCTAATCTTTCTGTTGATCAACATCGTCAAGTCTCGTCGATGTTACAGACATTTAAGGATGTTCTAACTGACATCCCTGGTCACACGCATGTCATAGAACATGACATAATTCTTACCGACAATAATCCTATTAGGGTTAGGTCTTATCTTATCCCTATACACTTTCAGTCACAAGTGGAAAAGGAATTGGATGAAATGATTCAATTGAACATAATTGAACCATCGACTTCACCATATTCTTCTTCCATGGTTATTGTCCAGAAGAAAGATAAGAACATACGAAATTGCGTTGACTATCGCAAATTAAATCAAGTCACAAAGTTCGATGCTGAACCTATGCCTTTACTAGAAGATCTACTTATTAGACTATCTAATTCTAGATTTTTCACTAAACTTGACTTGTCAAAAGGTTATTGGCAAGTGCCTTTAGCAGATCATGCCAAACCTCTGACTGCTTTCTCTACACCTAGGGGTTTATTTCAATGGAATGTAATGCCCTTCGGTCTTATGAACGCCCCTGCTACTTTCGTTCGCATGATGCGTGGAATTCTTTCTCATCGTTCAGATGTCATCGCATACTTAGATGATATCTGTCTCTTCAGTGATTCTTTGGAAGATCACTATCTGGGTTTATATGACCTACTGTCTACTCTACGTGAGTATAATCTGACAGCAAAACCTTCTAAAGCTTATATTGGTTTTGGTGAAATTTCTTTCTTGGGTCATCGTGTTGGTCATGGTCTCTTGAAGACAGAAGACCACAATACTTCGAAAATATCGAACATCTCTGTACCTAAGACGAAGAAACAAGTCCGTAGTCTCTTGTGGTTAATTCTATTCTATGGGAGATTTATTCCGAATCTATCTTCGATAATGGCACCTCTTTCAACGTTGTTGAAGAAAGGATCGCATAATCTGATTTGTTGGTCTCAGGAATGTCAATCTTCCTTAGACCACATTAAAAGTATATTTTGTTCTCCTCCCATCCTAAGATTACCTACTCTTGATAGAACTTTTGTTCTTCGAAGTGATGCTTCATCCACTGGGATCGGAGCAGCACTTATGCAGGAATATTCACAAATTCTGCATCCTGTCATGTACATGTCTAGAAAACTAAATGCGGCAGAGAGGAACTACTCGGTTTTAGACCGTGAATTGTTGGCTATGGTTTGGTCTATTCTCAAACTACAAAGATTCCTCCTGGGCGCACATTTCATTCTAGAAACTGATCAGAAAGCTCTTACAGCTATTCAGACTAAGAACTTGAAGAGTTCGAGATCCACTCGATATGCTATTGCTCTTCAACCTTTTCACTTCACGGTACGAGCTATCCGTGGGTCGGATAATGTGATGGCTGACATTCTGTCCAGATGCCCACATGATTCCAACTAATACTTCTGTCCTATTTCTAGATATACGACAGAGTCATAACACACCTATATTACTACAATACATTAGCACATCTGTCCTCACTTTAGGTGAACACATACTATTGTGCTTTGTTATCATCTTCTTCTGTTCCCATCTCTAATATAAAAGGAAGACTGAGTAGTTAATATAAGGGCCGAAAGTTCACTCGGCCACAATTGTTAATAATAATGTATTGTATAGTATGAAACTTAATGGCTGTTAAATAGAATTATATTGGTTGTTTTTTCTCAGCACGTTATTGTTGATCTGAGAAGCTACCTTTCTGTTGTCAAACATGGAGAGTTCCGCATTGTACACTTCCCTTGGAACGACAGGAGATGTGTCCTGGATCGTCATTTATGTTTAATTTCATTATGTAATGATATTATTAAACATTTAGATAATGTACTATTTAACATTCTATATCAGATGTGTACATCCATTCTAAGCGGTATTAGAGTATGACACCGCTATTTGATTATAATGATATGAACTTGCATATTTATATTGTATTTTCATGCACGCGTAGTGTGTGTTGGTGGCACCTCCCCGATATATACTTTTTGAATCAGATTTTTTATCTGTTGAGAAATATTCTCACCAGACACTTTATGTGTCAATTTAGCCTCATATTAGGCAGTGCAACTAGTTATCCCCGCATAATTCGTGCGTTGTTAAACCGCTTTTGATTTTACTCTTGGATATTAAAAATAAAAATGTTGCACATTTTTTTTAAATCGGGAGGTTGCGGTAATGTTGCGCTAAACTTGTCGAAACTTATTCTGACTATATATTCTGACCATGCATTCTGACTATATTTAATTTTTTAATGCATGGGAAGTAACTCATGGAATTGTAGTCACTTTTATTTCTACAGTCGTCTAATCTTGATAGCATCGTCAAGAAGTTGTCTTATCTTGATAGCGAGGGTTGTTGATAATTTGTGTGTGAGCGATTTTAAGTCATAACCATGTATGGAGCGTTTTCCTAGAAACAGTTGGCAGCTTGCGATGTCATTTCCTTTTAAGGTTCGAAATCTTCAGACGAACATCGTAGAACATTCTTCGTTTCGTAAGTTAGCTGAGCTGTATTCGATTCGCGTGTTCTGCGCATGTCCTAGTTTGTGTGATTGTTTGAATGATTTCCGCCCAGGTCTGTCTGGGCAGAATTGCTGGTAAAGCGAGACGTAGCGTTGTGCTAGCGTCTTCGCTTATATTATTCAGGAAGGAGTCCTCATCATTGTTGTTCCTTTTTTGAGATGATATATCTCTATGCTATTCAAAGTGCCGGGAGGCCTATGTGATTTATGTGATTTAATTCCTGATGAACAGGTAATTGAATCTTTACTGAGTAACTTTATCGCCATCTTGTGATGTTGACATTTTTTGGGTAGCATGCCTTATTAAAGAGTCTATGATATGACAAGTTTGCTCAGCTCACGATCCACTTATATTGTCACGCATCGATTGATGCCTGTCCTAAGGAGCATTTGCTTCCTGAACTTTATTGATGGATCTAGCTTTGATACCTTTGTTGTTTAAGGAACATAGAGGACGATAATGTGCAGCTCAAAAGACATGCCTGTCTTGTTGAGGTCGAATATAGGAGACTAGATTTAATCTCCCATTTGATATCTACTAGCTATGATGGAAAGGGAAAGCTTACCACCTGACTACATGCACAGCTGTTTATGATATCCTAAGAAGGCATATAATGTACCATTATTATTGATGATGTCTGCTGTACCTGCTGTATTGACTACTGCGATGATGTAATGACTATAGTTCTATACCAGTGATGGTACTGCATAATTATCTTCATGTATCTCGTCGTTGTGGCGTATATTATATGTTACCAACAAAATCACTTGCTGTTCAACAATTTATTGACTTTATACGTTTATGAATTGATGTGACGTCCCTATCTGATACTTGACTTCATAAACACGTCACACATAAACCAGACCACGACACCATAAGATCTTGCCTCATCATCCCTGGTGTCTGAGGGCGATAACCCTCCATGTTGAGTGGTGCTACTACCAAGACACATCAACACTTTATAGCTCCACATCAACATATCCAGTAGAGTACTGCTACACACCTCTAAATAGACACTCTACATATATCTGGTGGATTCTAGCACTCTACAACGATGTCAGCCCCATGATCAACCACATTGTAGTGGCCGTGTACGATATGTCAGCCCCATGATCAACCACATTAAAGTGGTTGTGGACGATGTCAGCCCCATGATCAACCACATTGTAGTGGCCGTGGACGATGTCAGCCCCATGATAAACCCCATTGAAGTGCCGTGAACGATGTCAGCCCCATGATCAACCACATTGAAGTGGCCGTGGACGATGTCAGCCCCATGATCAACCACATTGTAGTGGCCGTGGACGATGTCAGCCCCATGATCAACCACATTGAAGTGGCCGTGAACGATGTCAGCCCCATGATCAACCACATTAAAGTGGCCGTGGACGATGTCAGCCCCATGATCAACCACATTGTAGTGGCCGTGGACGATGTCAGCCCCATGATCAACCACATTGAAGTGGCCGTGAACGATGTCAGCCCCATGATCAACCACATTGAAGTGGCCGTGGACGATGTCAGCCCCATGATCAACCACACTGAAGTGGCCGTGAACGATGTCAGCCCCATGATCAACAACAATGTAGTGGCCGTGGACGATGTCAGCCCCATGATCAACCACAGTGTAGTGGCCGTGGACGATGTCAGCGCCATGATCAACCACATTGTAGTGGCCGTGTACGATGTCAGCCCCATGATGAACCACATTGTAGTGGCCGTGTACGATGTCAGCCCCATGATCAACCACATTGTAGTGGCCGTGGACGATGTCAGCCCCATGATCAACCACATTGTAGTGGCCGTGTACGATATGTCAGCCCCATGATCAACCACATTGTAGTGGCCGTGAACGATGTCAGCCCCATGATCAACAACATTGTAGTGGCCGTGGACGATGTCAGCCCCATGATCAACCACATTGTAGTGGCCGTGGACGATGTCAGCCCCATGATCAACCACATTGTAGTGGCCGTGGACGATGTCAGCCCCATGATAAACCCCATTGAAGTGCCGTGAACGATGTCAGCCCCATGATCAACCACATTGAAGTGGCCGTGGACGATGTCAGCCCCATGATCAACCACATTGTAGTGGCCGTGGACGATGTCAGCCCCATGATCAACCACATTGAAGTGGCCGTGGACGATGTCAGCCCCATGATCAACCACATTGAAGTGGCCGTGAACGATGTCAGCCCCATGATCAACCACATTGAAGTGGCCGTGGACGATGTCAGCCCCATGATCAACCACATTGTAGTGGCCGTGTACGATGTCAGCCCCATGATCAACCACATTGTAGTGGTCGTGGACGATGTCAGCCCCATGATCAACCACATTGTAGTGGCCGTGTACGATTTGTTAGCCCCATGATCAACCACATTGTAGTGGCCGTGTACGATGTCAGCCCCATGATCAACCACATTGTAGTGGCCGTGGACGATGTCAGCCCCATGATCAACCACATTATAGTGGCCGTGTACGATATGTCAGCCTCATGATCAACCACATTGTAGTGGCCGTGGACGATGTCAGCCCCATGATCAACAACATTGTAGTGGCCGTGTACGATATGTCAGCCCCATGATCAACCACATTGTAGTGGCCGTGTACGACATGTCAGCCTTATAATGAGTCACATTTTAGTAGCCATCTATCTATCTACTGCGATGATGTAATGACTATTGTTCTATACCAGTGATGTTACTGCATAATTATCTTCATGTATCTCGTCGTTGTGGCGTATATTATATGTTACCAACAACATCACTTGCTGTTCAAAAATTTATTGACTTTATACGTTTATGAATTGATGTGACGTCCCTATCTGACACTTGACTTCATAAACACGTCACACATAAACCAGACCACGACACCATAAGATCTTGCCTCATCATCCCTGGTGTCTGAGGGCGATAACCCTCCATGTTGAGTGGTGCTACTACCAAGACACATCAACACTTTATAGCTCCACATCAACATATCCAGTAGAGTACTGCTACACACCTCTAAATAGACACTCTACATATATCTGGTGGATTCTAGCACTCTACAACGATGTCAGCCCCATGATAAACCCCATTGAAGTGCCGTGAACGATGTCAGCCCCATGATCAACCACATTGAAGTGGCCGTGGACGATGTCAGCCCCATGATCAACCACATTGTAGTGGCCGTGGACGATGTCAGCCCCATGATCAACCACATTGAAGTGGCCGTGAACGATGTCAGCCCCATGATCAACCACATTAAAGTGGCCGTGGACGATGTCAGCCCCATGATCAACCACATTGTAGTGGCCATGGACGATGTCAGCCCCATGATCAACCACATTGAAGTGGCCGTGAACGATGTCAGCCCCATGATCAACCACATTGAAGTGGCCGTGGACGATGTCAGCCCCATGATCAACCACATTGTAGTGGCCGTGAACGATGTCAGCCCCATGATCAACAACATTGTAGTGGCCGTGGACGATGTCAGCCCCATGATCAACCACATTGTAGTGGCCGTGGACGATGTCAGCCCCATGATCAACCACATTGTAGTGGCCGTGTACGATGTCAGCCCCATGATCCACCACATTGTAGTGGCCGTGTACGATGTCAGCCCCATGATCAACCACATTGTAGTGGCCGTGGACGATGTCAGCCCCATGATCAACCACATTGTAGTGGCCGTGTACGATTTGTTAGCCCCATGATCAACCACATTGTAGTGGCCGTGTACGATGTCAGCCCCATGATCAACCTTATTGTAGTGGCCGTGGACGATGTCAGCCCCATGATCAACCACATTGTAGTGGCCGTGTACGATATGTCAGCCCCATGATCAACCACATTGTAGTGGCCGTGAACGATGTCAGCCCCATGATCAACAACATTGTAGTGGCCGTGGACGATGTCAGCCCCATGATCAACCACATTGTAGTGGCCGTGGACGATGTCAGCCCCATGATCAACCACATTGTAGTGGCCGTGTACGATTTGTTAGCCCCATGATCAACCACATTGTAGTGGCCGTGTACGATGTCAGCCCCATGATCAACCACATTGTAGTGGCCGTGGACGATGTCAGCCCCATGATCAACCACATTGTAGTGGCCGTGTACGATATGTCAGCCCCATGATCAACCACATTGTAGTGGCCGTGAACGATGTCAGCCCCATGATCAACAACATTGTAGTGGCCGTGGACGATGTCAGCCCCATGATCAACCACATTGTAGTAGCCGTGGACGATGTCAGCCCCATGATAAACCCCATTGAAGTGCCGTGAACGATGTCAGCCCCATGATCAACCACATTGAAGTGGCCGTGGACGATGTCAGCCCCATGATCAACCACATTGTAGTGGCCGTGGACGATGTCAGCCCCATGATCAACCACATTGAAGTGGCCGTGAACGATGTCAGCCCCATGATCAACCACATTAAAGTGGCCGTGGACGATGTCAGCCCCATGATCAACCACATTGTAGTGGCCGTGGACGATGTCAGTCCCATGATCAACCACATTGAAGTGGCCGTGAACGATGTCAGCCCCATAATCAACCACATTGAAGTGGCCGTGGACGATGTCAGCCCCATGATCACCCACATTGTAGTGGCCGTGGACGATGTCAGCCCCATGATCAACCACATTGTAGTGGCCGTGGACGATGTCAGCCCATTGATCAACCACATTGTAGTGGCCGTGGACGATGTCAGCCTTATGATCAACCACATTGTAGTGGCCGTGTACGATGTCAGCCCCGTGATCAACCACATTGTAGTGGCCGTGGACGATGTCAGCCCCATGATCAACCACATTGTAGTGGCCGTGTACGATTTGTTAGCCCCATGATCAACCACATTGTAGTGGCCGTGTACGATGTCAGCCCCATGATCAACCACATTGTAGTGGCCGTGGACGATGTCAGCCCCATGATCAACCACATTGTAGTGGCCGTGGACGATATGTCAGCCTCATGATCAACCACATTGTAGTGGCCGTGGACGATGTCAGCCCCATGATCAACAACATTGTAGTGGCCGTGTACGATATGTCAGCCCCATGATCAACCACATTGTAGTGGCCGTGTACGACATGTCAGCCTTATGATGAGTCACATTTTAGTAGCCATCTATCTGTCTATCTATCTATCTATCTATCTATCTATCTATCTATCTATCTATCTATCTATCTATCTATCTTTCTTTCTATCTATCTATCTATCTATCTATCTATCTATCTATCTATCTATCTATCTATCTATCTATCTATCTATCTATCTATCTATCTGTCTATCTATCTATCAACTCATGAGAACTGAACAAATTAATTAAGTAACAATGTTAACACAGCTTTATTCATCTCTAGACAGGGAATGGCAGGAACCTGTTGGTGTGTCACTGTCGCAGGCGACTAAGATGAGATATGAGTAATGCTAGCTATCCCACAGTGTTACAAATATTGATAATGAAACTACCGAAGCAAAAGCACAAGAAATACTTTACTTGGTGGTGTGGTCATAATTCCAACAATTTCTCTGGGCTGGTTCTGTTAAAACCAGAACACAGAAAAATACAAATACAGAGCAACCCATTTAGTCTTGTCTTCTATAGACGGCAATATAAATGACATTTTGTCTTCACGTCCACTAGTTAGGTTGAAGTCAAGTAAGGGATGTCAGTTTAACAGATACGGTTTCTCTTCACATACACTACTAAGGTCGAAATGAGGAAAGGATAATAATTTTAAAATGATGATATGGTATATAGAATCAAATCAATGATAATATTTTTAAAATGAGTGACCTTTTTGTTATTAATTTTATTTGGTTGGTTTTACAGAGCAGTAGTACAAATCCTATGGACATCTAAAGGAATGAACAATGATATAGCTATGAAGGCCTGCAGGCAGGGTAACAATGCGAACGCATAATAGTGAAGAGATGCTTGACAGTTCAGTTGGTTAAAAATCCAATATTGCTAATTTTTTTTTTTTTTTTGGTAATCATGGTAACCACATGTTTTTTTAACAAAATAAACTGTATAATTTGGTTCATGGACATGCACTGTGTCCATTGAGTATATAAAATGTGTGAAAATATTATTAGAACAAAAGTTAGTTTTCACTGTAGTGCATGCCCTTAAGATGTCCTTTTATGGAGAAATCAGCATCTCACTTCTTTATACGTTTTCTTTGTTAAGTTATTGATCTTCAGTGGGACTCCCTAATGCCTCATCAATTTCTATGTGATTCTTTCTCTACACTGTCAAATGCGTTTTTATAGTTCATAAATCCAGTGTAAAGAGCTGAGTTCCATTCTAGTATTTGTTCGGGTCCTGAAAGGGTCGTAACAAATAGTAACATTGTCACCTACCATCAACTCGTTAAAAGCGAAAGAGAAGGGTTAGATTTGGTGTGACCGCTTGGCATACACTACAATTAATACGTGTTAAAAACTACATATAATGAGAATAACAACGTTATAAGCAGTTAAGACATTTGTGCACAAAATACAGTGTCATGACAAGTTCACGGCTTCGGGAAAGCTGTCCCAGAACAACAAAATAGTAAGTGCCTGTTTATTGAATGGAAAAATTTGTGAGAAGTTGCAAGTCATGGTTTTTCCCGTTGCTAAAGTCAAAATAACAGAATGTCGTGTGCAAAAAGGTCGAAAAGCTAAGAAGTGCGTGTGCAAATGTTGATGTTTGGTGCCGAGTGAAAAATAAAGCATCGTGTGAAAATTGGCGGGAAAAAAGAGTGGACTGTATATAAAGAAGAGACCTGGGCGATTGAGAGGATCCAGGGCTTGTACAGATTTTAGGAGTCGTTAGGCGAGAGAATTTTTACAGAACTTCGTCTTTGAGATTATCAAGACAAGTTTTTTTTTTTAACTTGACAAGTTTGTCAAGTTAGACCAGTATATTTTAAGTAGACAAGTTTGTGTTTTACTCTATTAGATAGATTATTCCTGTGGATTTCCATTTTCATTTTGTTTTGGATATTCACTACTTTGGGTAAGAAAGAAATAAGTGCTTCATTATTGTGTCAATAAAATTGCTGTTCCAATCACGTTAATAAACTATATTTTATTTTTCTACATTGCTGAGTTTTCGTTGGAATATTACAGCTGGATACTTTGACATAACCACTATACAAGACATTGCTTTTCACTAACCATAAAAAAAGAGTACGAACGAACTCTGGGAAGGAAGAATACAATAAGGTCAAGAATTACCACCTCAGGCGGACAGACCTGTAACGACTTGAACCAAGAAACGTACAAGAGTTAGCGCACTTCAAAATATTTACCTGCGGTCAACCATTAACTGAACTGAAACGGTCAGCGGACCCACACACACATTCTTTCATTGATGCCGTAAACACAGCCCGGCTATACGATACTATTTGATGCCGCGACCTACGCACAAATAGTTGCACTGCCACACCTAACTCTATTTGGCGCCGTGACCATCCCTTTTTCGTTTGTGAAAGCATACTCATTCTGGCAAGCGAACAGCCACCTTTTTTTTAGTGATAGCAGACAGGCCTAATCACTATTATTCACTATCATGGATCCACAACCGTTGCAACAACAGCTTGAACAGCAACAATTACTGCTACAACAGCGCCAACAACAACACTTAATAAATATCCAGCAACAGCAACAGGAATATGATTTTAAACCATACAAACCTAAATGGGAAAGAGACACTGTCCAAACACGAGCAGATTGGAGGAGCAGTTTACAAAGAAGACATCAACGAATAGCTGTAAGGGATTTTATTAGCCAAATCAAGAAAGGAATGACACTGCACATAACTAACATCAACAGTGGGAAGTGTCAGTTAACAACCGAGAATGGTTGGATAATGAATGTACAGCCGGTATTTCTTATGCACACCCTTCTCCAACCACAAAGCAAATATACGGAAGAAGATCGAACAGACAACTTCGACATCTTACAGGAACAAATGAAAGACCCGGAAGTTGTTACACTAATGAACCAAATTACAGAAACACCAGCAACAGTCAAGGATAGCAACACAACTTTACAGGCAGAACAAGCACAGAAGTACTGTACTTCAAAGCAACCGGTACCCGGTACTACCTGTAACCACTCACATTCGCCTACACGTAGCGAAGACAACATTCTTCCTAACATACAACCGGAACGACTACCCCAACAACAGCAGACTGTACAAGATGCCAACACCCATCTACCTACACAACTATCTTCTGATACACAGTTTTCGTCTGCCTCATTAACTGAACGAAATGCTTGCGTTCCCACTTCCACACAAGATGAGTCAGAGTCAAATTTTATACGCCTTCCACAGGAGCTTATTCGTAAAAAAACTGTACGCGAAACGTCGAGCAAAAACCAAAGAACATCGCACAGCACAGTGCATCAACTTCGCAACACCCTACCTGTAACACTACATCAACCGTCACTGCTGTAGACACTGAGAAGAAACACGATAGAAGATTGTCTACGACAGATGCTCTGTACAGGAAACGTTCAACTAAGCGACAAAACATCGCACAGCACAGTGCATCAACTACCCAACACCCTACCTGTAACACTACGTCAACCGTCACTGCTGTAGACACTGAGAAGATGTCTAGGAGAGAAGCTATATTAGAGATGGCCAAGTTGCTCTAGCTGGGCTATTCTCAATGGTTCCATTTTTTTTGTCCGAGTGTACGATAGCACATTTGTCCAGGAGAGACAATGCTATATTGGAGTTAACCCAGTTCGCTCTAGCTGGGTTACCCTAAATGGTTTCATTTTTGCCCGTGTACGATAGCAGATTTGTCCAGGAGAGACAATGCTATATTTTAGTGTTACTCCAGTTTGCTCTGGCTGGGTTACCCTAAAAGGTTTCATTTTCCTTGTCCGAGTACGATAGCAGATTTGTCCAGGAGAGACAATGCTATATTTTAGTGTTACTCCAGTTTGCTCTGGCTGGGTTACCCTAAATGGTTTCATTTTCCTTGTCCGAGTACGATAGAATTGTCTAGACGAGACAAAATATTTTAGAGTTGGCTGGCGTGCTTTGCTGGCTGCTCTGAAATGTTTTTTTGATGATGCCAGCCACCTTCTATGTCGTCCAGTTGATGCTATCAGCGGCAGTCATAACCGCCAGTGAAGAGAAAAATCTGCAGAGGCGCAACTCTATTCAACATGCACAGTTACAGTATTTAAACCGTTATATTCGTATTAAAAGATTTAAATTACATTTTGTTTGGACTTAGAAATATATGTGTTGTTGTACATTATAAACTTAACTAAACACATGCATGTACTATTTGCCACTAAGGAAGAATCTCAAGGGTTAAAGAAGACATTGTTTGATCTTAAGCTACACTCTCATGATATGAGACAAGCACATCAACCAAAACGGGCGATTTTGCCGTTTGTAGGCAATGCGCTACAGTTTTGTTGGCACTGCACCCCACGACAACTATGACAGTTTATGTCATAATATTAAGACTTTTGCGGAAAACCAAAACATTATTACACATGTGATTAGCCGGAGCATCACAAATTGTGAACGATACTCAGAGAATTTTCTTCTCCATTAACACATTTTTCTACTGGTCTGTTCAGGAGGTACTGAAACTAGACATATGCTAAGGATCGATTTTATGATTACTTGTTATAAATTGTTTGAATTTCATTTATATCGCATAAATAACTATGTACCATATATCATGCCTTTTTAACAAATTACTGTGTTGAGACACACAGATGTTGTACTCGTCTAGTACAAATTATTTAAGATCTAATGCGTATATAAAATGTTAACCCACACCTCTCTACTCCCTTTTCTCTACGCACAAACTGTCCAGACGTGACCTTAACACCACCTCGCTGTTTTTCGCTATGTCAAATCCAATCTTCGTTTTCACCACCTTTATCCTCCCCCCCCCCCCCCCCCCGTGTCGATTTGCCCTCCCCATGCGAGTTCTTCTTCTATTTTTTTTCTTTACCTTTCTCCCACGCCTCGCGTTCATTCATCCATCCAACACAGGAACTGCTTCCTCTACTCCCCCCCCCCCAGCTATTTCATTGTACTATAAACCCCCACCAACCCCCCCCTCTCCTTCAGTTGACGCCACACTGTGCCGTCAATGAGAGTTCAAACATCCAGTGTGACCTTTCACCTCTCCCGTTCACACTAGCAAAAGCCATGGTCACAGGTAAACAGCTATGGTCAGTTACCATTCAGACGTAAATATTAAGACAGGATTCACTTATTGTCTTGAGTGTTGATTAACCCTCGAGTTTTTGTTTGGCATGACCAAACCTTATATGTGTCGACTTTAAATAAAAAGTTCAATAAGTTTAACATTAAGTATGTATATTTCATATCATAACTCCATGTTTTATGTATTATTATTAGCGTGTTAATTAAAGATTATATAAGTATTGTATTAATACATTAACAATTTACATTGCGTATTGCACATTGCTATCCATATCCCTTACTGTTTAATGACATAGTGTATAAACAACTTGTATGTCTCCCCCGTTTTCGGCAATATGAAACTACTAGATCACTCCTTTTAAGAAATATTTTTTTTTCCTTTTTTCGGCTCACATGTATACTGAGATCCTGTAATACATTTTTAAGTTAGCTTACAGGTATACTGAGATCTTGAAAAAAAAAAAAAAAAAAAAAAAAAAATTTTTTTTGGCTCACATGTATTCTGACATCTTGAAAAATTTTTTTTTATTTTTTTTTTGGGCTCACATGTATACTGAGACCTTGTAGTTTTTTTTTCATTTTGGCTCATAAATATATGCCCCCAGTCAATGACTTATACCAGTAACATAAATTTTTCTCAACAATTGTCCATTGCCAATTGCTTCATAAATATATGCCCCCATTTCATATTTTGCCCCAGTACGTATGTTAGAGACTTGATATTTTTAGTTGATAGGACGAAAATGTCTCTACATGGGATACATTTTTGTAGCCCCGGGACTTGTGTGACCGCTTGGCATACACTACAATTAATACGTGTTAAATACAACATATAATGAGAATAACAACGTTAAAAGCAGTTAAGACATTTGTGCACAAAATACAGTGTCATGACAAGTTCATGGCTTTGGGAAAGCTGTCCCAGAACAATAAAATAGTATGTGCTTGTTTATTGAATGGAAAAATTTGTGAGAAGTTGCAAGTCATGGTTTATTCCGTTGCTAAAGTCGAAATAACAGAATGTCGTGTGCAAAAAGGTCGAAAAGCTGAGAAGAGCGTGTGCAAATGTTGATGTTTGGTGCCGAGGAAAAAATAAAGCATCGTGTGAAAATTGGCGGGAAAAAAGAGTGGGCTGTATATAAAGAAGAGACGTGGGCGATTGAGAGGATCCAGGGCTTGTACAGATTTTAGGAGTCGTTAGGCGAGAGAATTTTTACAGAACTTCGTCTTTGAGATTATCAAGACAAGTTTTTTTTTTTAACTTGACAAGTTTGTCAAGTTAGACCAGTATATTTTAAGTAGACAAGTTTGTGTTTTACTCTATTAGATAGATTATTCCTGTGGATTTACATTTTCATTTTGTTTTGGATATTCACTACTTTGGGTAAGAAAGAAATAAGTGCTTCATTATTGTGTCAATAACATTGCTGTTCCAATCACGTTAATAAACTATATTTTATTTTTCTACATTGCTGAGTTTTCGTTGGAATATTACAGTTGGATACTTTGACATAACCACTATACAAAGACATTGCTTTTCACTAACCATAAAAAAGTGTACGAACGAACTCTGGGAAGGAAGAATACAATAAGGTCAAGAATTACCACCTCAGGCGGACAGACCTGTAACGACTTGAACCAAGAAACGTACAAGAGTTAGCGCACTTCAAAATATTTACCTCCGGTCAACCATTAACTGAACTGACCCTGTCAGCGGACACACACACACATTCTTTCATTGATACCGTAAACACAGCCCAGCTATACGATACTATTTGATACTGCGACCTGCGCACAAATAGCTGCACTGCCACATTGGGTTTGTTACTCCATTCTGTCAAAATTGTAAACCACAAAAATATTGGTTTGGTTTAGTTTTATGGATTATCTTCACTGCACACGGAAAACTCCATCAGTGCTCCGATCTCCCGCATTAGATCACACTGTGATACCAGCACAGTGCACGAACTTCGTAGCACTAACGAGAGTCCGAATGTGTGTATATGGAAATCACACATTTTATACATATTTTTGTGGTGGGTAGGTTTCTAATTTTTTTTAATTTTGCCAGGGCAACTTTTGCCTGATAGGCCTATTTTTTACGATTTAAAACTGCCGTGTGATTTTTAACGCGCGCAACTTGCACACGAGACCTCCTGTGTTTTCGCCCTTATCCGAGAAGGCTTGTCACCAAATCTCAGTACCCAGGAGACCAGAGGGGAGTGTACCATTTGTAGGACAACGGGTTCTGAAAAATAAATTCCATAAATGATATTCACTCAACTGTGATTTGAACCTGGTACCTCAGGAATTCGAGGCGAACACAAAACTGTGGCAGTTAGGGAACGACTTACAGTCAAAGGGAAGGAATAAAGAGAATTATGAATGGGTAGGTTCAGATAGAGTACAAAAAGGAGATGCGCGAACAATGTTGCGCATGAGAGAGGTGAAGGGTAATCCAGTGAATGCACGCTTTTCTCAGCGGGCAGTCCAGAAGCGTGAGGCAGAGAGGGAAGCCGCATATACGCGGGCAGCCATGATAATGGCAGTATTCAGATAGTTTAGATGATAATTATTTCATGGACAAGAAGTGGTTTGGGTAATGATTAACCCGACATATTGAACAGTGAGAAATTCTTGTCTAGAAGGAGAAACGGTGTGAGTTAGATATTATTCAGAAAGGAAAATGTATGTAGAGTGAACTTTATTTCATTTAGACAGTAGTCCTGTTCTTCAGTAAGGAAAGGGAAAACAACATCCCCGGAGAGGCCCGGTCTACCAATAGATAACCTGAACACGGAGATGATAGATAACAATAGACATAAGAAATTATAAGGAAGAAAGAACAGAACTAGAGACTATAGCACCTGCATGATCACTGATGGTTAAAAGGTCAGAAGGTGTAGATTCCATACTGAGCGAGAGAGAGTGAGGAAAGAAAGAACTTACATTATATATTCTATGATGGACCAAATGTGGAGGTCAGAGCAGACAGCAATGATCCTTTCATATGTAAATAAAAACTATTTCAACTTGACTATGTCGTGATGTGCTGTGGAAACCTGATGTCGACGCATGCTACATCTGTATAGAATTTGGTGCCGTAACCAACCTCTAGCAGCAGCACACACACATTGTTTATAAACAGTAGTTCAGCAACTATGCTTTATGCTGTCATCTCTCCTCGCTTCAGGCAGAAGACATAGATACGTTTGACGCTGTAACAGATTTCAATTACCACGGATGAGAGAAGACACCATAATACATTTTCGTATCTGTGGCAGACCTCACCAACTACAGACGGCAGAGTACAACGAAGAAAAAATTTCATATTTACGTTTCGATAACAGGAAAAAAGCTGAGTGACAACAGTGCAAGTTGTAAACACAGAACTAAGTGAACAGTATCGGAACCAGCTAATCGAAAACGCCACCTCAGAAACCAAGTCGGAATTTTCTTTTTTCAAATCGACCTGCACGAGAATAAGTTACCACAACAAAGCAAAGTACACCACACATTACATGATTCGGGAGCCGATACCAACCTCAGCTAGCATTGAAAATCAGTCATTCATCAAGACAAAGTACAACACACAAACTGGTTGATGACAGACTCCAGGAACCACAGACGGCAGATAGAAGGCAAAGTTATAATTTCACAACATACGAAGAATACAGTACAGTCACAGTGTAAACACAAGCGGAAAGGTTTGGGAACCAGTCAACCAGAAACACCAGCTCAGAAATCAAGTCAAGATTTTCTTTCGTCACGCCTGCACGAGAGAGGTTCGCAGAAACACAGCAGGTACAATATTCACTGTCCTGTAACGCCAGCTCAGAAATCAACACGGGGACACTCATCACAGCAGACGGTCAGGTCAACGTGTATCGCTCATCAAGTAGTCTTAAGACAGGTCATAGAGTGCAGTACGGTAACCGATTTACTGACAGGTTTGTGTGTAGAAAAGATAAAAGTGTGTAGTCCGGATGGTATAAAAATATAACAATAGTGTTTGTGAAATAAAAGGAAAAGTCGGTCACGCGCGCAATATCGCGACAAAACGAGTACTCCAACGTAGACATCTTAATTAATTAGTTTAATTAGACATTGTTGTATTATTATTCTTGTCTTATTAATTAGACATTATAGTAATATTATTATTATTAATATTATTACTGTTGTTTAATTACTATTTTTATTATTAGTATTGTGTCTCACTAATATTGAATTATAACAGTGTATGCATAAAGTTTTTTTTGTGTAACTGTAACATTATATTTTCTTTTCAGGGAATCCAAGACTAATAGAAAAATTTCTGTTTATTTTCAGGTGCAAGTTAGTTTAAGTTAACGGTAGAAATAAGAAACTATTTTTCAGATTGTGATGATGGCACAGGCCGAACAGACACAGTATAACATGCAAGACAGTCAGACTTTGGCCCTCATAAAGACGATTACCGACACATTAGCCAAGGTAGACAGTGCTAAATACGCAAACGTAAAAGGTAATGTAGATTTCTTTTCAGGTGACCCACATGCATGCCGTAAGTGGCTTACAGATATTGACAAATATGCAATGTCAATAATTGCAGAGGAATTGGAAAAAGTTAAAATTGCGATTTTTTCATCTGTTGATCTGATCACAGACTCTATCAGAAGGCGATTAGACACATTACTTAATGAAAGAGATCTTCAATCAGAGTCTAAATCATACGATACGAAGGGGAAAGGGCATTGTCACACTTGTGATGGAGAAAACAAGGACAAAAACAAAATCCCAGAAACAGCTGCTGTACGAGCACACTGGAACACACTTAATAAAAGAAGAATAAGAATGGCGGTCAGGAATTTTATGGGAGAAATTAGAAAAGGGAAGCCCATAGAAATAAATAACGTCAACAAAGCAAACCAACAGAAGTGCCACATAAGAACACAGAACGGTTGGGAAATGAAGGTAGAACCGCTAGGAGTGTGGAGAAACATAATAGGATCGGGTCAGCAAAATGTCACAATAAAGGAAGAAGGTAATAGGAATAGACTATGGACAAGTCAGGTTAGGACAACAGTCGAGAAACAGGAAAACATACAGAGAGACAGGGTCAGCGTTGGTACACAAGAACCAGAGACACATGAAACACAGATGATTAGTGCCGGAACACAAACTGAGATAGATACTGTAGCGTCACACTTGGGGCCAGCACACAATGAGAAAGACGCCAGGAGAGAAAAGGAAACATGGTCACAGGTATTAGACAATACGAGAAAGTCTAAGATTCCACTCAGTGTAAAAAGGATGAACCTACAAACTGCTAAAGAAGTAGTGGTACCACAGCATAGGGATAGCATCGAAGTAAAGAATAAGAAGGATGAACCGATGCAGTCGACCAGAAAAAAAGTCGACAGACAGTTAATGAAGCAGAATATAGCAGTGTCGTGAAACATTCTAAATCCACATATATAAATTAAAAGGTAAATGTAAAGCCTAACAAATAAATTCAATAAAAGGAAAGAAGAATGGTAAAGAACAGTGCTGTCACAATGACTGTACTCGAAATCCCCCTTGTTTTCTACTTCGTCTGCAAATTGTAACGTTTCACGTTGATATTAAAGCCTACTGCAGCATACATGCGTTTCCACAACACAATAAAACGTGTACTGCCTTTCTAAGAAAAACCTTGAGATACGCAAGCTGATTAATGACCTAAATTAATACTAACATTAATTACACTACGTTACCATAAACGAACGGACAGATGGACTTAGGATAGAAAGAAAGGGAGGGCTGAAAGCCGGAACGCATGCAACACTAACACGCGTCTCGCTATACAATTACTGCCATCACGCGTGTAAGGCCACAAGCACTAACTTTTTTCAAATCGACAGTGATAAAAAACACTACCCATACGAGAGTTAGGTTTAAAAACCTGAAAAATGCTTATTGGGAAAGATGACATTATACTGGTTTACGTTTGAAAGCATGAGAGTAGCCAGACACCACATCGATCGAAGTGAACGGGAGGTAGAAGAAAATGCATATTTTGAACGCAGCCCCTTAGCCCCATAAAATTTATATAGTTGGGTTCCTTAGGACTTGCTGACAAAGAATATGTTAAGTGTTACGCAAATAGTCTAGGAATTAACAAAATCTAGCCAAAAGAAAATAGTGAGGGTGTCAGACAACACCAAATAATAATCGCACAGTGGCATGTTTTGGAACCACTATTGTACGGGAAATGGGCCACCATGTAAAATCCTATTTGATTGGATAGAAGTAAATGTAAGGCTAAACACGATTAGTCGGGCTACAAATACTATTTTTTGTTGTTAGGGGAGACGGAAGGAAGGGTACTTTTTTTCAAACGCTTGTGTAAACATGGCACGATTGGTTAGACCCGCCAATATAGTCAATTAGAAGCGTCAGTTCAGCACCACATTTTCAAATAAACTTTCTAAAGCAACAGTGCGTTGAGATTCAGCTTATATTTTTCTAAATAAAAGCCTGAGACTGCGGCAGGTCGGATTTTGTGCCATATTCATTGCCAGTCAACGTAATTGTGTATTATTTCCATGAATTGTGGTAAGCTTGAAATATTTGATATCTTTTTAATGAACATTGAATGTAAATTGATAATTTATGTCTGTATATGTGTGTAGTTCAGTAGCAAACATGAGGCAAAGCCTAGATATTGCTCCAACCTGAACTGAACGTGTCTGAGAAAAGTAAAATTGCATGGAATTGCCTAACAGTACACTGACACCTATCTTATTGACTAGAAGGAACTAATGCTGGAATTGCAGAGGCGTGGTAACCATTAGGGAGGAGTATACTGGTGTAAATTGTTTCAGATGAAGATAGCAGTTGGCCTACCGCTCTGAACTCAGTGTTTGTTATGTATTGTGTTCAGTCTGGAAATAGATTATAAATTAGTTCTGAAATAGGAGGTACAACCTTCTTGTTTCAGGGACTGTGGTCCTAAAGTTATTGAGCAGCTCCTGGTCTGAGCTTTGCTAAATCTAGAGGCTGACAGCATACTCCTGGGTCCAGATAGCGACCAGTGAGGTGTCTCCAGAACACAGGGAAGCTATCGAGCAGAGGAGTCTTTTCCTGCCGCCATCACGAAAGATAAGCGTCTGTGGCCAGAGGAGCTCAACATTATGTGTCCCCTCTAAAATTGACATTATAGTAAAACAGAGGGACAATACCTTGTTTAAATTGATAGGAACTGGGAACTTTTCCCCATAATATTTCCAAGATAACCAAACACTTGAAGTCATGATGACAAATAACAACATAGCTTGAAAAACAAAACCAGTATTACCTCATAGTACTACTACACAACTTACACACATAGGATAATACTAATAAAATATGTCACTACAAGGTTCATATTTATAAATTATGTACATATAAATTGTGATTACCTTTGATTGTGATTCCTGGTTCCCTGTGTAGTTGAATCAGGATATATATTAGTGAAAGTAATTAATACATATATATTTGAAACTTTACCAGTGACTCATTTAAGATAGTCTTATAGAGTGTTAAATGTGTGTGAGTGTCACAGTGTTGTCAAGTGTGGTGGAATAAATTAAATTGTTTATCTGTCTGTTATTGTTGTGACTTACACTTCATCATTTACATAACCCTAGACATTCAACGTAGTCATCACAATATTCCAGAATAATTCTGACTGAGGTATAAATGTGGTAGCAAGTAAGGTTATCTGTAAAACACTACACCTATTAGATACAGATACCTTTACAGCTGATCTCAGTCAATACACTAAGTCCCCTATAAGTATTTATATCATCCCACTTTACCACAAGCAGTAGACAGAGATGGTCGTCAGAATCGGTGTCGACTGACTCAGACAGTGTAGTATCTGACGAGAGTGACGGTAGTCACAGACACAAAAGTACTTATAGAAGAGGAGAGAATAGTAGAAGAGGTAAGGAAGAAGGGAGCAAATGTGGAGACAGTAGTAGAGAAAGGGAGTTGTCAGTATACAATCTGGAGAAAATAATAGCGGACAATGCAGAAATGTGGATGCGGCATGCAGAGACAATCAGGCAGACTGAATGGAGGGAGGCGGATAAACGACAAATTGAAGACTCGGAGAAGAGAAAGACGAAACAGATGGGTGTAAGTACAGTACACGAAAAGTACCAGCTTGACATGGAATCAGAATTCGATTCGTCAAGTGGGGAGGAGGATAGAGTTATGCACTCCGACGAAATTGGATACAGGTCGGATGAGCTCGAGCATATAACGGACGACGTTGGTCGTAGAATTTATTAGCCGAAAAATGAGATTAGTGATCTTGGACGTATAAATCAGATAAAGACGGAGAACATTACCAAAATGGTTGAGCCAAATGTACAGCTATGGCGCTCAGAGAGGTCTAAATTGTTGGAAAAATTGAGAAAAGGAGTGGGAGAAGAGGGGAATAAAGTGGATGAACCAAGCATAGAAGAGTTGAAGAAGGAAATAGCAGCCATCATAAAGCGGCCTGATTTTAATTTCTTAGGAGGCATGGTATGGAGAGTGCTAGAGGAAAAGTACCAGACATACTTTCCACAAACAAGAAGTGAAATAGATATGATTCTCAGGAAAATGGTAGATGACGCAAACAAGAAAAGGTTGATAGAAAAGGCAGAGCAGGCCAATCGTCATCGGAGTCAGAAGAGAAATAAAGGAAAAAGAAAATATAGATATTAAGTGAAGTAGAGGGGGAGATGAGGGATAAAAGGTCATGAAAAATGACGAGGATATTATGTGGGAAGAAGAAGAGCCATAAGAGATGGCGAAATTAAGAGTGAGTAATTGAGATATTGGACGGGGAGTATAAAGGGCCATGGGAGATGGCGAAAACAAAAGGATCGCTTGGATAAATAAGTATGGGAAAATTGAGAGTCACGGAGAAGTGACGGAGTATTGAGAAACCACAGGAAGGATGGCACGGACATATAGAAGATATAGTTCTAGAAGGAACTTATGTAGAAGTGAGAAGCCATGGAGAAAATGGAAAAGAGAGATTTTTGCGGCAGTGGCCGAGTCTTATGAAGATTTTGGGGAGAAATCATATTTTTCTTCTCCGTAATACATGAAGAGAAGAGAATTGTGTTGAGAACGTTCCAGGGAGGGAACGAAAAACATATAAAAACGTTAAGTGCGGTGTTTATCAGACTACAAATGTAAGTCTATTGAGGATAACCCTCACCGAACATATATAACAGAAATTCAGACACTGGGAGACAGTGTTGTGGAAAAGGAAGTCAAGTAACAGGTCAGCAGCAGAAAAATACGCAAGTAAGTCAACGCGGTTTAAGATAGGTAGACCAAAGAAGTTGAAAATATTTCTGCGTAGTAGACCAAGGACAGAAGTCTAGTTAGTAAAAGGTGGATAGGAGGATGGCAATTCAGTGTTGCCATGATAGTAAATGGCTCACGCCATCATGAACTATATATATATATAGGGAGACATGACAGAAGACATGTTTGGCTTTATACGAGAGAAGAGGAAGGCCAGACAATTCACACCAGGTGTGTGGTGACAGAAGATAATACTATACGAGGAGTTTACGTGTATGACAACAGGAGTGACTGGATGAGTAAAAGGAAATAAACTTTGTATGGACATGTACAGAGTTGGCAGAATGTGAGTGAGAAAGACAAGGGTTAAGAACAGTCATAAATGTGATGAGGAAAGGTCACTTAAGAAAAGTGACGGGAAAAGTGTTATTCCTCAGTTTTGTTATGATAATATGTTGTAACATAAGAATATAATGACATACTAAAAGTATGTTTTTGAAATCATGTAATATGAGCAGATAGGAGAAAAAGCAAAGATGATTGGTTATAAATGGGAACGAGATGTTGATTAATGTACGTTCTCAGTACAATTTAATTGAGTTGTGTAAAAGGAAATTGTCCTTTGGCACAGATAGTAATTGGTAATGTGCTGAGCTAGAGTTGTAACAGCACATTGCTAAGGATATTGTTTTGATAGATAGTTAAGTACAATAATGGCTGGTACAGTCGTTAAAATAAATTTTTTCTCCTACGGATAAATAATTTTTTTTTTAGGGGAGAAAGGGAGATAATGTGGCAGTTAGGGAACGACTTACAGTCAAAGGGAAGGAATAAGAGAATTATGAATGGGTAGGTTCAGATAGAGTACAAAAAGGAGATGCGCGAACAATGTTGCGCATGAGAGAGGTGAAGGGTAATCCAGTGAATGCACGCTTTTCTCAGCGGGCAGTCCAGAAGCGTGAGGCAGAGAGGGAAGCCGCATATACGCGGGCAGCCATGATAATGGCAGTATTCAGATAGTTTAGATGATAATGATTTCATGGACAAGAAGTGGTTTGGGTAATGATTAACCCGAAATATTGAACAGTGAGAAATTCTTGTCTAGAAGGAGAAACGGTGTGAGTTAGTTTTTATTCAGAAAGGAGAAGGTACGTTGGGTGAACTTTATTTCATATATACAGTAGTCCTGTTCTTCAGTGTTGAAAGGGAAAACAACATTCCCGGAGAGGCCCGGTCTACCAATAGATAACCTGAACACTGAGATGATAGATAACAAATAGACATAAGAAATTATAAGGAAGAAACAACAGAAATAGAGACTATAACACCTGAATGCTCACTGATGGTTAAAAGGTCAGAAGGTGTGGATTCGATACTGGGACACAGAGAGTGGTGAAAGAATGAGCTTACATTGTATATTCTATGATGGACAAAATGTGGAGGTCAGAGCAGACAGCAATGATCCTTTCATATGTAAATAAACCACTATTCAAATTACTATGGCGTTATCGCATCACGTGCTGTGTGTGTGTGTGACTGTGTGGTATACAGCATATTATAGCTAACCACAGAGGTAAGCGAACCTGGACAGACATTGTCATATATGATGCATGATACAGCGACCACAGGCTGTCACACAACCTTGTGGCCACTCCGACCCCCACAAAAATATTAATATATAATACTTGATTGATAAACGATGACAAAGGACCCCTGTGTTGATGGCGACTATGCTAGTTAGCTTGACTTTTAGTAATCTCTAGATTTGAAATTCTAATCATCCACTGTGTTGTTTGTATCTCTTCAGTTATGTGTTTTTCGTCGTCAAAGCTCTTGAATATGTTTCTACAAAAGTAACCTATAGTTAGTCGTTTGCAGTACCGATCTTAGCTCGTATAGAAGCATTAGTAAAAGATGTTGCACCAGTTAGAATTCATTTCGTTTCGACTTTTTATTTTTATTTTTAACAGCACTGAATTATTGTGTTTGTTTGAAGAAGATAACATTATCTGTTTCACTAGTAACAAAATAAGAAAATTTCTGCAAGTTTACACCGCAAACACATACATACATTTTAACTAATGCTTTTTATTATAATAAGTTATACAGTTTAAAATGAACGCTATTTAACGCATTCTTTTTTAACATACGTGCAACAAGCGTGTAGATTGACCGACGTTACACTCATTTTTTACTTTTTCTATACAACCGGGGGTTGACATCGCAATGTTTGTCCTCGCATAACACTGATAAATAGTTTTAAGTTTTAATTTTAGGGGAAATGATTTGCTTTGCCAAGGGAAACAAAACAATTGCTAAACGTAATTGTAACTTTTAACATCTGGTTTTGTGCCTTTTACATTATTTTAATTTATTTATTAGGAAATAAATACAATAAAATGTTGTCTTTTATATACACATATTTAAGTAAAGTTTCTTTTAAGGCTTTTATAATTTTCTGCATGTAAGTTTGTTAAACGTTCCTAATTGTACACTGGATTCTAGTTTTGGCAAAGTAATATTTATATGAGAATACATCTGCTAATGCAGATTAAAATTCAGCTTTAACGTATTTTTGACCGGCATAAACTGCCGCCTAAACTAATTTGGTAAACATATTTTCTTTGCCTCAGAAAGATACCTTGTTTGACCTAACTGTGGAGGTGAAAAAATTTCAATAGGACGAATTAACAAATAAAAGTAATTAGAACAAATATAGAAACGAGTATCTCTCGTTGAAAGAAGGAGATCTTGGAAAGTTCTGCAGAGATATTTTAAATATCCAGCGCAACAACTCTCCTTACTAGCAAATTACTGACATGTTCACCGAGATATGCAAATATAAATTACAACACATGAAAAACTGACATACTTTTTTTTTTCAAAACTTAAAACTAGTTTGTAAATTAATTATTCTATTAACATACTGTGAATCTAGATATCAGGTTGAGAAGTGAACACCTAGTCTATAACCCATCACTCCTATAGTACTATTACCACGATGTTGAACTACACTTCTAATGTTATACTACTCCTATTTGTGAACTTAACTTAGTGACAGGGCTTCGTTTTTGAGTGATGGAGCTGGCATGTCTACTGGGTAAGGATGACTCGATGCTGTTGCCCATGTCTGACACTTCCAACTTTGATGTGTTACTGAAAGCTGAGACTGTGGGTTTCTGAGATGGCCAAAGGTTCCTCCTCGGTTGAGTCTGTCAGGTTTCTAGTCTCTGGAAGAATAGTCAGCCCACCCTAGAACATTTATTAGAACTTCCGCGAGTTGCTGGGTAGATAAATGACCCACTGGCATCGAGTTTTTTACAGAAATTCTGAATATCTGGCGCGCAGCTAGGACTGTGACAAGACAAAATGCTCTCTGTTACAGCTTGGACAAGCAAACCACAAACCACTTTTCGGGTCCTGCGATTGGTAAAAAAGTTACCTTCCATGACCCAGAGCTGACCTGATAATGAGTCTCTATATACCATTTTGTCTAAAGTAGCTAAAGACAGTGTTACCGAGTTGTAGATGTTAAACTTAAATGTAAAGTCAGTCTTATTGTATGGCTCCAAAACATGGAAACATAAACAAAACAGGGAGGAAAAAGCTAGATTGTCAAAAATGTGTGCTTGTAGAAAAGAGAAGAAAGAAACTGGGATGACAAGATGACTAATTTGGTGCTAAGGGAAACAACCAGACAAACATCAGTAGAACGGAAGGTGAGAAGACATGACGTCATATAGGACACACATTAAGACAATCTGTTGATAGTTCCTGTGCTAAAATCTCCGTGTAAGAAATAGTAGAAAGACATGTTATCACGAGTAAGTCAACTATAGACAGACATGTTATCACGGGTAAGTCAACTATAGACAGACATGTTATCACGGGTAAGTCAACTATAGACAGACATGTTATCACGTGGTTAGTCAACTATAGACAGACATGTTATCACGTGGTTAGTCAACTATAGACAGAAATGTTATTACGGGTAAGACAACTATAGACATACATTAAAGAGACATAGTAGACAAAGATAGACCTTGAAAGGATGACACAGGACAGACGGAGTTAGTGTGTGTTTGTTGAGGACATTCAAGGGAGGATAAAATATATTGATGATGATAAAAGCTTTTTTTTAATGTTATCTAAATATTTTCACCCCGGAGCACAACCTGATACACAAGTTCTATCAATAGATTACAAGGTCTGTCATTGTTCTGACAACCCACAGGTATCACATATGGAAGGATAACCCACAGGTATCAGATACCGAAGGACAACCCACAGGTATCAGATATGGAAGGACAATCCACAGGCAGAGCCAGATTAACGTAGTAGCAAAAGTAGCATATGCTACAGGCCCCGCGCTTTTAGGGGCCCCGCGCCAATAAATATGTACATAATTTTTTGGTCATCTTCTAATACGAGCGTTAAACTAATGATCTTGTGATTTATGCCATATTTAGCGCCTTTTCATTTGGTGTCACGAAATTGTGAGAGAAAGAGCATAAGAGGGTGACTTAGTGTGACTCTTCATTATTTTTATCTTAACTGTTTGCGGACGGAAGCCATTTAAGTGGCGTTAAAAATTTGGTCACGTTTGGACGGAAGCCACTTTTTTGGCTCTAGGCGACTGCCTCTCTAATTTTGTTTCGTTCTTTGTGAAATGAATTTGCATTAACAATAAAAACTAGAATTTAGGAAACGGAAACTTCCTGCTTTAATTGAGGTATACGGCGTGCTCGCACTCTCTTTCGATCTTGATTAAAATTTCTTGTTTTGTAAGGTTAGAAAACTCAAAAAATGAGCAGTAGACACAGAGATATTGGACGTAGTTATGCTTCAGGAAGTGAAAAACGTAAAGCGAAGGAAAAAAAAAGAAAGAAGAGATCAACTTGTGATATCAAAAACACGTAAGCTGACAGAATATTTTGATGTTCATGGTGGTGGTACTCTAACCACTGAAGCTGGAAGTACAGGAATAACTAGTACTAGTGCAGACTGTGCAGCAAAAAACATACAGCAAAACCCAGTATACACTGAGTCTGAATGTGAAAGAATAAGTAAAACGAAGAAGTATTCTAATGATATTGGTGACTGGCCGAACAATATAGATGACTGTGAGCGTGAATATTGGATATTCAAGGGAAGTGAAAAATGTCAACATGTTGATAGTGCCTTCTCTTCATCCGTGCGATTGTATGGCACTGAAAAGAAAACTCGATACTGTCAGAAGTCTTATTTTACACATATTTATAAACTTACAAACAAGCAACATGCAAGAGAATGGTTATGCTATTCAGAAAGTAAATGGCGCCTATGCTGTTTCCCATGGAAGCTTATGAGTTCAGAATGTTCATCAAAGTTTACTGTGGAAGTGTTTAATGACTGGAAAAATGCAAGCAATCTATTGCGTCGACATGAAGAAAGCTCCTCACATAGACAAGCTTTAATTTCACTGTTGATGCGTAAAAACGTGTCGATTCCCAACTTGTGATAAAAATGGACAGTCAAGAAAAGTATTGGCACAAACTTCTAGAGCGAATAATTGAAGTTGTGAAGTTTTTAGCAGAACGAGGCCTTTCATTTCGTGGCAGTGATGAAATTGTTGGGTCCCCTTAAAACGGGAATTACTTAGGGTTGTTAGAATTACTGGCCAAGTTTGACTCTTTTCTGGCAGAGCATATAAGTACTCATGCAAACAAAGGATTTGGACATACATCATATCTATCTAAAACAACGTGTGAGGAATTCATCAATCTGATTGGATCCAGCATACTGGATCACATTCTCTGTGAAGTGAAGAAATAAAAGTATTGTTCCGTTTCAATGGATTCTACTCCAGATATATCTAATATGGATCAGCTGACTTTGACTCTGCGCTATGTTTTGCCATCTGGACCAATTGAAAGATTTGTGACATTTTTGGATATGGAAGGTCATATTGCTGAACAGCTTACTAAAAGTCTACTTAATTTTTAAAGGCAAATGACATTGATATTAAAGACTGGCGTGGTCAAAGTTATGACAACGCCAGCAACATGAGTGGCAAGTTTATAGGATTACAAGCACGAATTAAAGAGATGAATAAGTTTGCGCATTACATTCCGTGTTTTGCACATTCACTAAATTTGGTTGGAAAATGTGCTGCTGAAGGTTGTCAAGAAGCAGTCATTTTCTTTGGATTTGTTGAAAGTCTGTACACCTTCTTTTCTGATTCTACCTACCGGTAGGGTCTCCTTTCTACTGCATTATGTGCTGGCGGTACTCATAATAAGTCCCATTTGCCCTTTGTGAAAAGACTGTCAGATACCAGGTGGTCCGCTCGGGCAGATGCAACAAAAGCACTTTTACACAGCTTTTCTGCAATAAAACAAGTCTTGGATGATATTTCAGATAACAATGATCAGAAGCAGAGTGTCGTCAACAGGCTCGTGGTCTACTTTCAACCATGATGAAATTAGAAACAGGAATAATGATCATAATGTGGGATCAAGTATTACAGCGTTTTCAAAAGACCAGTGCTTCTTTGCAATCTTCTGACCAAGATTTGAATACAGCTTGTGCACTCTATGAATCCCTGCGGGGGTATATTCAAGCTATGCGGTCTACTTTTGCAGACATAGAGCAAAAGGCCAAGGATCTGACTGAGTGTGAACATTATCAAGAACAAACTCGAAGAAAACACAAACGAAATCGAGAGTATGATGATTTCAGTGGTTCCAGCACACTTGATCCACTTGTTGAATCTCAAACGCCTTCTCAGCAGTTTAAAAGCCGAACATTTCTTGTCCTTATTGATAGCTTGCTCTCTGCCTTGTCAAAACGCCAGAAAGCTTATCAAAAGTTGAATGATGTATTTGGATTCCTTCGTCAGTTACAGTCGTTTACACCTGAAGAGGTGGTAACGAGATCATCGAATTTTATTAAATCATATTTGGAAGATCTGGAAGAAAGTCTTTGTGAAGAACTTGTGCAGTTTACAGAACTGTTGAAAACTGATCTTGCTTCTCATATTGGCACTACTCTAGACCTTGTAGAGTTACAGTTTTACCGTTTGATAATTGACAGTTCTTTGGAGTCTTGTTTTCCAAATGTAGAAATCGCCTTGCGCATCTATTTGTCACGAATGGTAACCAACTGCAGTGGAGAACGATCATTTTCAAAACTGAAACTTATTAAAAATGAACTAAGGAGCACCATGGGGCAAAAGAGATTGAACAATCTCACACTAATGAGCATTGAACATAAACTTCTGCGTGAAATTGATACATCTTATATCATCAACAAATTTGCTCATGCTAAATGTAGAAACATTAATATTTAAACAATAATGTTGACTGTGTTGTTACTTTTGATAATGATAATTACTATGCAAATTAAAAATGTATGTGTTCAAATATATTTGTGTTGTTTTATTTTTTTTTTTAATATAGGGCCCCTTTCTTAACGTATGCTACAGGCCCCGTACTAGCTTAATCCGGCCCTGCCCACAGGTATCAGATATGGAAGGACAACCCACAGGTATCAGATATGGAAGGAGAACCTAAAACACATTGAGAAAGGTACAAGACACACACTCACACACAACGGGTAGAATCGACATGAAGACGCCTTAAACAAATAACCCAGGACAGGCAGGCTAAATGTAAACTGAAAGTAATAAATATGTAATGTGGACGAGAAGTATGGACAATGATTACGTTCAGAAAGTTTAGAGACTAAAATATGTAGTTGTGGTATATAAGGTATAGACCAATATTACCAATACTTATGGCATCTAATAAAAAAAGGTCAAGCTAACCCCATAAAACATATTGCCGTAGGGTAATAAAATGTTAGAGACTTCACCATACTACCTCCAGCTTTTTTTAGGTGATAGTGATCAGTTCCTTCCTTGCTGCCTTTGCATTCCTAACACAAAAGAAGAGGAAACCTACTGTGGTAAAAGTACAATAAATACTTGACATCGGGATGGGGTAATAAATGTAACACATTCTCTGAGTTGTCTCCAGCAGGTGAGTATAGCAGATCAAAGAAAAAAAAGGACAACTCTAGAGATACCAATAAATGTTTTTTTTTTCTTTACACCTACACTGTTGAAATAAAATTGAGGAGACTGGTGTTACAATTATGAATTCACTGATTATTGTTTTAATAGAGAATATGTTATGTGGAGACAAATCATGGATTATAAAATAGTAAAGCCAGGGTATTAATGGTAACCTAAGTTATGTGGTTTTACAGAGCAGTGTTACAAATCAAGTGGACATTTAAGGGAATAAAGGATGATATCCCGGTAGAAGGCAGCGTTTAGGATCAGCGAAAAGAAGACATGATACGTTCCTCTTCTACCTCGGAGTGTAGAGGTTTGCCAGGGAGAACGCCATACTATCTTATCGGCTCTCTTTCTCTTGGTCCTTGTGCAGTCTTGTCCTCGTTCTTTCAGAGATTGTTTAATGTTGTTCTCTTAACGAACTTTACGTCGTCCTGGAGGTCGAAATCTCTGGCTCCTAGTTCCCCATACTTGTTATGGTAGTCGATATAACTCTATTCTGCATTCATGGGCAAACCATCGTAATTGGGACTATTCCACATGGGTCTGCAGGGGCTGGGTTTTGAGGCACATATGTATCTTAACCATGTTAACCATGTCTCTTCTTGTTACTTCAGATACCTTACTCAGATATCTCATTGGAGCTGGCTTTTGTGAGTTGCAGTCATTATCCATGACTCGCATCCGTATCTCAAGACTGGAACACAGGTAGAGCGGTATACAGCCATTTTCGCGTTCTTCCCAATTTCGCTTTTGCAGTGGAGTTCTCGATTTAGGCCCTGAAAAGGTCTCCCAGCTACCGCTCTTTGGGTAGCCAACTCTTCTTTGATGTCTCATTTCCTGTCTATGACAGCTGTAAGGTATTTAAAGTGGATGACCTTATCTAAGATCTGTTCAACTCTTAAAGTAGTTGTGGTAAAGTGGGATATTATAAATATTTATAGGGGACTTAGTGTACTGACTGAGATCAGCTGTGAAGGTATCTGTATCTAATAAGTGTAGTGTATTACAGATAACCTTACTTGCTACCACATTTAGGCCTCAGTCAGACTTATTCTGGGCTATGGTGATGACTACGTTGAATGTCTAGGGTTATGATAATGATGAAGTGTATGTTCACAACAACCAACAGACAGATAAACAATTTAATTTAATTCACAATACTTTACAACACTGTGACACTCACACACATAAAACACTCCATAAGACTATCTTAAATGAGTCAAGTGTTAACTTTTAAAAATATATGTATTAATTCCTTCAAATATTAGATATCCTGATTCAACTACAAAGTGAATCAGGAATCACAATCACATGTAATCACAAGTTGTATGTACACAATTTATAGATAGAATCTTTGTATTGACATATTTTATTATTGCAATATGTGTGTAAGTTGTGCTGTAGTACTATGAGGTAATACTGGCTTTTCAAGCTAGGTGGTTGTTTGTCATCATGACTTCAAGTGTTTGTTTCTGGTGGAAATAATATTGTAAAGGTTCACAGTTTCTTTTTATTTGAAACAATTAAATGTCCCTCTTGATTTTAGGTAAAGTCACTTTTAGAGGAGGTTATACACAAGATTGAGCTGCTCTGGCCACGAATCTTAACTTCTGTGTGGGCAGCAGGAAACAGTCTCCACTGCTCGCTTGCTTCACCGTGTTCTTGAGACACAACACTGGTCGATATATTGACCAAGGAGTCTGCTACCAGCCTCTGGATTCAGCAAAACTCAGACCAGGTGCTGCTTTAATACGTTATTACCACGGTCCCTGAAACAAGAAGGTTGTACCTCCTACTTCAGAACTAATTTATAATCTATTTCCACACTGAGCACAATACATAACAAACACAGAGTTCAGCGCGGTAGGCAAACTGCTAGCTTCTCATGTAACAGTATACACCAGTATTCCTCTCACTAATGGTTACAACGCCTCTGCAATTTCAGCATTATTTTCTTCTATTCAATAAGATAGGTGTCATAGTACTATTTGGCAATCCCATGCAGTTATACTCCTCTCCGACAAGTTTTGTTCATGGGGGAGCAATATCTAGGCTTTTCCTCATGTTTGCTACTGAACCACACACATACAGACATAAATTTATCAATTCACATTCAATTTTTCATCTAAAAGATATCAAATATTTCTAGCTTACCACAATTCATGGAAATATTAAACAAAATACGTTGACTGGCGATGAGTTATGGCACAATTCCGATCTGCCTCTGTCCCAGGCTTTCATAAGAAAAATATGAGCTGGATCTCAACGCACTTGCTTCTTAGTAAGTTTATTTTCAAAATGTGGTCCTGAACTGACGCTCCTAATTGACTATATCAAATGGTCTAACCAATGGGACCATGTTTACAAAAGCTTTTGAAAAAATTTACCCTTCCTACCGTTTCCCATAACAACCAAAAATAGTATTTGCAATCTACTAATCATGTCTAGGCTTACATATTCTTCTAGCCAATCAAATCGGATTTAACTTGTTGGCCTATTTCCCGTAAAATAGTGGTTTTAAAACATGCCACTGAGCAAATATTATTTGGTGCTGTCAGACAACCTCACTATTTTATTTTGGCTATAATTTGGTAATTCCTAGACTATTTGCGTAACACTTAACATATTCTTTGTCAGCAAGTCCTAAGGAACCCAAATATATAAATTTAATGGGGCCAAGTGGCTTCGTTCAAAATATGCATTTTCTTCTACCACCCGTTCACTTCGATACGATGGGGTGTCTTCTGTACTGTCAGGATTTCAATCGTAAAACAGTATTGTGTCATGTTTCCTAATAAGCATTAACCATGTTTTTAAAACCTAACCGTGTATTGGTAGTGTTTTTTGTCCCTGTTTATTTGAAAAAAAATTAGTGCTTCATGCCTTTAGCGTGTGATTTGCGTTCACTTTTATCGCGAGACGGCGTGGTAGCATTGCATGCGTTCCCCCGTTCAGCCCTCTCTCTCTCTCTCTCTCTCTCTCTCTCTCTCTCTCTCTCTCTCTCTAAGTCCGTCTGTCTTTTCATTACGCATTGTATATAATGACATTAATGCTAGTATTTATCTAGGTCATTAAGCAGTGTGCGTATCTCAAGGTTTTCTAAGAAATACAGTACACGTTTTATTTTTAGAAACGCGTGTATGCTGCTGTAGGCTTTACTATCAAACGTGAAAGCGTTACAATTATGCAGACGAAGTAGAAAAAGGGGGATTTTTGTACGCCATGGTGACAGCACTGTTCTTTTACCATTCTTCTTTTCTTTTATTGAATTAATTCGTTAGGCTTTACATTTACTTTTCAATTTATATATGTGGATTTAGAATGTCTCACGACAAATTCTCCCCACTTAAAACAGACGTTATATGTCAGTCTATAATTCTATATACACATAGAGAAATTTTTTATTATTCCTGGGGCTTACGGTGATTTTCATCACACGGATGGCGGCTTAGAAAATCCGCTCCCAGGTTGGTTTTTCCAGAAATATACTCTATGCTAAACTGGAATGGCTGCAAAAGTAAGGACCATCTGAGTAACCTCGAATTTCATGCCTAGCCTGCGCTAGAAACGACAAGGGTTTGTGATCCGTTTGCAACTTGAATGCCTTCCCATACAGATAAATATTGAATTTCTTTATCGCCCATATTACTGCAAGACATTCTTTTTCGCTAGTTGAGTAATTTGTTTCAGCTTTATTCAACTTCCTACTAGCATATGCCACTGGGGTTAATTCCCCATTCAGTGCATCTGATTTCTGTAACAGGGTCGCGCCCAACCCGATATTACTTGCATCCGTTCTCACAATGAATTCTTGACTTAAGTCAGGTAATTTCAAAATAGGTTTGCTTGTGAGCTTTTCCTTCAATTCCTGGTATGCCAATTCACACTGTGCTGTCCATGTAATTCGATCTGGATTTCCTTTGCGTGTCAAATCAGTTAACGGTGCACAAATGGAATTAAAGTTTTTGATATACTTTTGGTAGAAACCACATAATGTGACAAAGGATCTCACGTCTTTCTTGGTTTGTGGCCTCGGGGCTTTCTTTAGTTTCTCTAAATTCTTGGGGTCGGGGTCATGTTTCCCTGATGGACTGTGTGTCCCAAGAATTCTAATTCTTTACATCCAACGCAACATTTGGTTGGTCGGGCTGTTAAATTCGCTTCTCTAAGTCGATTAAACAGCATGTTCAGAGAGTCAATGTGTTCCTCAAATGTTTCTGTTGCTATAAGGATATCATCCATGAAGTTTGTGATGGATGGATTATTCAGAGGATCCAACAATTTTCTCATCATTCTAGAGAAGACACTAGGCGCATTCTTCAATCCAAATGGCAATCTGTTAAACTCATAGTGTCCCTCTGAGGTACTAAAAGCTAGGTATGGTCTAACCTCAGGCTTTACTGGAATCTGATAGTATCCTTTACTCAGATCCACTTTTGAGAAATACTTAGCTTTATTTAGCCTGGCAAACAACTGATTTGTATCCGGCAATGGATCCACCTGACCTTCTGTGATAGCATTCAGTCTCCTGTAATCTATACAGAGTCTATGTTCTCCAGAGGGTTTCCTTAAGAGCACCACACTGGAACTATACGAAGATTCACTGTGTAAAATTATTCCCTCCTTCAACAAATAGTCTATCTCTTCCTTCAAGGCTTTCTCCTTAGCAAAATGAATCGAATAGGGTTTCATACAGACAGGTGTGGGGTCTATCAGCTTCATATCATATTCCAATTAGTTTGTATGCCCCGGTCGGTCCGTTAACACCTCTGTATGATCATCTAGACCCTGTTGCACTCTCTCCTTCTGATTTTTCGTTAAATGTGTACTGATTTTCACCTGTGCCGCTGTCTCACAGGGATGTAATGGATATTCAAATGATGAAAGTGGTTCCTTTTTCATCTCCATTGCAATGGACAAGGTCAACAAGTGTGTCTCTTCCTGATTTTCTCTTTCCAAATATTTCTTCAGGAGATTCACATGATAGATTTTTTCTTTCCCCTTCTTATCTATCTTATAATTTGTTCTAGACATCTTCTCTAGAACTGTATATGGACCTTGCCATCCAATTTGTAACTTATTCTGACTACCGGGTAGAAGAAGCAGTACCTTCTCTCCCACAGCCAAATCTCTGTCTTTAGCTTTCCTGTTGTGATAGGCAGCATGTTTTTTCCTGGCTTGTCTCAAATTTTCATTGGCAAGTTTTTAGCCAGTTTTTAAACGAGTGGTCAGCTCATTCACATATTGGTATGAGGATGTAATATTTTCCTCAGCCTTTTCATCAGTCCACGTTCTTAACAGCGCTTCGAGTGGACCTTTTATTGGCCTTCCAAATAATAATGTTGCCGGGGCAATACCGGTTGAACTATGGGGTACCTCCCGATAAGCAAAGAGGGCGGCGTGAAGGTACTGGTCCCATGTATCTGGTTTTTCGTGTGCCAACTTTCTCAGGATCGACATCAACGTGCCATTAAATCTTTCCACTTGGCCGTTCCCTTGGGGATGGTACACACTACAATGGAAGTGTTTGGCCTGGAAGATCCTGAAAACTTTTTCTGTTAGTTTCACCTTGAACTGAGAGCCATTATCAGTCAAGATTTGATTGGGAAAGCCTAACCTTGTGAAAATTGTGAGTAATGCCTCTGCCACATGTTTAGAGTCAATCGATGACAGGGCTACCGCCTCTCCCCACATAGAACAAGTGTCCACCAGAGTCAGAATGTAGCTGTTCCTTCTCTTGGTTCGGGTGAGAGGTCCCACAAGATCCACGGCAACTCTCTCAAAGGGTGTTCCCACTATGGGCATTTCCCCCAGAGGTGCTGGTGCAGTCCAATGTTTAGGTGCTACTCGTTGGCACTCTGGACAGGATTTTACATATCGTTTGATATCTTCAGTTATCCCTGGCCAGAAATAGTGACAAGCTATATGCTGTCCTGTTGCGCTGATCCACATATGACCACTGAAGGGAATCGCATGTCCTAGTTCCATTACTTTAGTCCTATATGAAGTGGGAAGGACCAGCTGTCCGTGACCATTGGATTCAGATCCAGCCTTCCTATAAATCAGCTTGTTCTTCATATAAAATTCTCCCTTGCCTGGAGGTGTATGAGATTTGGGCAACTTCTTGAAACACGGCTTGAGTGTTTTGTCCTCCGCATGTGCCTTCCTCATCTCATCTGGATGAGTATTTATTGGATTTTCCTCCTCCTTTTTGGACTGTGATCTGGTCTGCACCGTTGCCAATATCACAGGTCTCTTGGGATTCCCCAAGAAGACATATCTACACCCCAATATCAGAGGGTAGATTGGCTCATTTATCACTGCTGCTTTTATGATTCCTTCCACATATCGCGTTTTCACCTTTATCCGGGTGACGGGAAGTGTCATGGTTGCTATATCCTTGGTTGCAGTTTGAATCTCCACTATTTCTGTGGTGTATTGATCTGCCTGCACCAGGTGAGAACTCACAACGGAATCATAATCTAGACCTGTATCATATAAGCACCTTATGGTGACTCCATTACAGATGACATCTTCACACACTGGGGGTGGTATGGTTCCTGTAGTTCCGCAGGTTTGACCTTTTTTCCCTTCTTTCCCGATGTCATAGCAGCACAATGAGGAGGTTTCCTTCTGCAATGGTCAGTATCATGATTGTCCATCCGACAATTCTTACACCACCTCCTTTTTTGGTTGAAAGATTTTCTTTCCTCAAATTTCCTTTCATCGAATTGTGGGGTTTTATTTTTATTGTCATACCGTGGCCTATCAAACTGGAGCTTACCTTTGTTCTGATCTCTAGGATCAAATTTATTAAAGTTCTGTGGTTGTAGTGGATTTGATGGTATTGTATGATTGTGATATTACTTAGTGTGATGCATGATGTCAGCTGTGAAGGCTCCTGAGATAAATGTAGCTGTGAATTTTCAGAAGGCCCTTCTTGCTACCACTTCGACCTCACACCTATCTTTTTTTATCTAATGAATGTGGCTACGTTAAAATTCTAGGGTAATGATATGTAATGTGTTGTGGTAGTTTACATACACACACACACACAGATATTTAATAAGTCTAATAATATTAATAAAATGTTATGACTTACTGAACTAACTCAAGCTGTGTAACATTTTTGATAATACATTTTCTTTAAGTTTATTTGTTCTGAACCAAAGGTTTTATTTTGGTCAGAACATATGAAAGGTTCTGCAATTATTAATGAAATGCATGAATATATGGCATAATAAATGAAAGGTATGTACATATGTATTTTACAATACTAGTTAATATTACTATTGTTTATAGTTGTAATTCTTCTGGGGGAACGTTTAATGGATGTGCTGTTGGGGTGGCCTCATCACTCCCTGTCTATGGCGACTACACATTGTCCATTTATTGATGATATTATAATTGGTGTGTTAGAAATTAAGTTGGTGAGTATTCAGCAGTCCAGACGCTCACGTATCTTGAATGAGTAATCTGGTGTTGGAATCAGGTGGCCCCACCTCTCCGTGCTTGGGGGCAATATCAGGCTGCTCTGCCAAAATATAAACTGCACGGGTCCACTCTTGTAATAGTCAACACCTCATTTGACACCACATTGGTGCCAAATAAAAACTCACAGTTCTGCAATAAAGTATTGGTCATGTGTCAGAATTCCATCCTCTAAACCATTTCTGGACACAACACTACACACAACAACAACACCACATAGACGGGTCAGATCTCTTTGACCATACAACACATCTTACCAATTTGGTTTTACATAGGATAAGTTCTCCCAGACTACATATTCTGAAATATGTTCATTAGCTTCCTGCCATAGAATAGGATAGGTGATATGTTCCACTGATCTCAACACTTGATCTGTCTTTCATAATCCTTGCTGGAGTTTATGTATTTTATTTATCTCTAGACCCTGAACTGGGGCGGGGGGTCTAGAGCGAATCCTTACTTGTTGTAAGGGATAGATTTTGATATGGCAGTATCAAATCACTCGAAACATTAAACAAATATTAAAATATACAAAGAAATACTTTCAGTCTTACCAGAATTATGAATATAGAACACAGTTAATTGCTAGCAAAACTCAGCTGAGCTGCTGGCTTTAGTATGGCGTCCCTCTAAATATTTCAATTAGCTTCCGGGAATTACACAACTAAATAGTTCACTGTGTCTACTAGGACAACTTATGACGAATGGCAAAAATGCACGTCTGAGCGCCGATAATATATTCATCTATGGCCAATCACCGCCTTTTTTCCTTTTCAAATTCAAACCTCCTACCAAAAAGTCATTTCAGTCATACCTCAGTCAAGTATGCATTATTGTCTGTTGGTCCGTCTGTCTCTACTTGCGTTTCACAAAAAAACACACTTGTTTTTTGAACCAACTCTGCCTTCCCCTACACAATTTTGCCTTTAAAGTTATTTTTAGCCACAGTTCACCATCCCATCCCCTCTCTTTCATTCCAACTAGATTTTAGCACTTGAGTCTCAAGGCTACAGTTTTTGAAAATTAGGGACATTTTTTGTTTCAATGCAGTCGCTCGCTGATATGAACAACACAGTCTTTTGTCAATATCTTTCTTATTATCTATCCGTCTGTATAAATGAAAGCATATTATTTCACTGCTCAAGATGGGCCATCCGGCCAGCTAGGTTTTATATTCCTAACATTATTATTAAGAAAAAGTTACTTTTCAAGGTTATTTGGTTTTTTGAAATATTTTCGAGCATCTTTTGTAATGCGTTCGTCACTGCATTCAAATAAACGGACTAAGTTATCGCAAAAGCGTCCAAGAAATGACTGTTGCGTATAATAGCTAAGGTCCCTTTTGTCGATTTGTTTACCTTGTGTCAACTTGAGGACGTGACTTTTTCCTCCTTTCCCCACCAATTGCGTCTTTTAGCCTTGCTAGTTTCAAGCACGCGTTCAGTCAGATTTTTCCTTTTGATCTCCGTTCTCATCCCGTTCCAAGGGTAACGTTTTGCCTTCACGTCTAACAATTTAATTTCCATGGCGGGTGATGACCCGCGGCGTGGGCGATCATGTATTCTAGTAGCTTACGCATTAGTTTTTATCCCTACGTTGTATCATTGGAGATATTTTAACGTTGTATCATGGTTAATTTTATGACACATCTCCCCACTTGAAAACATGCCTACGGCAAGTTCTAAAACCAGTGATACACATAGATAAAATCTCTCCTCACGCCTGCCATTACTCTAATATTGATCACAGGAGTGCCGACTGAGGAAATCTGCACCGACATTCAATTTGCCTGGGATATATTGGATACTAAACTGATAAGGTTGAAGCAATAAAGACCACCTCAGCAATCTTGCGTTTTCATGCTTAGCCTGAGATAAGAATACGAGTGGCTGATGATCCGTCTCGACCACAAAGGTCCTACCATACAGATAGATTTGAAACTTCTTTATTGCCCAGATTAACGCTAAACATTCTTTTTCGCCTGTGGAATATCCTTGTTCCGCCTTATTCAATTTGCGGCTTGCATAAGCGACTGGTTTCAGTTCCCCATCAGGTGAAGATGATCTTTGCAACAAAGCTGCTCCGAGTCCTACATTACTTGCATCGGTTCTTAAGACAAAGTCCTGTGTCAAATCCGGCAGTTTGAGAATAGGCTTGCTAGTGAGTTTTTCCTTTAAGTCTTGGAACGCTAATTCAATTTGCGCAGTCCAAATAATTTTATCTGGAAGTCCCTTGCGAGTCAGATCAGTCAGAGGAGCACAAATAGAGTTAAAATCTTTGATATATTTTTGATAAAATCCGCATAACGACACGAATGATCGCACGTCTTTTTTTGTTTGTGGTCTAGGTGCTCTCTGCAGTTTTTCCAAGTTCTTGGGATCAGGGTTCATGCTACCCTGATATACAGTGTGTCCCATGAATTCCAACTCTTTGCATCCAATGCAACATTTTGTTGGCCTAGCAGTTAAGTTCGCCTCCCTAAGCCTATTAAATAACATTTCTAGAGCTTCAATGTGTTCTTCAAATGTCTCTGTGGCGACGAGAATATCATCCATGAAATTTGTGATACATGGGTTATTCAGGGGATCCAACAATTTGCGCATCATCCTTGAAAATACACTCGGAGCATTTTTCAGTCCGAATGGTAGCATGTTGAATTCATAATGTCCATCCGAAGTGCTAAAAGCCAAATAAGGTCTCACTTCAGGCTTCACTGGGATCTGGTAATAGCCTTTACTAAGATCCACCTTTGAAAAGTACTTTGCCTTGTTCAGTCTGGCAAATAACTGTTTTGTGTCTGGTAATGGATCCACTTGTCCTTCTGTGACAGCATTCAGTTTCCTGTAATCTATGCACAGTCTGTGTTCCCCAGACGGTTTTCTCAACAAAACGACACTAGAGCTAAAAGATGATTCACTGAGTGAAATAATCCCCTCCTTCAACAAATAATCTATTTCTTCCTTCAATGCCTTCTCCTTCGCGAACGGAATAGAATAGGCTCTCATACAGATTGGGTTTGAGTCTACCAGTTTCATGTCATACTGTAGCAAATTTGTATGGCCTGGTTTATCTGTTAATACATCTGTATGTTCCTCCAGAACCTGTTGAACTCTCTCCCTCTGGTTTTTAGTCAGGTGCTTACTGACTTTTACCTGTGCTGCTGTTTCACAAGGATGTAATGGGTATTCATGTGAGGTGAGTGGTTCCTTTTGCATTTGAGTTGCGATAGCTAAGGTCAGTAAGGGGGTGCTTTCCTGGAGTGGTCTGTCCAGATACTTCTTTAACAGGTTTACATGATAAACTTTCTCCTTCCCCTTTTTGTCAATTTTATAGTTTGTTCTAGACACCTTCTCTAGAACCGTATATGGACCTTGCCATCCAATTTGTAATTTATTCTGGCTACCGGGTAGTAGAAGCAGCACCTTCTCTCCCATAGCTAGTTCTCTGTCCTTTGCCTTCCTATTAAAATATGCTGCATGTTTCTTCCTGGCTTGTTTCAAATTATCATTTGCCAGTTTCCATCCAGCTTTCAAACGAGTGGTCAGTTCGTTCACGTATTGATAAGATGAGGTAACAGTCTCTTCCGCCTTCTCATCTGTCCAGGTCCTTAATAGCGCTTCTAATGGACCTTTTATTGGCCTCCCAAATAGCAGAGTTGCGGGAGCCATCCCGGTTGAACTATGTGGTGCCTCCCGATACGCAAACAATGCGGCGGGCAGGAATTGATCCCACAGATCCGGTTTTTCGTGTGCCAGCTTTCTCAGGATAGAAATGAGAGTCCCGTTGAACCTCTCTACCTGGCCGTTCCCTTGCGGATGGTACGGACTACAATGAAAGTGTCTGGCTTGAAATAGCTTAAAAACTTCTTCCGTTAGTTTCCCCTTGAACTGAGAGCCATTATCCGTCAAGATTTGATGCGGGAATCCTAATCGGGTAAATATTGTAAGTAGTGCCTCTGCTACATGTTTTGAATCAATTGATGGCAGGGCTACCGCCTCTCCCCACATAGAACAAGTGTCCACCAGAGTAAGGATGTAACTGTTCCTCCTCTTGGTCCGAGTGAGAGGTCCCACAATATCCACTGCAACCCTCTCAAAAGGTGTTCCCACTATGGGCATTTCCCCTAGAGTTGCAGGAGCAGTCCAGTGCTTTGGAGCTACCCTTTGACATTCTGGGCAGGATTTGACATATCTTTTTATATCCTCCGTTATCCCTGGCCAGAAGTAATGACAAGCTATACGCTGTCCTGTGGCGCTGATCCCCATGTGACCACTGAAGGGAATCGCATGCCCGAGTTCCATCACTTTATCCCTATATGAAGTGGGAAGAACCAGCTGGTTGTGACCATTTGTTCCAGCTCCGGCCTTCCTGTATAATAGTTTGTTCTTCATAAAATATTCCCCCTTGCTCGGAGGTGTGTGGCATTTGGGCAATTTTTTAAAACATGGCTTGAGTGTCCTATCCTCAGCCTGCGCCTTCCTCATCTCCTCTGGATGAGCATTTATAGGTTCACCTTCTTCCTCCTTCTTCTGTGACCTGGTCTGCACTGTCGCCATGATCACAGGTCTCTCGGGATTCCCCAAGAAGACGTATCTACACCCCAATATCAGAGGGTAGATTGGTTCATCTATCACTGCTGCTCTGATTTCTCCTTCCACATAGCGAGTTTTCACCGTTATCCTTGCGATGGGAAGTGTCATGAGTGGTATGTCCTTAGTTGCCCCTTGTATTTCCACTGTTTCTGTGGTATACTGACTTGGGTCCACTAGGCTAGACTTCACAACTGAATCATAATCCAAACCTGTATCATAAAGGCACCTTATGGTGACCCCATTACAAATAACATCCTCACAAACTGGGGGGTGATAAGGTTCCTGCTGTCCCTTAGGATTAACCTTTAATCTTTGAGTCCCCGACTTCATTGCAGCAATGTTTGAAGGTTTCCTTCTACAAAATTCGGTGTTATGGTTATCTTTCTTGCACCATTTACACCATCTTTTTCCTTGGTTAAACGGTTTTCTTTCATTGGATTTTTGGTCATTGAACTGTGAGTTTCTGTCTCGGTAGTCATTTCTTGGCCGTTCAAAGTTTGTCCTACCTTTATTTCCCTGCTCTCTATTATCAAATTTATTAAATTGCTGTGGAGCTTTAAAATTGTCTATGTGCTTCTTTTTAGCACCACTTACCTCTGCCTGGGCTGCCTGATACCTCTCAGCGACATTTAAAACCTCCCCCAACTTTTCTGCACCTTGTTCCATGAGAAATTTTCTCATGTCTGGAGCCATGGACTCTCTCAATTGCTCAATCATGATCATTTCTTTAAGATCTTGGGTCTTCCCCAGAGCAGTCCATTTCTCCAAATAGGTTTCCAGTCTGGCAGAGAATTGGTGGTATGTCTCCCCAGACGACAGTTTGGCATTTCTAAATTTCTTACGATAAAATTCACCATTTTTTTCGTACCTCAATAACAAAGCCTGCTTTAACATGTCATAATTGTCCTGGTCTTCTCTGTTCATTTTTGCGAAGACTTCATAAGAAGTACCTCTCAGTCCCTGTGATAACTTTAAACTCCACCTCTCTCTCTCTCTAACCCATATGTAGTAGCTAATAACTCAAAACGTCCTAGGTACCCCTCTATGTCATCGTCTTTCTCAACAAAATGGTCTAAATGAAACCCCATAGCTGATGTTGAGGCTCCCAGACTAGCTGCAGCATCTGAGGCAAAAGGGCTGGCACCATTTTCAGGAGCCTGGCCTTGTAGCTCCAGCTCCCTTAGTCGTAATTCGTGCTCCCTCTGCAACCTTCTATCTTCTGCCTCCCTTTCGGCCTTTTTATCTTCTGCCTCTCTTTGCTGTCGTTTTTCTTCTGCCTCAATCTGCAGCCTCTTAGTCTCAGCCTCTAACCTCTTCTCTTCAGCCAACCTTTCCGACTCTAATTTTCTTTCAGCCTCTTTTTCTAATCTTCTTTCTTCCCGTTCAATATACTTATCACATTCAGCCGTTACATATTGAATTAAAACCTGACCATCCATTCCCATATCCTTTGCCGTTAGCACAGCAGCTGATCTGAATTTGGCTAGCTCCGCCATACTTTTTAAACAATTCTAGCAATGAGCAAAGTAAACTTTCCAACCACTAAAGTAATTCTAATTACTCTAGTCTAAAATAATTCTAATTAATTAATTAATCAATTAACTACCACTGGCTGTGAAGATTCACCAACTTTTATTTTCAGGGACACTTTTAATTTTTATTAATGTGTTCCCCTAATTTATTTCTCCCCCCAGGAGATCCTAATATTATTGATAGGCTAATTATCCCGGGACAAGAGACCCCAATATATGTAGTGGATTTGATGGTATTGTATGATTGTGATATTACTTAGTGTGATGCATGAGGTCAGCTGTGAAGGCTCCTGAGATAAATATAGCTGTGAATTTTCAGAGAGCCCTTCTTGCTACCACTTCGACCTCACACCTATCTTTTTTTATCTAATGAATGTGGCTACGTTAAAATTCTAGGGTAGTGATATGTAATGTGTTGTGGTAGTTTACATACACACACACAGATATTTAATAAGTCTAATAATATTAATAAAATGTTATGACACACTGAACTAACTCAAGCTGTGTAAAATTTTTGATAATAAATTTTCTTTAAGTTTATTTGTTCTGAACCAAGGTTTTATTTTGGTCAGAACATATGAAAGGTTTTGCAATTATTAATGAAATGCATGAATATATGGCATAATAAATGAAAGGTGTGTACATATGTATTTTACAATACTAGTTAATATTACTATTGTTTATAGTTGTAATTCTTCTGGGGGAACGTTTAATGGATGTGCTGTTGGGGTGGCCTCATCACTCCCTGTCTATGGCGACTACACATTGTCCATTTATTGATGATATTATAATTGGTGTGTTAGAAATTAAGTTGGTGAGTATTCAGCAGTCCAGACGCTCACGTATCTTGAATGAGTAATCTGGTGTTGGAATCAGGTGGCCCCACCTCTCCGTGCTTGGGGGCAATATCAGGCTGCTCTGCCAAAATATAAACTGCACGGGTCCACTCTTGTAATAGTCAACACCTCATTTGACACCACATTGGTGCCAAATAAAAACTCACAGTTCTGCAATAAAGTATTGGTCATGTGTCAGAATTCCATCCTCTAAACCATTTCTGGACACAACACTACACACAACAACAACACCATGTCGTGGAATATTCTAATCCACATATATAAATTATCAAGTAAATATAAAGCCTAATAAATACATATAATAAAGAAAGGAAGAAGAATGGTAAAGAACAGTGCTGTCACAATGACTGTACTCGAAATCCCCCTTGTTTTCTACTTCGTCGGCAAATTGTAACGCTTTCACGTTGATAGTAAAAGCCTACTATATTATTACCCGCGTTCTTCAATGAAACGTGTGCTGTATTTCTTGGAAAAACATTGAGATACCAAGCTGATCAATGACCTAATTTTAATATTTCATTCATTCCATTTTATACACGGCGTAACGAACGAACAGATGGACTAAAGGATAGAGAGAGGGGAGGGCTGAAAATCAGGAACGCATGCAAAATTAAACACGCGACTCGCTATTAATGCCACCCCAACAAGCGTAACGCGATATACAATTACTACTATCACGCGTGTAGGGCCACAAGTTACATTTGAACTGATTGGCTGGAATGATATGTAAGGCTAAACACGATTAGTCGGACTATAAATGCTATCCTTGGTTGTTAGGGGAGACGTAGGAAGGTAAAATTTTTTCAAACACTTGTCGAAACGTGGCTCCATTGGCCAGACTCGCTGATATAATCACTTAGGAGCGTTAGTTCGAGACCACTAGTTCAAATAAGCTTGATAAAGCAACAGTGCGTTGAAGCCAGCTCACATTTTTGCCAAATAAAAGCCTGGAACATAAGCAGATGGGAATTTGTGCCAGTAATTGTGCCAGAATTCATTGCTAGTCAACGTATCTGTGTATTTCCATGAATTGTGGTAGGTTTGAAATATTCAATATCTTTTAATGAAAATTGAATGTAAATTGTTAATTTATGCCTGTATATATGTGTAAGTTCAGTAGCGAACATGAGGAAAAGCCTATAATGCTCCAGCCTGAACAGTAGGTGTCGGAGGAAAGTAAAACTGCATGGAATGGCCAAACAGTACACTGACACCTAGATTATTGATTAGACAGAAATAATGCTGGAATTGCAGAGGCGTAGTAACCATTAAGGAGGTTAATACTGGTATAAAGTATTTCAGATGAAGCTGACAGTTGGCCTAACGCTCTGAACTCAATGTTTGTGATGTATTGTGCTCAGTGTAAAAAGAGAGTATAAATTAGTTATGACGTAGAAGGTACATCCTTCTTGTTTTCAGGGACCGTGGTCTTGATGGTATTGAGCAGCACCTGGTCAGAGCTTTGCTGAATCCAGAGTCGGACAGCATACTCCTTGGTCCATTTAGCTATCAGTGAGGTGTCTCCAGAGCACAGGGGAGAAATCGAGCAGAGGAGTCTTTTCCTGCCGCCATCACACAAGATAAGCTGATCTGGCCAGCTGAGCTCAACATTATGTACCCCATCTTAAAATAACATTGTAACATAAACTTAAGAGGGGAAGTAAATTGTTTTAATATCAGGAACTGAGAACATCTCCAATACTAGTTCCAATAAAGACAAACTATTGAAGTCATGATGACAAATACCAACAGAGCTTGAACAAAACCAAACCAGTATTACCTCGTATTACTACTACACAACTGACACACATAGGATACTTTTAATAATATATGTCACTACAATATTCAAATTGATAAATTCTGTACATATAACTTGTAAGTAAAATTGATTGTGATTCCTGGTTCCCTTTGTATTTGAATCAGGACACATATTCATTCATAACAGCAATGAATACATATTGTTATTTGAAAAGTTATCAGTGACTCCTTTAAGATATCCTTGTAGAGTGTTTTATGTATGTGAGTGTCACAGTGTTGTCAAGTGTAGTGGAATAAATTAAATTGTTTATCTGTCTGTTGTTGTTTTAACTTACACTTCATCATACACATACCCTAGACATATAACGTAGTCATCACACTATTCCAGAATAATTCTGACTGAGGTATACATATGTGGCAGCAAGTAAGGTTATATATAATACACTACTCTTATTAGATATATATATACCTTCACAGCTGATCTCAGTCAGTACACTAAGTCCCCTATAAATATTTATACATCACACTTCACCACATATATTGGGGGCTCGCTCTTGGGATTTTGAATCTTTACCTATTAAAAATATTGGGGGTAATTCACTTCAGGGAATATAAGAATTAAAAGGTATCCTTGGGTGGAATTAAATAAGGTTGAGCTCACGGTGCCTGTGTTGTCCATTAGACATATATTTAGAGATTGAATTGTTGGTTAGACATTGTATAAATTTACCTGATAGACAATGGCGGACCTGGCCAAGTTTCGATCTGCTGCTGTTCAGACTGCAAAAGAGTTAGGATTAGATGGGCAAGTTATGGTTGCCTATGTCACTACGGAATGTGACAAATTTATTGAACGCGAAGAAAGAAGATTAGAAAAAGAGGCCGAAAGAAAGTTAGAGGCTGAAAGGGAAATTAAGAAGTTACAATTTGAGGCTGAGGCTGAGACTAAGAGGTTGCAGATTGAGGCTGAGGCTAAGAAATTGGAAGCAGAGGAAAGAAGACAAGCTGCAGAAAGAGAAGAGAAGAGATTAGCTGCAGACAGGGAGGCAGAAAAGGAGGAGAAGAGATTACAAAGGGAACATGAGTTAAGACTAAGGGAGTTTGAGTTTCAGGGCCATGCTCCTGAAAATGGTGCCAGTCCCTTTGCCTCTGATGCCACTGCTAGCCAAGGAGCCTCAACCTCAGCTATGAATTTTCATTTAGATCATTTTGTTGAGAAAGACGATGATATAGAGAGCTACCTAAATAGGTATGAACTATTAGCTACCACGTATGGGTTAGAGAGAGAAAGGTGGAGCTTAAAGTTATCTCAAGGACTTCGTGGGGCAGCTTATGAAGTTTTTGCAAAAATGAGCAGAGGTGATCAGGAAAATTATGACATGCTAAAGCAGGCTCTTTTGTTAAGATATGAAAAGAATGCAGAATTTTATAGGAAAAAATTTAGGAATGCTAAACTACTGTCAGGTGAAACCTATCACCAGTTCTCTGCACGAATAGAGACATACTTGGAGAAATGGACTTCTCTGGGGAAAACCCAAGATCTTAAGGAAATGGTCCTTATAGAGCAATTAAGAGAGTCCATGGCTCCAGACCTGAGAAAGTTTCTCATGGAACAAGGTGCAGAGAGGCTGGGTGAGTTGCTAAATGTTGCTGAAAGGTATCAAGCAGCTCAAGCAGAGGTAACAGGTAATAAAAAGAAACAAGTGGATAACTTTAGGGCACCACAGAACTTTAATAAATTTGATCCTAAGGATCAAAACAAAGGTAAGCACCAATTTGATAGGCCACGGTATGAAAATAAAAATAAATTCCCACAATTCGATGAAAGGAAATATGATGAAAGAAAATCTTTCAACCAAGGAAAAAGGTGGTGTAAGAATTGTCAGATGGACAATCATGACACTGACCGTTGCAGAAGGAAACCTGTGTATATGGCAACCCTTCAGGTCAGGTCGACCTCAAGACAGGAGGAGGATATTATGTTAGATACCACTCCAGAAGAGATGAGGAAGGCACAGGCTGGGGCTAAAACACTCAAGCCTTGTTTCAGAAAATTGTCAACTTGTCATACAACTCCAGGCAAGGGAGATTTTTACATGAAAAACAAGTTGATGTATAGGAAGACTGGAGCTAGATCCAAAGGTCAGGGACAACTGGTACTTCCTAAAAGATATAGGGCAGACTTAATAAGGAGCCTACATGTGAAACCAGATGGGGACCATGAGAAGATAGGTACCATCATTCAAAAGGTGGCTCACAATTATTATTGGCCCAAAGCAAGATGGGACATTGAGAATTTTGTAGAAAGGTGTAGCATAGCACATGAGGGAACACCCACAAGTGGGAACATGGATCAGGACCTGGACACGCCACGGGGCAAAATTAGGCCTGATAATAAAAAGAAATATAGATTTGATAAAGTGGACCAAATGGAATGGGAAGCCCCTTTTCACGGACAAGCTTCACTTAACTGTTTTACAATGGCCACTATGCGGAGAGTGCAAAAAGATGTCTTACCCCAGGATAAGCCGAAAATCCCTCAATCGGACTTAAACAAACTGGAGGAAGAAGATGTAGAGAGGAAATCTCTCATCAAGAATTTTAAGTGGGGAGACAGCCCCAAGAAAAAAATTGGTAGCGGTCGTTTTGTGAATGATAATTCTGGGAGGAAAAATCATCACTATAAAGCTTCGAGTGGAAGAGACCATACCGGTGCATGGACAAATAGGTCCACACAATTAAAGGTCCATATGTAGCTTTGTTAAGAACGTGGACTGATGAAAAGGCAGAGGAAAACATTACATCTTCATACCAATATGTGAATGAGCTGACCACTCGTTTAAAAACTGGCTGGAAACTTGCCAATGAAAATTTGAAACAAGCCAGGAAGAAACATGCTGCCTATTATAACAGGAAGGCGAAAGACAGAAATTTGGCTGTGGGAGAGAAAGTACTGCTTCTTTTGCCCGGGAGTCAGAATAAGTTACAAATTGGATGGCAGGGTCCATATACAGTTTTAGAGAAGGTGTCTAGAACAAATTATAAGATAGATAAGAAGGGGAAAGAAAAAATCTATCATGTGAATCTCCTGAAGAAATATTTGGAAAGAGAACATCAGGAAGAGACACACTTGTTGACCTTGTCCATCGCCATGGAGATGAAAAAGGAACCACTTTCATCATTTGAATATCCATTACACCCCTGTGAGACAGCAGCACAGGTGAAAATCAGTACACATTTAACGAAAACTCAGAAAGAGAGAGTGCAACAGGTTCTAAATAATCATGCAGAGGTGTTAACAGACCGACCAGGGCATACAAACCTATTGGAATATGATATGAAACTGATGGACCCCACACCTGTCTGTATGAAACCATATTCGATTCCGTTTGCTAAGGAGAAAGCTTTGAAGGAAGAGATAGACTATCTATTGAAGGAAGGAATTATTTCGCACAGTGAATCTTCGTATAGTTCCGGTGTTGTACTCTTAAGGAAGCCCTCTGGAGAACATAGACTCTGTATAGATTACAGGAGACTGAATGCTATTACAGAAGGACAGGTGGATCCATTGCCGGATACAAATCAGCTGTTTGCCAGACTAAATAAAGCTAAATATTTCTCAAAGGTGGATTTGAGTAAAGGATACTATCAGATTCCAGTAAAGCCTGAGGTTAGACCATACCTAGCTTTTAGTACCTCAGAAGGACACTATGAGTTTAATAGATTGCCATTTGGATTGAAGAATGCGCCTAGTGTCTTCTCTAGAATGATGAGAAAATTATTGGACCCTCTGAATAATCCATGTATAACAAATTTCATGGATGATATCCTGATAGCAACAGAAACATTTGAGGAACACATTGACTCTCTGAACATGCTGTTTAATCGACTTGGGGAAGCAAATTTAACAGCCCGACCAACCAAATGTTGCGTTGGATGTAAAGAATTGGAATTTTTGGGACACACAGTTTATCAGGGAAACATGACCCCTGACCCAAAGAACTTAGAGAAACTAAAGAAAGCCCCGAGACCACAAACCAAGAAGGACGTGAGATCCTTTGTCTCATTATGTGGTTTCTACCAGAAGTATATCAAAAACTTTAATTCCATATGTGCACCGTTAACTGAATTGACACGTAAAGGATATCCAGATCGCATTACATGGACACCACAATGTGAAATGACTTACCAAGAATTGAAGGAAAAGCTCACAAGTAAACCCATTTTGAAATTACCTGACTTAAGTCAAGAATTCATAGTAAGGACGGATGCAAGTAATATTGGGTTAGGTGCAACTCTACTACAGAAATCAGATGCATTGGATGGGGAATTAAGCCCAGTGGCATATGCTAGCAGAAAATTGAATAAAGCTGAAAACAATTACTCAACTAGCGAAAAAGAATGTCTTGCAGTAATATGGGCAATAAAGAAATTCAATATTTATCTTACGGGAAGGCCTTTAAGTTGCAAACAGACCACAAACCTTTATCGTTTCTAGCACAGGCTAGGCATGAGAACTCTAGGTTACTCCGATGGTCTTTACTTTTGGCTCCATATAATTTTAGCATTGAGTATATATCTGGAAAAACCAATTTGGGAGCGGATTTTTTAAGCCGCCATCCGTGTGATGATAATCACCGTAAACCCCAGAACTAATAATAAATTTCTCTATGTGTATATAGAATAAAGGACTGACATATAATGTCTGTTTTAAGAGGGGAGATGTCGTGGAATATTCTAATCCACATATATAAATTATCAAGTAAATATAAAGCCTAATAAATACATATAATAAAGAAAGGAAGAAGAATGGTAAAGAACAGTGCTGTCACAATGACTGTACTCGAAATCCCCCTTGTTTTCTACTTCGTCGGCAAATTGTAACGCTTTCACGTTGATAGTAAAAGCCTACTATATTATTACCCGCGTTCTTCAATGAAACGTGTGCTGTATTTCTTGGAAAAACATTGAGATACCAAGCTGATCAATGACCTAATTTTAATATTTCATTCATTCCATTTTATACACGGCGTAACGAACGAACAGATGGACTAAAGGATAGAGAGAGGGGAGGGCTGAAAATCAGGAACGCATGCAAAATTAAACACGCGACTCGCTATTAATGCCACCCCAACAAGCGTAACGCGATACACAATTACTACTATCACGCGTGTAGGGCCACAAGTTACATTTGAACTGATTGGCTGGAATGATATGTAAGGCTAAACACGATTAGTCGGACTATAAATGCTATCCTTGGTTGTTAGGGGAGACGTAGGAAGGTACAAATTTTTCAAACACTTGTCGAAACGTGGCTCCATTGGCCAGACTCGCTGATATAATCACTTAGGAGCGTTAGTTCGAGACCACTAGTTCAAATAAGCTTGATAAAGCAACAGTGCGTTGAAGCCAGCTCACATTTTTGCCAAATAAAAGCCTGGAACATAAGCAGATGGGAATTTGTGCCAGTAATTGTGCCAGAATTCATTGCTAGTCAACGTATCTGTGTATTTCCATGAATTGTGGTAGGTTTGAAATATTCAATATCTTTTAATGAAAATTGAATGTAAATTGTTAATTTATGCCTGTATATATGTGTAAGTTCAGTAGCGAACATGAGGAAAAGCCTATAATGCTCCAGCCTGAACAGTAGGTGTCGGAGGAAAGTAAAACTGCATGGAATGGCCAAACAGTACACTGACACCTAGATTATTGATTAGACAGAAATAATGCTGGAATTGCAGAGGCGTAGTAACCATTAAGGAGGTTAATACTGGTATAAAGTATTTCAGATGAAGCTGACAGTTGGCCTAACGCTCTGAACTCAATGTTTGTGATGTATTGTGCTCAGTGTAAAAAGAGAGTATAAATTAGTTATGACGTAGAAGGTACATCCTTCTTGTTTTCAGGGACCGTGGTCTTGATGGTATTGAGCAGCACCTGGTCAGAGCTTTGCTGAATCCAGAGTCGAACAGCATACTCCTTGGTCCATTTAGCTATCAGTGAGGTGTCTCCAGAGCACAGGGGAGAAATCGAGCAGAGGAGTCTTTTCCTGCCGCCATCACACAAGATAAGCTGATCTGGCCAGCTGAGCTCAACATTATGTACCCCCATCTTAAAATAACATTGTAACATAAACTTAAGAGGGGAAGTAAATTGTTTTAATATCAGGAACTGAGAACATCTCCAATACTAGTTCCAATAAAGACAAACTATTGAAGTCATGATGACAAATACCAACAGAGCTTGAACAAAACCAAACCAGTATTACCTCGTATTACTACTACACAACTGACACACATAGGATACTTTTAATAATATATGTCACTACAATATTCAAATTGATAAATTCTGTACATATAACTTGTAAGTAAAATTGATTGTGATTCCTGGTTCCCTTTGTATTTGAATCAGGACACATATTCATTCATAACAGCAATGAATATATATTGTTATTTGAAAAGTTATCAGTGACTCCTTTAAGATATCCTTGTAGAGTGTTTTATGTATGTGAGTGTCACAGTGTTGTCAAGTGTAGTGGAATAAATTAAATTGTTTATCTGTCTGTTGTTGTTTTGACTTACACTTCATCATACACATACCCTAGACATATAACGTAGTCATCACACTATTCCAGAATAATTCTGACTGAGGTATACATATGTGGCAGCAAGTAAGGTTATATATAATACACTACTCTTATTAGATATATATATACCTTCACAGCTGATCTCAGTCAGTACACTAAGTCCCCTATAAATATTTATACATCACACTTCACCACACACCACATAGACGGGTCAGATCTCTTTGACCATACAACACATCTTACCAATTTGGTTTTACATAGGATAAGTTCTCCCAGACTACATATTCTGAAATATGTTCATTAGCTTCCTGCCATAGAATAGGATAGGTGATATGTTCCACTGATCTCAACACTTGATCTGTCTTTCATAATCCTTGCTGGAGTTTATGTATTTTATTTGTCTCTAGACCATGAACTGGGGCGGGGGGTCTAGAGCGAATCCTTACTTGTTGTAAGGGATAGATTTTGATATGGCAGTATCAAATCACTCGAAACATTAAACAAATATTAAAATATACAAAGAAATACTTTCAGTCTTACCAGAATTATGAATATAGAACACAGTTAATTGCTAGCAAAACTCAGCTGAGCTGCTGGCTTTAGTATGGCGTCCCTCTAAATATTTCAATTAGCTTCTGGGAATTACACCACTAAATAATTCACTGTGTCTACTAGGACAACTTATGACGAATGGCAAAAATGCGCGTCTGAGCGCCGATAATATATTCATCTATGGCCAATCACCGCCTTTTTTCCTTTTCAAATTCAAACCTCCTACCAAAAAGTCATTTCAGTCATACCTCAGTCAAGTATGCATTATTGTCTGTTGGTCCGTCTGTCTCTACTTGCGTTTCACAAAAAAAAACACTTGTTTTTTGAACCAACTCTGCCTTCCCCTACACAATTTTGCCTTTAAAGTTATTTTTAGCCACAGTTCACCATCCCATCCCCTCTCTTTCATTCCAACTAGATTTTAGCACTTGAGTCTCAAGGCTACAGTTTTTGAAAATTAGGGACATTTTTTGTTTCAATGCAGTCGCTCGTCTGATATGAACAACACAGTCTTTTGTCAATATCTTTCTTATTATCTATCCGTCTGTATAAATGAAAGCATATTATTTCACTGCTCAAGATGGGCCATCCGGCCAGCTAGGTTTTATATTCCTAACATTATTATTAAGAAAAAGTTACTTTTCAAGGTTATTTGGTTTTTTGAAATATTTTCGAGCATCTTTTGTAATGCGTTCGTCACTGCATTCAAATAAACGAACTAAGTTATCGCAAAAGCGTCCAAGAAATGACTGTTGCGTATAATAGCTAAGGTCCCTTTTGTCGATTTTTTTACCTTGTGTCAACTTGGGGACGTGACTTTTTCCTCCTTTCCCCACCAATTGCGTCTTTTAGCCTTGCTAGTTTCAAGCACGCGTTCAGTCAGATTTTTCCTTTTGATCTCCGTTCTCATCCCGTTCCAAGGGTAACGTTTTGCCTTCACGTCTAACAATTTAATTTCCATGGCGGGTGATGACCCGCGGCGTGGGCGATCATGTATTCTAGTAGCTTACGCATTAGTTTTTATCCCTACGTTGTATCATTGGAGATATTTTAACGTTGTATCATGGTTAATTTTATGACAGTGGTGCCTTAAAATTATCTACCTGTTTCTTTTTATTACCTGATACCTCTGCCTGAGCTGCTTGATACCTTACAGCTACATTCAGCAACTCCCCCAGTCTCTCTGCACCTTGTTCCATGAGAAACTTTCTCAGGTCTGGAGCCATGGACTCTCTTAGTTGTTCTATAAGGATCATTTCCTTAAGATCTTGGGTTTTCCCCAGAGAAGTCTATTTCTCCAAGTATGTCTCTAACCGGGCAGAGAACTGGTGATAGGTTTCACATGACAGTAGTTTAGCATTCCTAAATTTTTTCCTATAAAATTCACCATTCTTTTCATATCTTAACAAAAGAGCCTGCTTTAGCATGTCATAATTTTCTTGATCATCTCTGCTCATTTTGGCAAAAACTTTATAAGCTGCACCACGAAGCCCTTGAGATAACTTTAAGCTCCACCTTTCTCTCTCTAACCCATACGTGGTAGCTAATAGTTCATATCTATTTAGATAGCTCTCAATATCATCTTCTTTCTCAACAAAATGATCTAAATGAAAATTCATAGCTGAGGTTGAGGCTCCCTGACTAGCAGTGGCATCAGAGGTAAAAGGACTGGCACCATTTTCAGGAGCATGGCCATGAAACTCAAACTCCCTTAGTCGTAACTCATGTTCCCTTTGTAATCTCTTCTCCTCCTTTTCTGCTTCCCTTTCTGCAGCCTGTCTTCTTTCTTCTGCTTCTCTTTCTGCAGCTAATCTCTTTTCTTCTCTTTCTGTAGCTTGCCTTCTTTCCTCTCTTTCTGCCTCCAATTGGACCTTCTTAGCCTCAGCCTCCAATTGTAACTTCTTAGCCTCAGATTCTAATGCCCTAGCCTCTTTTTCAGCCTCAATCTGCAACCTCTTAATTTCCTTTTCAGCCTCTAACTTTCTTTCAACCTCTTTTTCTAATCTTTTTTCTTCACGTTCAATAAATTTGTCACATTCAGTAGTGACATAAGCAATCATAACTTGCCCGTCCATTCCTAACTCTTTAGCAGCCTGCATAGCAGCAGATCGAAATTTTGCCAGGTCGGCCATTTTCTAACAGGTAAATGTAAACAATTCAATCTATAAATAATTATCTAAGGACAACCACAGGCACTGAGAGCTCAACCTTATTTAATTTCCACCCAAGGATACCTTTTAATTTTTATTATTTCCTGAAGTGAATTACCCCCAATATATATAATATGAGAAGATTCTAATCCCGGACGAGCCCCAATATATGTGGTAAAGTGGAATATTATAAATATTTATAGGGGACTTAGTGTACTGACTGAGATCAGCTGTGAAGGTATCTGTATCTAATAAGTGTGGTGTATTACAGATAACCTTACTTGCTACCACATTTAGACCTCAGTCAGACTTATTCTGGGCTATGTTGATGACTACGTTGAATGTCTAGGGTTATGATAATGATGAAGTGTATGTTCACAACAACCAACAGACAGATAAACAATTTAATTTAATTCACAATACTTTACAACACTGTGACACTCACACACATAAAACACTCCATAAGACTATCTTAAATGAGTCAAGTGTTAACTTTTAAAAATATATGTATTAATTCCTTCAAATATTAGATATCCTGATTCAACTACAAAGTGAATCAGGAATCACAATCAAATGTAATCACAAGTTGTATGTACACAACTTATAGATAGAATCTTTGTATTGACATATATTATTATTGCAATATGTGTGTAAGTTGTGCTGTAGTACTATGAGGTAATACTGGCTTTTCAAGCTAGGTGGTTGTTTGTCATCATGACTTCAAGTGTTTGTTTCTGGTGGAAATAATATTGTAAAGGTTCACAGTTTCTTTTTATTTGAAACAATTAAATGTCCCTCTTGATTTTAGGTAAAGTCACTTTTAGAGGGGGTTATACACAAGATTGAGCTGCTCTGGCCACGAATCTTAACTTCTGTGTGGGCGGCAGGAAACAGTCTCCACTGCTCGCTTGCTTCACCGTGTTCTTGAGACACAAAACTGGTCGATATATTGACCAAGGAGTCTGCTACCAGCCTCTGGATTCAGCAAAACTCAGACCAGGTGCTGCTTTAATACGTTATTACCACGGTCCCTGAAACAAGAAGGTTGTACCTCCCACTTCAGAACTAATTTATAATCTATTTCCACACTGAGCACAATACGTAACAAACACAGAGTTCAGTGCGGTAGGCCAACTGCTAGCTTCTCATGTAACAGTATACACCAGTATTCCTCTCCTTAATGGTTACAACGCCTCTGCAATTTCAGCATTATTTTCTTCTATTCAATAAGATAGGTGTCATAGTACTATTTGGCAATCCCATGCAGTTATACTCCTCTCCGACAAGTTTTGTTCATGGGGGAGCAATATCTAGGCTTTTCCTCATGTTTGCTACTGAACCACACACATACAGACATAAATTTATCAATTCACATTCAATTTTTCATCTAAAAGATATCAAATATTTCTAGCTTACCACAATTCATGGAAATATTAAACAAAATACGTTGACTGGCGATGAGTTATGGCACAATTCCGATCTGCCTCTGTCCCAGGCTTTCATAAGAAAAATATGAGCTGGATCTCAACGCACTTGCTTCTTAGTAAGTTTATTTTCAAAATGTGGTCCTGAACTGACGCTCCTAATTGACTATATCAAATGGTCTAACCAATGGGACCATGTTTACAAAAGCTTTTGAAAAATGTTAACCTTCCTACCGTTTCCCTTAACAACCAAAAATAGTATTTGCAATCTACTAATCATGTCTAGGCTTACATATTCTTCTAGCCAATCAAATCGGATTTAACTTGTTGGCCTATTTCCCATAAAATCGTGGTTTTAAAACATGCCACTGAGCAAATATGATTTGGTGCTGTCAGACAACCTCACTATTTTATTTTGGCTATAATTTGGTAATTCCTAGACTATTTGCGTAACACTTAACATATTCTTTGTCAGCAAGTCCTAAGGAACCCAAATATATAAATTTAATGGGGCCAAGTGGCTTCGTTCAAAATATGCATTTTCTTCTACCACCCGTTCACTTCGATACGATGGGGTGTCTTCTGTACTGTCAGGATTTCAAACGTAAAACAGTATTGTGTCATGTTTCCTAATAAGCATTAACCATGTTTTAAAAATCTAACCGTGTATTGGTAGTGTTTTTTGTCCCTGTTTATTTGAAAAAAAATTAGTGCTTCATGCCTTTAGCGTGTGATTTGCGTTCACTTTTATCGCGAGACGGCGTGGTAGCATTGCATGCGTTCCCCCGTTCAGCCCTCTCGCTCTCTCTCTCTCTAAGTCCGTCTGTCTTTTCATTACGCATTGTATATAATGACATTAATGCTAGTATTTATCTAGGTCATTAAGCAGTGTGCGTATCTCAAGGTTTTCTACGAAATACCGTACACGTTTTATTTTTAGAAACGCGTGTATGCTGCTGTAGGCTATACTATCAAACGTGAAAGCGTTACAATTATGCAGACGAAGTAGAAAAAGGGGGATTTTTTGTACGCTATGGTGACAGCACTGTTCTTTTACCATTCTTCTTTCCTTTTATTGAATTAATTCGTTAGGCTTTACATTTACTTTTTAATTTATATATGTGGATTTAGAATGTCTCACGACAGTAGTAACAAAGCTATGTCATCAGAAAGGAATAACCGAAACCAGTAGAAAAAGTACACAAATAAACCCCAAACTAATATTTAATTCATGCCATATAGATACATGTATGCTTCTGAACAGCACAACAAAATGAACATTTAACCAGTAAAGCTCCATTGTAAGGAATAATACAGTAAAGAACGTATTATTTAAAAAAAAGTCTTGATGTAACCAACACTTCCATGTACACAGTAAATGGTTGAAAGAGGCGTGCTACTGAAAAGAAAGTAATAAACATCAAAACTTAAACAAATAAGAAGTGTTCTGTCAGAAGAATCTAATGTCTAGTTTCCTTCAGGAAAATCACGATGGTTTTTGTATTTTGAGCTGCCGATTACCATCTCTCCTTTCCTCAGCTCTTTCTTCCAGACGTGTATGTTGGATTGCAGATGTGCCTCTGATTTAGCACCAGGGCAACATCGTTGGCATGTTATGTCACCTGTAAAATACAGACCTGCCTCATCTTTCAGTACCCCACTGACTACTTTCTCGTCCTCTACTTACATGCTTTGATGACATCTGTCATGAAGTCTGAATCATATCTCGGCATCATTCAAAAAATTATCACCGTACACACCCTGCGGATGTGACTGACCAAAGAAAAGCCAGCTTGGTATAAATAGTGTCTGAAGGTACGCTAGAAATGGAGGAAACGAAAGTGTAGATGTGGACGATTTTTCGGAAGGCAGTGTGCAATTAATCATGGAGTACCAAATTGTCGTAAATTTATTTTGAGAGAAAGAGTCTAGAAAATAGTGATGCCGTTCAGAGTGGATAATGATGGTGACAGCTCAGTGATAGAAAGGGTTAGAGAGTAGATAGTTGCTTCACAGAGTGCTGGGGAGAGTAAGGACAGACTTTTTTACGACAATCGTTCCTCTCAATCTTCTCCACAAACTCTACTGGTCAAACAATTATTTGCCAGTTTCCAGACACACACCTGCGCTCACACGGATTTGGTGCTTCAAACACACAGACGCACGTGAATACAAACTATATTAAACAGATATGGGTAATTTGGACTTGGGTATTCCAACACAGTACTAAATAAGTTTTACGTGTTTATTTATCATTTAAAAATCAGTCACGACATGTATCATTTGTTTTGTTTACAAGCAAAATATCATAGGTACAGAAAATAGAAATAACAAGGTGGGTGGGGGGAGTGTAGAGTAAGATCTAATACGCCCTTCCCGCTTCTAATAGACAGAGATAAACCCAGTCCAAAGATAGGTAATTATCAGAAAGATAGATGATATAACCCAACAGTAAACTTAATTACTCTGAAAGGGAGGTGTTACCGTACTTTGTAGGGTTAGAAAAATCTTATTGTTCTACGAGAGTTTTTCCGTTACTAAACAGACGTAAGGAAGGGGAAAATAAACAAAGTTAGGAAATCCCACTTAAAGAAAACAATACAATGAATACGGAAAAATATTACCATGTTATTATAATGGTGGAAACGTTTAAATCTCCTTTCATTTAAGCACGCTCCTGATGGCCAGCACTCAGTCATACACACACACTTACCGATTCGTAGAATCTGGCTGTTAAGGTCAAAAAGGGAGGTGATTCTTTGTATACGGGTTGGACAGAGTAAATTAAGGGTTACATTACTTGTAGACTTGAGTAATGGTGAATTGGTTAAACAAATATATGATAGAGGTCATAGTGTACAGATAGCGTCATGAGCGCTGTTCTGTACTGTAGAACTGTAAATAGTTCTCACGGCTTAACCGTGAAGGGACTGAGCTGCGTTAAGTAGGGAAGTCCCGTGACTGTTTAGGCGGGAGATTTTGTGACCGCTAGCAGTCGGGGAAAGGCGTTGACGGAGTGAAGTCAACCAAGGTGTTTTTCTAAGTGTGTGTTCCCGACCAGTGGTCGGTAAAGATGTTTAAAGTGTTTTGCCATGTTTGCCTCGATGGAGACTTTTGTAACGGACTGTATTGAATATTCTTTTATGTGTTACACTATTATGAAGGCCAGGATTTTGTACAGGCCGTATTTGATATTAACTGCAGTAAGAAGATTGTAAGAAGATTATGGAGCTATTATGAAGGCCAGGATTTTGTACAGGCCATATTTGATATTAATTGCAGTAAGAAGATTATGGAGCTATTATGAAGGCCAGGATTTTGTACAGGCCGTATTTGATATTAACTGCAGTAAGAAGATTATGGAGCTATTATGAAGGCCAGGATTTTGTACAGGCCGGATTTGATATAACTACAGTGTGAAGATTAATGGAGCTATTATGAAGCTGTTATGAAGGCAGTCTTTGAGGGATTTAGCTATTGTGCACGTTCGATGAGGAGTGCACTATCATTCTGTAATTGAGCTCTATGAAGAAGACATTTAAGAGTCGGAGACTTATCGACTTTATAAGGCCATATTTATAACTGCGGTGAAGGCAGTCTTTGAGGGATTTAGCTATTGTGCACGTTCGATGAGGAGTGCACTATCATTCTGTAATTGAGCTCTATGAAGAAGACATTTAAGAGTCGGAGACTTATCGACTTTATAAGGCCATATTTATAACTGCGGTGAAGGCAGTCTTTGAGGGAATGAGGTCATATGTATGAGGCCGTATCTATTACTGCGGTGGATGCCGTTTATTAAGGAACATGGTTAATATGTACCTTCGGTGAGAAGTGCGCCACTATGTGCGGTAACTGAGCTCTGTGGGGTGTTTTGAGCTTATGAATTAACTTACCCATGCTTTGTACTTTATGCGTAATTTTCGTCTGTGTCATCGTGACTGTGTGTGTAGCGTTAATAAAACTGTTCATTAACTGTTACCAGTCGTTCTACGCTATATGGCTTCTAAGTGTGTTACTGTGATGGATGAATGTACCAGTACACACTTACTTGAACAGTCCAGGCAGTGACAGTAATAACATATTTATAAATAGCCCTGAGGGGGCGTGGCCTATATAATATAAGGAGAACTCATTTACGCCTTCATCACTTAACCACACAATATCAATAACACTAACTTTATCAACCGAAGGAATCACATCGGCGGTATCAGTGGTGATCAAACTCGACTATTATCAGTTATGTACCCAGTATGAATTAACGTAATTATCAGTGGTGGCCACTGATAATACCCGAAATATAATAATACTCGAAGGTTCCATTCAGAAGGTTCATATTAGCAAGTTATTACCAGAATGCTGATAATAAAGACAGATCAATGTTAATGGACGCCAACACTGATACCGCTATGTTCATTGATACCTGGGGAATCTATGTTGCATAATATTCCGATATATATGTGTATGTGTATGTGTATGTGTATGTGTATGTGTATGTGTATGTGTATGTGTATGTGTATGTGTATGTGTATATGTATATGTATATGTATATATATATGTATATGTATATGTATATATATGTATATATATGTGTATATATATGTGTATATATATGTATATATATATGTATATGTATATGTATATATATGTATATATATGTGTATATATATATGTGTATATATATGTATATATATATATATATATATATATATATATATATATATATATACATATACATATACATATATATATACATATATATATATATATATATATATATATATATATATATATATATATATATATATATATATATATATATATATATATATATATATATAAAATATATAAAATATATATATTATACGTGTATATATATATATATATATATATATATATATATATATATATATATATATATATATATATATATATATATATATATATATATATATATATATATATATACAGTAGAACTCCATTTATCCGAACCCCAATTATCCGAACATCCAATTATCCGAACACTTTTTCCAGAAAAAAAAAAAAAATCAATCGCCACCAGTCACGTTAGACTACATTTCTGAATCTTTTCATGCGGCAAGCTTCAAATGTGTGCGAACAATTTGTAGAGGATGGGATGGGATAATGGTCGGTCGCTTACATACAGGAATTCAGTTAGATCATAAAGTCAGTTAATATCTGGTTTACCAATCCAGTGTACGTGTGCGTTCTAGGCAGAACACTGCCTAAACAGACAGTTCAACTTAAAATAATTGTGTCTGCTACTACAGCAGAATAATTTTGGTGTACAAGTATTTCTCTGTGCGATATGGCATCTTCCATTAGGCCTAAAGCATATAAAAGGAACCGCAATGTTTTGTCAATTGAAACGAAAACAGAAATTATCAAGAGACTAGGAAAAGGTGAAACTGTCTCTTCACTTGCGAGGATTTTCAATGTTGGGAAAGCTACCGTCTCTGACATCAAAAGTAAAAAGGATAAAATTATGAGTTTTGCATCGAAATTGGAGAGTGAAAATGGGTCGAAGAAACGTAAAACCATGAGAAATGCGAAATATTTGAAATTGGAAGAGGCTTTGTACATATGGTGTCTGCAAAGAAGAAGCAAATCGGAACCTATCTCTGGCTCTCTATAGTGTGAAAAGGCACTTCAGTTCAACAATCAACTTGACGGTCCTCCTGACTTTAAATCTCGTCATGGCATACGAGAACTGGAGATTCAAGGGGAATCTTTATCTAGCGATGCAACTGCCGCTGAAAATTTTAAAGAAACATTCTTGGCTTTTTTGGAAGAAGAAGGTTATTCACTCGATGATGTGTATAATGCCGATGAGACTGGCTCATACTGGAAATCATTGCCTCAAAAATCACTTGCATCTCAGCGCGAAGCAGCTGCCCCTTGGTTTAAAAAGTGCAAAGAGAGAGAGTAACAATTTTGGTAGCCGTGAATGCCAGTGGAAGTCATCGTTTACCGGTGCTAATGATCGGCAAAGCCAAAAAACCACGTTGTTTAAAGAATGTGACATGTCTCCCATTGTGCTACAAAGCACAGAAGAGTGCTTGGATGAATAGTGAAATATTTCTTGATTGGTATACAAATCAGTTCATCCCAAATGTGAAGAGGTTGAGAGAACAAGAAAAGAAAACTGGAAAAGTAATTCTTCTACTCGACAATGCACCATCTCATCCAGAGACGGATACATTGAATGCAGTTGATGCAAATTTTAAAGTAATTTTTCTGCCTCCCAATGTAACAGCACTGATTCAACCAATGAATCAGGGTGTTATAGCAAAGCTTAAAAAGATGTACAAGAAGGAAGTCCTGCGTCGTTTATTGTTGGCTGAAGATGAAGAAAATGTGGTGGCGTTTTCCAAAAAGCTTAATCTCAAAGACTGCTGCTATATGTTAGCTGATGCTTGGACCACCCTGTCACAAGATAATCTCAACAAGGCTTGAAATAGATTGCTTGGGAAAAAAGGAGGAAATGAAACTACTTCAGTGGACACAAATGATGATTGTATAAATGAAGTTGTGGAACTGTTTCAATGCCCGGATTTTCGGACTGTGACAAAGATGATGCCCTCATGTGGCTAGAAGATGATAATGATTCTGGTTTTCAGTTTTTGAATGACGAAGAAATTTTGTCTTTTGAGCAAAAAGAAAACCAAATACATGTAATGACCGATGACGAAGACTCCTCAGAAGTACATGATGTACTTGTAGATTATGAAGAAAACCCAAAACGTCGACCAAGTCCTGAAGAGGCCTTTATAGCACTAGAATCAGCGATGGCTTGGTACGAGCAAGAAGATGACAGCTGTCTTACACAGCTTCTGCTGTTGAAGAGAATGCGGGACTTAGGAACCAAAAGGAGACTATCCAGTTTGGTGCAAAAGAGGATTCCTCATTATTTTAAATAGTGGGCTACATCTGTGCAAGTACATGTATACGTAAGTTGCGCCTGGTTTTGAATCGTTTGTAATATTATTTTGAAAACATTTCTCTTTCTTAAAAAAAAAATTAATACAAGTAGTACATGCACTGCAGTGTAATGACAGATTTTGGTGATACAGTAATCTAATACAGTGTGGGTATTATTATTACAGTACAAGTAAATATGTTTTATAGTGTATTTTCCTTGTGATGGTTAATTATTTTTAGAAATATGTGTACATGTACTCGATACATTATGTAATCCAATTATCCGAACATTTGATTATCCGAACGATCGATCCTCGGGATTTATGTATATATATATATATATATATATATACATATATATATATATATATATATATATATATATATATATATATATATATATATATATATATACATATATATATATATATATATATATATATATATATATATATATATATATATATATATATATATATATATATATATATATATATATATATATATATATATATATATATATATATATATATATATATATATATATATATATATATATATATATATATATATATATATATATATATATATATATATATATATATATATATATATATATGTTAATGTTGCGTTCTGAGTACTATGCCTGGACACAGCATCCTTGTGATCTTATCCTTTCAACGCGAATTTTGCGGGTTTTAAATTCCAACTTTACTGAAAACCACCACTGATAATTACGTTAATTCATACTGGGTACATAACTGATAATAGTGGTGGCCAGAATTTTTTGGATCATAAACCTACAACGTTCGCGTCATGCTACCAGACCTTGACCTGTTTATTAGTGTGCCCTGTGTGTGGCGTATACACTATCAAGTTCTCTCATCTGTAACAGTAGTTAGCCCTGTGTGGGCGGGGCTTCGATTTAGAATCCAGGTCAGCTTTATCTGTGTTATTTCGTCCTCTATGCCTACGGGCCAGTCTACATATGACAGTAGCAATGAGTGGACTATTATAAGATAGGAACAGATGATTATGACAGTTATCTATGACAAAGATGCTTATTTCCAGCCTAAATGAGTCGGCAGTAAAACATTTCAAGTCTTATTGACACCTGCATTGCTTACAGACAGTGTGGTGTCGCTGCTAACCTGTGATAGGTGACACTGTGATGTGTCTAATGTATACATGCTTCCTATAACATATTTGCAACAGTCAGTTTCCTATTTTATGCTGTATCAAATACCAGAGGTGACAGTTGACGAATCGAGTACCAGAGGTGACAGTTGACGACGAGTCCAGTGCTGTTCCTGGAACTTTCAACAAGGGAGTGTGCTTATGGTGTGTTGTCTGATGTTCATCAGTGGTAACAGAGAAAGAACGGAACGGTTTTCTACTTACAAGATAAGTGGTTTTTGTGTGAAAACTGTGTCTCTGTATGATGTTGTCAAGCCTTCCAGTTATTATTATTTATACTACTGAGTATTTCATATTGATAGCGTGTTGTTATGAGATTTAATGCATAATTGATTGTTGCCCATGTGACATAATACTGACTTACTTTATCTTGATTCAAAGGTTTATACCACATATTGACATAAACTTGGAATAATTATAATCACTCAGTGATTGAATTAACATGGAGTGTGATATGGCTCCAGACAATATGACGCCGGTGTTGAATTATTTATATGAAGAAGCTAAATATTGTGATAAATTACGAGGCTCAGCACTTCAGAAATACGTGCTGGATGGTTTTTTGTTTAATGTGATAGATGCCTTGTCGGTTTTTGCTAACGATAACTTTTGTTCAGGTCCTCAATTGATGGCTAGAGATTTGGCGGATGTGTTAGAATATCTGCGTCCGTTTGTGTGCAATTATACTGAGGCTAGACACACTTTATGAATGAGGTTTTACACAACATAATCTGCAATAACATGCAGGATGATCAGAAAAAGGAATTAGAAGAGAAGGAGCGAATAAAAGTAATCAAACACAGTGCTGTTCAGGAAAGAGAACATTTTTTGCAGGATATTGCTGAGAGGAATAAGTTGCAAGAAACAGTGTCTAAACTCACAAGTGATTTACTTAAATCAAACATGGAGCTTTCTAGTGTGAAAACATCATTAGACTCTGAATGCAGTAAATCAAGGACTTGGAAGTCCAGATAAAAGATAAGCAACGGGTAGTTAGAAATCTTACTCAAGAGATCCAAGAAAATAAACAAATGTACAACAAATTGAAAGTGGAGACCAATGAACGAGAAAAATTATACATAGAGATGCTACATGATGTATGTTTTGGTACACTTCAAGAGATGGATACTATAATTCCGGAGAAGATTGATGAGCTTGTAGATAGTCATGATAGTGACACTGAGGAACTTCAGATGAACTTAACAAAGTTGAAGGCAAATAAGGAAAAGGATGATAAGCAGAGGTTAGAAGAGTTAACGGTGCAGAAAAAGAAAATGATTAAGATTGAGAAGTTACTTACAGAAGAGAGACGCAAAGTTATGACATGTGATAACTTAAATAAGAAACTAAACCAAGAGATTACAGAATTGAGGAGAAGAGTGAATGGTTTAGTAGATGTTGTTTTAGGCATCAAAGGATTATCTTCTGTCAATGTTGACAATAGTAGACAGAAGGATGGTTATCAAGAAGTGAAACAAGCAAAGAGCCTGCCCTATACACTCTTTGCGAATGCGAAAATCGAACATGATGGCCGTAAATCCCGGCGTGGCAAATACCATTTCCCACGTACGGAAGACGCTGCGTCGAAAATTAATGACTATTGGCGTCAAATCAGAAAAGATACTTCATGTGTAATATCCAGTTCTGGTAATAAAGATAACAAACATCATGTAGGTAACCATAAGGATTCGATCAGTTTTACTACTGGTCATACCAAATTTAGACAGGGTGATACAGTAAATAAGCATATTACCAAAGAAAAGAATAAAAACAGTTTAGGTAAGGGAGATAACCATATTGTTGGAAAGTACCAAGGGAATCCTTCAAATGGTAGTTTTTCCTCTCCAAGAAACCAGAGACAGTCTAACAGAACTCAAAAGTTTGATTCTGAAGAGTTGAGGAATTATGGTAGGGATAGTTACATTAAAGATTACAAATCTGATAGTAATTGTTCTAGGAGTCGACAAGATTCATTTACCAGATATTTCTATCCTAGAAGAGATGTTAAGCATAACAATGCTAACTGCAGTTCTAGGCAGAACAAATGGAATAATAAGGGGAATAGTAATAGAGATAATAACTCTCAAAATATTACTACACATAACCAGGTTAACTGTGTGCAGCAAAGTCCCAAAGTCACTGGTAGTAAATAAAGTAACAGTAACTATTGATGTCTTAAGTACTACTGCTGTTATGTTTTTGGATTACGAGACAGTATCTCGTTGTTGTGAGTGTAACTTTTTTTCAGCCTACTACTGGTGTGATGACCGTCATTTTCGGTCAGGTTGACCCAAGTCTCCTGGGTTGTATACTATGAATGAAGGAAGAGTTGGTGACATCATATGGAAAACCAGACGTTTTCATAACCACGGTTTAGGTAATTCTGTGGTTAACCTATCCGTTTTTTATTATAATCTTACAGTTGATTAAAATGGAGATTTTCATTTGTATTTTTCAACAGTAGCAGCTATGCGATAAAGGTCAGCGTGCCTGTTTTTCTTTAGCTGTGACAGAAATGTTTGTTACCTTTCGACCGTGTGCTCAATCAAGCGTAACCCAGCCAGTATGTTGACCCAGTATTATTTGATGTCATCCCGTGCGATTTACAGAATACTATCAACCGGAGTTGTGACCTATTTATTTTTTTTTCTTTAGGAATTGATTCAAGATTACTACAATGTTTCTTATACTTGATTTTTTTTAAAGATAATGTATTAGTCTATTGTATAGATGGTGCATTGTATGTTGATGTATTAGATATTGAGTATGTTCATATTTATACACTATTTCAACATCATGTTGATAAACATTGTATGTATTATGAGTGTAATGAATTGTAACATATCGTTTTGTAGCGACTTGTCTTTGATTGTTATTTTTTGGTTGTTGATGAAATTATGGATTTTTTGTATTTACATACACTAGTCTGAAGACTATTTCATTTGCTCATATTATGTTTGACCATATGTGGTCTGTTGTGAAGTTGATACATCAAAACATTGATATGATTTTGCAGGACTAATTGTTAGAATAGTTTTTTACATAATGAGATTGCCAGCCCTAAGCACAAACTCATTGGTTATGAATATGCGTTAGTCGCTTTCAGAGAGTTTTTGGTTACTAAATTTTTTTTTTCTTTTTCGTATCTGACTCTATGTTTAGTTAATATATTACCTTATACAAAGGTTATATGAAGTAATTGTTGTGTTGTGGAATGTTATTTTGGAACTAAACTATATATGTAGAATTGTCAGAGATAGCAGATACTGTTGTTTGTGGAAGAGTTTAGTAGTCTGACTTGTTATGTTTATATTTGCAAGTTGGTATGATGTTTATAGTGTGGTTTTATAGGTGCTCATTGGTGTTTATTTAGAGATAGGAATATTTTTTTTATATCTCACATTTTGTTAATGCTCATTTCACTTTTGATTTATTAATTACAGGTTGAAACTTGTTAAACTTTAAAATACTATTTTTATTTAACTTAAGGTTAAGAAACTTTTTTGTATTGTAATTTTGGAAAATGTATTTGTTTTTCTTTGTGAAAGTATTGTATTTTTATGTGTCCAGTGCTTAATTGTACACTAGGTGTAATAATATATTGATATTTCCACATTTAAAAAAAAAAAAGACAAAAAGATAATAATTTTTTTTCTTTTGAGATTGTGATATTTGTGTTTTTACATATCACACTTTTTTGTGTGTGATGCCTGTGATATTTCATTTTAGTTATGAATAAGTGTTGTAACTTGGCTAAATCATTTATTATGCGTTATTTATTATAGCTTCCTTTTGTGTTATAGTATATTTACATATATACTTTGTCTCGTTATTGTATGATTTTCACTCATGATTGTATTTTTTATACAATACATTGTTTGTCTAAATAGTTATTAGAATGTAGTATTGCCTCTTTTCTATACATTCATTTCTTGTATTCCTTTCTTTCTTTACGAATTGTTCTTTGTGTCATTCCAGATTTTCTCTTGGATTTATTCAGAAGCGGTTTATACTTTGGTGATGATTCTATGTTTCATCTAAATGTCACTTAATTCTATTTGCATATCGTTTACTTCTTACACTTCTTATACTTCCTTCCTTACGATTGTTATGTTGATTATATGGTTTGGTATGAGGTAGCTATTTATGTCGGTTGTATCTAGTTTGATGTAAGGAATTTATTTACTTGATTGTTATCATATGGTATTATTGATCTTTGTTGCTATATTGATTTCATTGCTGATTTTTGGTGTTGATCATGCTTCTTTTGCTTGATCTTGTCTGTTACTTTCTAGTTATTGTACACTATTTGGTCTACAGTAATCATAGTTAACTTTGTTGAAACTGTTTATTTAGTGTACTTAGCAGATTATTGTGTATAATTTGTTTTATTGTACACTGGCTTATATATTTTGTCGAATTATTATTATAACCTTAACATAAGCTAATTTTTGTATGAGTATATTAGAGCTTAGCTGACCCCTCATTTTTCTTTGATGTAGTCCTTGTCAAAAAAATGATAAATCATTTTTTTTATCCGGGGGTGGTGGTGAATGTTAAGGTCAAAAAGGGGGGTGATTCTTTGTATACGGGTTGGACAGAGTAAATTAAGGGTTACATTACTTGTAGACTTGAGTAACGGTGAATTGGTTAAACAAATATATGATAGAGGTCATAGTGTGCAGATAGCGTCATGAGCGCTGTTCTGTACTGTAGAACTGTAAATAGTTCTCACGGCTTAACCGTGAAGGGACTGAGCTGCGTTAAGTAGCGACGTCCCGTGACTGTTTAGGCGGGAGATTTTGTGACCGCTAGCAGTCGGGGAAAGGCGTTGACGGAGTGAAGTCAACCAAGGTGTTTTTCTAAGTGTGTGTTCCCGACCAGTGTTCGGTAAAGATGTTTAAAGTGTTTTGCCATGTGTGTCTCGATGGAGACTTTTGTAACGGACTGTATTGAATATTCTTTTATGTGTTACACTATTATGAAGGCCAGGATTTTGTACAGGCCGTATTTGATATTAACTGCAGTAAGAAGATTATGGAGCTATTATGAAGGCCAGGATTTTGTACAGGCCGTATTTGATATTAATTGCAGTAAGAAGATTATGGAGCTATTATGAAGGCCAGGGTTTTGTACAGGCCGTATTTGATATTAACTGCAGTAAGAAGATTATGGAGCTATTATGAAGGCCAGGATTTTGTACAGGCCGGATTTGATATAACTACAGTGTGAAGATTAATGGAGCTATTATGAAGCTGTTATGAAGGCAGTCTTTGAGGGATTTAGCTATTGTGCACGTTCGATGAGGAGTGCACTATCATTCTGTAATTGAGCTCTATGAAGAAGACATTTAAGAGTCGGAGACTTATCGACTTTATAAGGCCATATTTATAACTGCGGTGAAGGCAGTCTTTGAGGGAATGAGGCCATATGTATGAGGCCGTATCTATTACTGCGGTGGATGCCGTTTATTAAGGAACATGGTTAATATGTACCTTCGGTGAGAAGTGCGCCACTATGTGCGGTAACTGAGCTCTGTGGGGTGTTTTGAGCTTATGAATTAACTTACCCATGCTTTGTACTTTATGCGTAATTTTCGTCTGTGTCATCGTGACTGTGTGTGTAGCCTTAATAAAACTGTTCATTAACTGTTACCAGTCGTTCTACGCTACATGGCTTCTAAGTGTGTTACTGTGATGGATGAATGTACCAGTACACACTTACTTGAGCAGTCCAGGCAGTGACAGTAATAACATATTTATAAATAGCCCTGAGGGGGCGTGGCCTATATAATATAAGGAGAACTCATTTACGCCTTCATCACTTAACCACACAATATCAATAACACTAACTTTATCAACCGAAGGAATCACATCGGCGGTATCAGTGGTAATCAAACTCGACTATTATCAGTTATGTACCCAGTATGAATTAACGTAATTATCACTGGCACTCCGTAGAAATTACAACGAAAAACAGCACTACAACATTGGCATAGGTAAAGGTCTTTTATTCTGTGTACAGCCCCCAGATTAGCGGGTTTTTGAAGTTAACAAAGTGTCCCGAAATCGCTGGACGTTGAAGCCTAATGTACTGTTTTATGTTTATATGTAAAAAGTTCCAAGGGAATGGCACGGTCGTAGGTACAGGTGGTGAGACTGGTGGGGTATCTTAGGTTCGCCGCTCGTGGTGAAACCTTCTTACTCTTGATGATGAAGACTAAACACTGTGGTATGGATTCTTCGGGGTTGTGTAAAAAATCCAGTAAAAATACTTGACGAACAGTGTTCAGTGAAATCTATGTTCTCATTCACAAATAGAGCAGTAAGTAAAATATTGCTACTGGCAAGTGTTCTTCTCCAGTTTAACTTTTAAAACGACTTTATGAATTGGGATTTTAAAACAGTCTTTGGGTTTGCTTTATTTCTGCAAACTTCAATTAGCTGAATCTCAACAGGATCGCCACAAAGATTAAATTTTAAATAATGTTCATAAGTCACTGGAGTTATCGAACTGCGTGGGCAGGACTCTGCATATAATTAATTAATTAATTGCTGGGATGCAAGGTTGAATGATCATTCTGTATAAAAGATAGAAAAACATGAAATGCAATACAAATCATATTATAATCTGACGCGCGATAAATTTACGTTTACCCTATTTTCTACCTCGCGTCTTTAATTATATAAATTCAAGAAAAGCTCCCCGCGGGTCTAATAGTTAAAACACACGTCTATATGTACAGAACTAAACTGTATTAAATAGTTATAATTCCCTTAACTGTGCGGTTTGAGTTTACTGCTTTGTAGTTGTGGTCCTCCTTCGCCTTGGGACAGTCGCGATATAGGTGGCCACCTGCGCAGTATCGACAGACTGCATCTCTCCTGCACGTTTTCTTCGTGTGTGAGAATTGCTGGCAGTTGGAACACTGCATCACCGGAGGGATATATGCCTCTGTCCTCTTTGATGTCTCTTTGAGTGTCAGTCTTTCAGGTCTTGTCTCTCCTTCAATAGTGACTACCACCAGATTGGTATCTTTTCCATTCCATGTCGTTAACCTCTCGACCTGTATGAACTGGGCACCTGTGTTTTCAGACTGTAGGCAATCCTGGACATCACTAGCGGACCATTTTATGTCCACCCCTCTTAGCACCAATCTTTTTGTTGTCTTGTTGGTCTCCATCATTACTTTTATCTGGTGAGGCAGCATGAATTCTTTCGGTCCGGCGTCCAGTTCTGTCATCAGTGAAGTTGTCTTATCAGTGTTGTTGAGCGAAAGCACGACTCCTTTTTCGTGGTTCCGTACCTTAGAGATGCTTCTCCTGCCTGTTATTGTCTCTAGGATGCTGATCACTTTGTCATCTGGTAGGGCCCTGAGTGTGGCCTCACCTCCAGACATCTGAGTGATCTTAACGCTCTTCTCCTGTATCTCAGCTGTGTTGCCTGTCTTGTTTGCCTTTGTTCCCTCTTCCCTTCTTCGGTCCCGGTCAGGACAAGAATCATGCACCTGTTTGCTGTCGGAAGAAGCTTTTTCTTGAGTAAGGGCTTTTCAGCAGCTGTCATCTATTTTTTCACCCGGGGTAGGTCTGGTGGTTTGCATCTCTTGGTTATTGTTGGTTTTTTCTTCGGCTCTGGACGTCTGGTGGCCGCTTTGTTGACCTTCACATATCTCCGCCGCTTGGTGATCTTCCGTCACTGGGTCACTGATAGCGTCTTCGATGTCCATGTCTGGCACGACGGGCGTGGATGTTGGTGGTGACTTTGCAAGTTTGTCCCTTGCCTCCCTCTGGAGCCTCATAATTATCATCATAGTCTGTGCGAGCCTTTTCACGGCCCCATCTAACTCTGGGCTCGAATAAGGGTCTTTTTCTTTGCGGCTGTCAATGGTGTCAGGAGCTGTTTCGCTCGGCTTCCCAGGAGGCCCGGCCTCCACGCTAGCACCCGGAGCAGCCCTGCTCTCCGGCAATTTGATCTTGTCCTTTTCCTTCGAAGCTTCGGGTCGCTCATCGGTCGTAGTATCAGAGGTTGCGTTGTTCGTCTTCTGAGGAGGACTGGCCACGACGCTAGTGGTTGGAGTATTCGTGCTCTCTGGTTGACTCTGTTTGTTCTCTGCAGGTTCTTGTCTGATGCTGCTGACAAGTGTTTGAGGGCTTGTATAGACTTTCCTCTTCTTCGCTTGTGGCTTCGTACGAGTCATTTTAGTCTATTGCTACCGTATAATGATCCGTTGGGTGAGCTCTGTGTACGTCCTGAAAAGGACGCTGGTTATAGTGCTGTCTTGATCGTCCTGAAAAGGACGCTGGTTATAGTGCTGATTCATGTTGCGTTCTTTTCAACAAAACAAGAGTTCTTTATATATATCAGAAAAAGAGCGTCCTGATTGGTTATTCTATCGGTCTATTTATCCTATAGTGAGCGCGGAAAATATGCCGGTGTTGTTTATACAGATTAAAAATACGACAGGATGCATATTGCACAAAAGACGATCTGGCTCCTTCTCAACTCTAACTCGACTCCCTCACTGTTTCTGTTTAAATCCACATATCCACTCCTGTACCACATGATTGCCACGTCAAAATGTCAGGCAAAGCTCCGCCCATCCCTCTAGGGAGCAAATCAGGAGTCCTATGCTCAGTTTTGATGGCATGAAATCACATCTTAGTAAAGATTATCTTCCTCATCGATACACCTCAAGGTCCGCCCACTAATGGAAACTTCCCACGATATCTCTTGCCTGGAGTCACACCTCATCCGGATTTAGTGCTCATAAATGTATTTTCCTCTGGTGTCAGACAACGCCGAGATGTCTAAAGCCAATGGCTGTCTCTCATTACATCTCCTGCGTCTCACACGTTTGTCTTCCTTTCAGATGGAAAAGGTGTTTCGTTTGGATCGCCCATTCCCGTGTGAGAATGCCAACATGAGCACAAATATACACCGTAGACCAGATCGACAACTATTACTCAGTCTAAAATTACGCACTTCTGGCCACACGGACACAGCAAGATAATTTCATAAAACTAATATATCACGTGAGAGACGGTATATGAACGACGACCTCGTCAAAAATATAAACCACGATTCTACATTCACTTATCTTCTTCTCCGCCTTACAGTCTTCTGCCCCAGCTGTTACAACGTGTATCACGTTTTCTCCACCTCATATATATATATATATATATATATATATATATATATATATATATATATATATATATATATATATATATATATATATATATATATATATATATATATGTGTGTGGTTGTGTGTGTGTGTGTGTATGTGTGTGTGTATTTTAAGTTTTCTTTCTTCTCCAACTGTTTTTGTGTCTGTCTCTGTTTCTTTGGGTCTGCCTATATTTTTCATATTTGCCTCTATTTAGTGTGTCTGCCTCTATTATTTGTACTTGACTCTATTATTTGTGACTGTCTCTATTTCCTGAGCCTGCTTGTATTTTTTTTTAATTGAGTCTGCCTCAATTTCCTTTACCCAAGATTATTTCATAAACCAAATGTCTTGTAACGCTGTTAACTCGTTTTCAGGCTCTGTGGACTCTCCTTTTAGAGCTGTAGAGTATTGAAAGAACTGATTTTATTTAAACAACATTACACAAAACTTGACCATGATAACGGATAGGGACAAGGCGTTAGGATTTATGGTTAGACTATAACGCAACGCACTGAAGGCGACTTATCAGTGGAAACGTATGATTTAATCACTGCAGATTATAACGTTTTCGTAGTTCTCTATGTCTCCGATCCACACAATGAGACATAATGTGTGATTTGAGAGACTTATATTTGTGTTGGACGCGATGTATTTTAATGCCAGTTCAAGTCACTATGTCCTCTTCTTAATTCATGTTATAATGTTTGGTCGAGAAGGTTGATAGTGAGATATGGCTATCGTCAGGCTCACAAGGGAACTTGTCAAACACATCGTCTCAACTTTAGTTTAGGCAGCACTTTGCGCCGGTCAAAAATTGAAATACTGTTTAATTTAATTTTTATCCATCAAAGGAAACTCAACTTATACATATCTGCTCACGTATACTAAGTCTAGCAAGAGTCTATTTATCCCACATAAAATATAACTGCATGATTCTTTTACACTAACAATCGGCAGAAAAAAGTCTTCGCAATTTAAATTACCGTTAAAATCCTTTCTTTCGTACAAAGGGTTTACGAAAATTATATAAAAACCGCTATCTAATGTTTTAAAAGTTATAAATAACTGTTTTGTATATATTACTCCCCTTGTAATAAACATTACGTCCCTTAGATAAAACGCAAACATGTATCTTAACGTTTCAGTATGAGAGAAACAGTAATGCGATGATAGTGGAAAATTGGTAAGAGTTCCCAACGTCAATGTCTGGTTGTGTAGCGAACACAGAAAGTTAGTTAAAAGTCAGTGACTTTACATGCTTATTGTATATGTGGGTACTGACCTTTATCTCCCCCCCCCCCTTTTTTCCCACCTTTCTTTTGTTCCAATGCGTACCGGAATCAATACTTGCAGAGTTTGTATTTGTAACTGGCTAAGCATTCCAAGGGAGGTAACTAACTTTCGTTTCTGTGACTGCCATAATAAAACCCAAAATGTGTTGTAAGAAAGTGCTAAATATCTCTCAACTGGATTGAATTTAATGTTGTACCCAAGCTTGCCCTCAATTAAAAAAAAAGGCTTTGAAAGCTGAAGTTTGAAAGATGTGTGCAAGAGAGACAAGAAAAGATGAGGCCAGGATTCTGGGATCAAGAAGATGTCGATCGCAGCAAGTCTGCCATCACAGGTGTCAATACCTTGTCAAGGTATGGCGGCTTGCGTACCCTGATAACCTATAGGGCTATGTCAGCGGGAGTTTTACTCCTGGAAGGTTCTACCAAGTTGGACAGGTTTGCGTATGTAGGGGTCAGACTAATTGCAGACACCCTGGTCCTCCAGGTTGGGTGTTTTAGCATAGGGCTGACACACTTGTCTATGAAAAAAGAAACAAAGTTACGGAAACGACAACAAATAAACAAACTTTGCGGCGGGACTGATATCCGGAGACTGAGGCTCGTATGACTGTCAGTGGTGAAAGCCGAAAGGAGGCCACTGACACGAGAACTGACGTCCTAACCGCAAAACGTGAAACAAGAATAGGATTTTGGAATGTCAGGACAATGAACGAGACGGGAAAACTAAACAGGTCACAACAGAAATGAGACAACATAGAATATACATTCTAGTGATAAGAGAAAGCAGATGGACAGGGACAGAAAAATTTAAAACAGTAACAGGAGAAACAGTACTTTACTCTGGCAGAGATGATGGACATCACAATGAAGGTGTAGCCATTATTCTACAGAAGGGAATAGAAAGGTCATCACTGGAATGGAAACCCATCAACAACAGACTGATAAGAATAAGATTGAGAGGGAGATTCACCAACACTACAATAATACAATGCTACGCACCAACAAATGACAGCGACGTAGAGGTCAAGGATGAATTCTATCCAAAAAGAAATGGAAGACACACCAAGATACGATCTTATCGTAGTAATTGGAGACCCCAATGCGAAAGTTGGAACACACATTACAGATAATGAAACAGTAATTGGGAAATGCGGCAGCGGAACAGCAAACGATAATGGGGATAAATTAATAAGTTTCTGTAACTTTAACAACCTGGTCATTGGAGGAACACTTTTCCCACACAACGAAATTGACAAATTAACATAAGAATCATCAAATGGTTGGGACAGAAACCAGATAGACCACATGATGATTAATGGTAGATGGAGACATGCATTACAAGATGTGAAAGTAAGAAGAGGTGCACATGTGGGAAGTGACCCCCATTTAGTCGTAGCAAAACTGAAGGTAAAAATCACAACTGCTGGACCAACTGTAACTACAAAGAAAAGGTTAGACATCAACAAATTAAAGGACTCCCTTACCAGAAAAGCTTTTGCGGCTGATATAAAGAAGCGATATCAATTTGCCAAAAGTCAGGAAAAGACATTGACTGAGGATATAGACCATAAATTCAACACCATTTCAACAATATATAAGAACGCAGCAAATCATGATTGGAATTCCAGGAAAGGAAGAAGCAAGACTGAATAACACCAGAAACATTAAACACCATAACGATGAGAAAGGAAATGAGAAGAAAGAAAACAGAAGCGAAGTCCCCCAGGTTAAAGCAACTACATAGCGAACAGTACAGTCAGCTCGACAAGGAAGTTAAACGCCAAACCCGAGCCAATAAAATGGAATTTACTAGACGATCTTGCAAGACAGGCAGAAGAGGCAGCACTGAGAAACGAACAAAGAACAATATATAAAATAACTAAAACATCAACGGAAAACGAGGTGCAAACAATATTACATAAGTAAGAGATAAGAAAGGAAATCTCATCACGAAAGCAAAGGGACAGGAAACACGATGGGCAGAGCATTTCAGAAAAAGTCTGAACAAAAGAACCACCAGAGACACAGTTGAATGTTCCAGAGGCTTAAAACGATCTAGATTTTAATACAGACATTTCACGAAAAGAAGAAATCATCACGGCAATCAAAGGGTTGAAGAATGGAAAAGCGCCTGGCCACGACAACTTAAATGCATAGCTTTTTCAGACTGACCCTGAGCTAGCAGTAGAACTACTATAGTCCGTTCGGAAGTTCGTGCCCACACATCGAACTTTGTAACTTTGCAACCCCTTGACGGATGTTATTGAAATTTGTAACGTGACCTACTGATATCAGTGCAGTTATTAATATATTTTTTGCCATTACAAAACTCATGTCATGTTCGAATTTTCTTCTTTAAGTTATATAAAAAAACTCTTACCGTTGTCTGGGTTAATTTTTATTAGTTCTACAGGAAAGTTATAAGATCCGTTCAAAAATTGCGCACTTAATTTTTGTTGCAGCACAGCACAAGCAATGAAATGTGCTATTCAATATTTTTTTTTATTGAATTAGTGCAGTGGCTACATGTCCGCACGAGTGCGCATCTATTATACACAGTCGCGAATAATTATTTCAGAGGCGTATGCTAATTGCAATGAGTTGGCTGCAACGAAACAAAACGACACCAGCGTATAATATATTAATAAACTAAACTGCATAATTATGAAAAGCGCAATGAATCTGAAATGTAAATGTATCATTTTGCAGAAGGTAACTGTTATATTGTACAGGCATTTTCGCAGAGAGGCTAAGATGGGTTGTTTATACCACGACATCCAAGAACCAGGTAGAAGAACACGAAAGGCCCTGGGTGTGGATAGAAGATCATTTCGACGTTGGATACAACAGGACGGTGATTGTACAGAGGCTGCGGTTAAGCAAGGAAGGAAGAAAAAAATTGATGATTTTGACAACGATGTCATTAGACGTTTGATTTTGAAGATGTTTAATGCAAATCAACTTGTTACTCTCCGCATGCTGAAAAGTCGGCTGCAAGCAGAATGCGATATTAACGTCTCAAAAACAACTCTTTGGCAACTTGTCAGAAGTGTCGGCTTCACATTTAGAAAAACGTCTGGCGGAAGGAATTTTTTATGCTAAAAACCACATCTAGTTACAGCTCGAAGCAAATACCTGAGGCAGATTCGTGAGAGAAGGCAAGACGGCTATGATATAGTGTATTTGGACGAATCTTGGGTTAATGCTCATAAAACGAACGAGAAAGAATGGCAATCTGTTGACGGAGACCATAGAAGGAAAATTCCCAGCAGCAAAGGTCAACGCATTATATTAGCACATGCTGGCAGCAGACAGAATGGGCTTGTCCGTGATGCAGAGCTTATTTTTCAATCAAAGTCTGTAGATGGTAGGGACTACCACAGTGAAATGAATGGGTAAATTTTTCGAGAATGGATAGTGAATACACTCTTCCCGACTCTAGATAGGCCGTCTAGCCTGGTGATGGATAATGCGCCCTATCATAATGTTCTAGCGCAGGAGGATAAAGCTCCCACTTCGGCAAGAACGAAAGAAGAAATCAGGAGGTGCCTTGTGAATGAAAATATCTTCGCTGACAACAGTTATTTAAAACCAGAGTTGTTGCAGCTTGTGAGACAGAGGAATAAGACAAAAGTGTATCTGATTGATAAAATCATCCAAGAGCAGGGTCATGTTTCTCTTCGACTCCCACCTTACCATTCTCACCTTAACCCAATAGAGCTGGTTTAGGCTAGAGTTAAAGGGCAAGTGGCCGCCCAGAACACCACTTTTAAAATGTGCGATGTTAAAGACATGACTCGTGAAGCCCTTTCAGGAATACACATAGAGTACTGGGCTAAATGTGAAGAACACGTGCTCCAGGAAGAAGAAAATTACTGGCAGAGATGGCTTGCTCTTTATCCAACTGTCGTAAAATTTTAAATCTGTATGAACAACACGCTCAAACATTCCCCACTCATAAACCCGCTATCGTATTTTTAAATCTATAAATAACTATAGTATTTGAACTTTGTCTGAGAACGCAGTCAAATTTACCGCCAAAAATCTATCTAGGGTATTTGAATTTGTCTAGGAAACAAGTCAAAAGTTACTGCCCACCAAAATTTATCTAAGAGCATAGTACAAATCAAACAACCAATCAAATCGTTTCCTTTTCTTGTAGTGATAACAACATTTCGGTTAACGTGAAACTAGAGGTTATTTTGTGTTTTTGACCAAACGTAAATAATTTATTTCTTAATAACTAAAGATAATTAAAATGAAAGGGATATCTTAAATTATAGCGCTGATGTTGCTTAACACATAAACATAAAGATTCCCTCATAATAAAATTATATTGACTTAGTAAAATTGATTTTAGGTATATTTCACATCAGGGTAATGCCAAATTTAATGACTTAAAAATTACCCAGATTGAAATGCAAAGGAATAAATGTGGTGAACTTCTAAATACAATATCTAAATTAGAATATAACAGTATAGTGCATAAAGTCAAAGATAGGATAGTACTAAATATTTTCGGCGAGAATGGTAGTCGTCGCCTACGCCTTCAGCGTATTATTTGATAACGCTTTGGTCGAACCAAAAAGGGCACCCTATTTTTCAAATTCGTCCTTGAGACAAACGTACCACTTTTCCAAGTTCAATGAAGTATTTGTCTAGAATATATTGTAGAAGGGAAGGGGACGGATAGATAACCAACGCAAATCACGTCTCACATTGTTTCTAAAAATAAAACTAACTTGCTAGCTTTGCCCTTAGGCGATTTTCAGAATACGAGAAAAACGTTAGAAAATGTGGACACTACGGTTAGAAAACACGCTTAGCTCCTATTGCGAATGACGTAATTCTAGACGTGTTACGAGAGACTCTCGTAATTAGCTTGAAAGTACATGGAAAAAGAATTGAACAGGAGGTAGTTTAAAAATAAACAACTAACATAGAAAAAAAGATAGAATTTTGAACCAAGCCACTTAGCCCCATAAAAATCATATATTCGTGTACCTGAAGACTTGTTGACCAAGAATACGTTGTTAGTTATCTAAATAGTCCATTAAATAATCAAATATTGGTAATAATACATAGAGAATCGGAGATACTGTCAGGTCAAGTCATGTCTGCTTAGATTGGATAGCATATTTTTGGGGGGAAAAAATTAGGTGAAAGAAAGGCTAAGATAGTACGATGAAGTGGATTGGGTGAAATTTGAAGGAAGCCGAAATATTATTGGCTGACCTAAATATACAAATCTAGTTGGTAATAGTAACACATAGAGGTTTGAGATATTTTTTTAAAAATAAAGTTTCATTCAAAACAGGAGATGCTTGGTCTCATTGGCCAAAGCCTTTTACTTTAACGAAATAGTAGGCTGCTCGCTGCCATTTTTTCAAAATATTCTGAGGAACAAGCAGCGATGAGCAGACTTGTGCTTTGTTTTAAAATAACTAACAACAGAAAGCAGTCTGAACAGAGGCAGTGATGAAAGTGTGCCATATTCTATTGCCTAATTCATCGTTACTTGTTTATATTTCCTTGATATGTGGTACGATTGATTTTATTGACATTTTTATTTAAAAAGGGTTGTGTGAAAAAAGCAAAGGCCATGTAAAAGATTGTAATTAAATGGTTCCATGGCAGACTTAGGCATACCCTAGATGTTGATCCATCATATAAGGGACTATCTAAGAAGTTTAAAACTACAGGACTATATATATGATGGTCATACAGGAACATTACACCTATCTTATTGCATGGAAAAGATTACTGCAGGAATGACAGAGGCGTAGCATCCATTTGGGAAGAGAAAAGAAAACTGGTACAATTTGTTCCATCAAACTAAAGTGGAGAAGCAGAGTTGTCAGAGAGAGCTGACCATGTTCTTTTGTATTGAATGTATGTTTACATGTAAAGTAGGAGGAATTAGTTTGATATTAAGACAGAACCATAACTTGCATCGACAGGGGTTCCTGCTGGCACTTGTCTGGTGCTGGTAATCGATGATAGAGAAATTCAGCACGATTTCTAAGAGTCTCTGGCACCTGATTGTATTAAAGAAAGAGAGATGCTCTCGTGGAGCCAATAACTTTGGAAGATACATTCTATTGTTTGTTTGTCCTCCCCACATGAACACATCTGTCTTTCTTGCAGGTTTGTTGTTCTATCTGGTGGTGGATCCAGAAGTACGTTCCTAAGCATTGTGTGGAAGGAACACGAAAGTGATTGGACCACTCCTGAGATCTGGCCTCCACATAGTGATGGTAGTCCAGCATATTAACTGAACCGTGTGTCGACCAACTATAAAGCAACTGGGTGTAGCATTGCAGCTCCACAGACCAGGAATCTGGTGCAGATAAGTTCATGAACATAAAGTTACCACAAATAATATACTAGAATCCGGTGCTTGTCTTGTGATAATAAAGACAGGAAACTAGGACAATGTTTAGATACTCCATGATTGTGTAAACATTAAATACAGACAGTGTAGATACTATTTATTGTGTCAATTATTTTGATATGTAAATATATAAATACATATCCTTGTTTTCATTCCAAATTACAAAGAAAAGAGAAAATTAAGCATTACATTACATTGATTGATTTTGTTAACTTCTGAAGTTGTTAAATTATTTCCATGTTCATTACTTGTGTATTAATAAATTAGGAATAGTTTATAAATGCACAGGTCGAAGGTCAGTCGTACCGGGGAAGGCAAGGTAGGCTCTTGATCTATACACTTGACCATCTGGACAAGAGTACTTAACAGTCTGACTATATCCTGTGTCATCCATACACCAGTGCTCACTTCTGAGACTCCGGTATTTAAATAGATCACTAATACTTTGTCTTGATCTATTGTTCATCTCTAAATTACCCATCTCGCAACAGGAGTGATAGAGTATAGAAGTAAATAACAAGGATTTACGGTCAGGATCGTGATACACGATGAGACTTCTATTTTGTGTGTATCACTATAATTAATTCTGGCGGCATTTATTGCCGGTCAAAAATACAGTTTGTCCATTATCATTTGTGTGTACATTAAAAGCAACAAAAGAATATAAAAAAATTATTACTCCTAACTGGGATATCTTATTTAATTTAATGTAATATACAAATATATATATATTTAGATAAAATATAAAAAGATGTTAAACCGTTTTGTTCACATACTAAAAGTACTTGCGTTTTAATGTATTGTTCACTTAAAAATTGAAACATTTCTTTCAATTAACACAAAAATAAAGCAAAAAATATGTTTGTAATTTATTATGTAATTTGCTGCCCATAGTAAATTATTATTACTTCCCCTGAGTTACATTGCAGTTTTCAGTGTATGGTCTCCTTCGTCGTCTTCTTAGTTAGTTCTCATAAAATCACGTAAATCTCTCTTATAAAATTGATAGTCCATCTCATACTTGTCTCGCCAACATTCAGTTTCTCTCATAAAGTTGATAGTCCGTCTTATACTTGTCTCGCCAACATTCAGTTTCTCTCATAAAGTTGATAGTCCGTCTCATGCTTGTCTCGCCAACATTCAGTTTCTCTAATAAAGTTGATAGTCCGTCTCATGCTTGTCTCGCCAACATTCAGTTTCTCTAACCTGGGGGTGGAGAAGGCTGTGCTGCCACTCAGCTGCTCTCGTGGAGCCAATAAAGTTAGAAGATACATTCTATTGGTTGTTTGTCCTCCCCACATGAACACATCTGTCTTTCTGGATTTCAATTTGTTGATCTGATTATATTTGCGTCTGTAATGATTGCTTTTCAGTGTAAAAATGATTACTTCTTCTTCTTACACTTTCAGACGTCCACTTGAATATTTTCAAAGAAAGCAGTAGTCAGCTTAAAACTCTTTGACTCCAGACCTACGCTCACAGCGTTGGTAAATGCAACGCGCTGTGTCCGCGCAACGGTCAGAGCGTTGTTTTAGTTTATCACGAATAAACCTCAAAAATCTCCATATTGCAGTGAGAGTTCAACAGTGGCCAAAATTCAGAGTATCTACTGAGGGTCTTGAAAGGTGTCTACCTTTCGCCCAAGATTATTCTTGGCAGAGATGTGAATTGAAGAATGGTTCTTCAATTCTTGGGAGCCTGATAGGAATTTAAAGATATCAAGTACTACGGCTGATAGGATTCAGGTCGTGTAAACTTTTTATCTTGTCTGACCTTCTATGAGTTAGGACTTTACTCGTTCTGATGATCCTCTAACAGATTTAACTAAGAAAAATATAACTTTAATAGCTCAGTTGTAAGTATTTCAACGACTAGGACATACGGGTGCAGTTCACTCAAAATGATGATTAAATCAACTATAAATTATTATATTTACAGATAACGAAATTTAATAGTCAATTATCGTTAACAATTGTAAAATAAATAACGGTTGGGGTGAATTAGATAGCGTGTTTAAAATGTCATCACGTGATGGTCTGATTAGAAAACATTCATTATTAGAGAGTTCACTTGGCAGCTTTTGATGGGTGCTTATTTCAGTTGGTTTCTCCTCCAGCAGAAGCTTGTGATTTGCAAGTTATGAACTGGTTTACTCTTGTCACTGGTCAAGTCTGGTGGCCGCAACACGTCCTTCGTAGTAGCGTGGGGTAATTGCGAAAATAGTCCAGCGTCTGTTAAGATCCGTTTGCTTTAGAAGTCTAGCTTTGACTGCAGGCCACTTATACCACTTACTTGTTCCACAGACAGCACCACTAATTGGTACCACAGACCCAAAGAAATTAGCACAATGACATGTAGATTGCTGGACCTATCACATAATCTCTCATGCACACATCTTCAAACTTCAGCTTGGGCACAAACTAAGTGTAATACAGTTGACTGATGTTTAGCACTTTATTACAACTCACATTCAACACACTTGCGAACTAAATAGCTTTTAAGTCACTCTCTTTCTTCACTATACAACCAGCCAATTTTCCACGCAACATTGGATCGCGTTTTCTCACATACTGAAACGTTTTGTTTTTCCTTAACCAGCTGCACTTGGGCTATCAGCCATTCGGCCCAACGACATGTCATTGCGTGGCTGGGGAGCCTGTGGACATTCCTTCCAACCGGGTTACGAGCTTCGCTACTTCCCATCCACAGAGGGTTTATCTCAGGAGCCGTTCAGGTTATTCAGTCAAAATCCCGGTCTATGACACTCTTTGAAATGCCCACGCCAAAGCTTGAACCTTGAACACCTGATCGCCAGCGCAATGTGGTAACCATTACACCAGCGCGGCTCCCAATATTGAAACGTTAAGAGACAGTTATACCTGAAATCTAAGGGACGTAATTTTTATTTCCAGCGAACGAAATATATCCGAGAACGATAATCATATAATTTAAAGCATTACTTTTTTTAATTGTTTAAATTATTTTCGTACATTTATATTGTTACAACAAAAAAAATTGCAAAGTCTGTTATATTTTGTACATAATACTTCTGTAATTGTCTTCTTTTATATGAATATGCATGAAAGGAAATAAAACCTTGACACGGGGCACAAACAAGTTTCGCTTTAGTGCAGAATACCTTTACTGCTTCACGTATATTTTTGACCGGCGCCATCTTGTCAGAAAACTGGTGATTGATAAGTCGAACAATTGACTTTTACAGCGTCACGTTATAGCCTAACCATAAAACCTAACGCTCAATCCCTAACCGTTCTCAAGGTCTTCATTTTATAATGTTGTTTACATCATTTCTGTTCTATCAATACTTTTATAGCTCTTCTAGGAGCATAGACCGTCAGCAAACACGTGACAATTCTTCCTCCTGTCACATGACATCAACTAACCCTGGGGATTCAAGAATTAGGACTGTCCACTAATAATGTCAACAGGTTTAACCAAAGTATGTTATATTCCTCGCCAGCTTCTCCCATTGTTCTACTGCCCACTAATAATGTCAACAGGTGTAACCAATGTATGTTATATTCCTCGCCAGCTTCTCCCATTGTTCCACTGTCCACTAATAATGTCAACAGGTGTAACCAATGTATGTTATATTCCTCGCCAGCTCCTCCCATTGTTCCACTGCCCACTAATAATGTCAACAGGTGTAACCAATGTATGTTATATTCCTCGCCAGCTTCCCCCATTGTTCCACTGCTCACTAATAATGTCAACAGGTTTAGCCAATGTATGTTATATTGCTCGCCAGCTTCTCCCATTGTTCCACTGTCCACTAATAATGTCAACAGGTGTAACCAATGTATGTTATATTCCTCGCCAGCTCCTCCCATTGTTCCACTGCTCACTAATAATGTCAACAGGTTTAACCAATGTATGTTATATTCCTCGCCAGCTTCTCCCATTGTTCCACTGGCCGTTGTGTGGTATTTGTCGTCAGTTCTACATTGGTGACCTTGACGTAACTTTTCACTCCTACTAATCTACGCAAGTACCCAGTTATTTTAGTCCTTTACAACTTATTTTGTGTTGCTTAATAGACATGTATTGGTATCCAGATTTCTGAGCATCATGATGAATGTACCAATATATAGCTTCAGTAAGTACTGCGGCACTGCCCATGGACACCGCTGATTCTGAACCTGAACTGGTAAACCAATGGTATCATTGTGGTCTTGAGTAACCGATATAAATGGACGTCTGTTCAATATAATGTATTGACAATCTACTTGCTGCCTTTCAGTACGTACAATCTACTTGCTGCCTTTCAGTACGTACAATCTACTTGCTTCCTTTCAGTACGTACAATCTACTTGCTGCCTTTCAGTACGTACAATCTACTTGCTGCCTTTCAGTACGTACAATATACTTGCTGCATTTCAGTACGTACAATCTACTTGCTGCTTTTAAGCACGTACAATCTACTTGCTGCCTTTCAGTACGTACACTCTACTTGCTGCCTTTCAGTACGTACAATCTACTTGCTGCCTTTCAGTTCGTACAACCTACTTGCTGCCTTTCAGTACGTACAATCTACTTGCTGCCTTTCAGTACGTACAATCTATTTGCTGCCTTTCAGTACGTACAATCTACTTGCTGCCTTTCAGTTCGTACAACCTACTTGCTGCCTTTCAGTACGTACAATCTACTTGCTGCCTTTCAGTACGTACAATCTACTTGCTGCCTTTCAGTACGTACAATCTACTTGCTGCCTTTCAGTACGTACAATCTACTTGCTACCTTTCAGTACATACAATCTACTTGCTTCCTTTCAGTACGTACAATCTACTTGCTACATTTCAGTACGTACAATCTACTTGCTGCCTTTCAGTACGTACAATCTACTTACTACCTTTCAGTACGTACAATCTACTTGCTGCCTTTCAGTACGTACAATCTACTTGCTGCCTTTCAGTACGTACAATCTACTTGCTACCTTTCAGTACGTACAATCTACTTGCTGCCTTTCAGTACGTACAATCTACTTGCTACCTTTCAGTACGTACAATCTACTTGCTGCCTTTCAGTACGTACAATCTACTTGCTGCCTTTCAGTACGTACAATCTACTTGCTACCTTTCAGTACATACAATCTACTTGCTTCCTTTCAGTACGTACAATCTACTTGCTACATTTCAGTACGTACAATCTACTTGCTGCCTTTCAGTACGTACAATCTACTTGCTACCTTTCAGTACGTACAATCTACTTGCTGCCTTTCAGTACGTACAATCTACTTGCTGCCTTTCAGTACGTACAATCTACTTGCTACCTTTCAGTACGTACAATCTACTTGCTGCCTTTCAGTACGTACAATCTACTTGCTACCTTTCAGTACGTACAATCTACTTGCTGCCTTTCAGTACGTACAATCTACTTGCTACCTTTCAGTACGTACAATCTACTTGCTGCCTTTCAGTACGTACAATCTACTTGCTACCTTTCAGTACATACAATCTACTTGCTACCTTTCAGTACGTACAATCTACTTGCTGCCTTTCAGTACGTACAATCTACTTGCTGCCTTTCAGTACGTACAATCTACTTGCTACCTTTCAGTACGTACAATCTACTTGCTGCCTTTCAGTACGTACAATCAACTTGCTGCCTTTCAGTACGTACAACCTACTTGCTACCTTTCAGTACGTAATATCTACTTGCTGCCTTTCAGTACGTACAATCTACTTGCTGCCTTTCAGTACGTACAATCTACTTGCTACCTTTCAGTACGTACAATCTACTTGCTGCCTTTCAGTACGTACAATCTACTTGCTACCTTTCAGTACGTACAATCTACTTGCTGCCTTTCAGTACGTACAATCTACTTGCTACCTTTCAGTACGTACAATCTACTTGCTGCCTTTCAGTACGTACAATCTACTTGCTGCCTTTCAGTACGTACAATCTACTTGCTACCTTTCAGTACGTACAATCTACTTGCTGCCTTTCAGTACGTACAATCTACTTGCTGCCTTTCAGAACGTACAATCTACTTGCTACCTTTCAGTACGTACAATCTACTTGCTGCCTTTCAGTACGTACAATCTACTTGCTGCCTTTCAGTACGTCTAGTTACAATTATAAAACGTTGTTCCCAAAACTTGTTCTTGTTCTCACTTGTTACATTCAGTTGACTCCAGTTTAAAATTAGTTCTTTTTAACGCTTTCGTACTTAACACATGTAGAACACGCTTGTAAGCACACGGACACTCAATTCATTTTCTGTGTTCGTTACATAAGCTTACGCGGACTTTCGGTAACTCTCACCAATTTTCCACCACCAGCGTATTATTTCTCCCCGATGCTGAAACACTTGTTAGATTTGCATGACATTTAAAGGGACGTATTTTATAATGCAAAGGGACGCAGTATGTCTAGAACAGATAACACTAGTCAACAACCAAAATGTACCAGAAATGAAAATAGCTGATCTTTACTAATTTTGGTGTGCTGAAAACGAAAATGACATTAAAAAATGTTGATTGGCTCTAGTTTTCAAGATATATGCTACTAGTTTATTTAATTACGGTCAATTTATAAATATGACGCAACTGTTGTGGGCGATTGCATAATTTTTTCTAATGACCAATAAAAATGTAACTAGAAGTTGATGATGCAATCCTACCTATGATTACATCACCTTTGTGTATAAATATCTTATCTCTGATAAAATTTTGCCATTTAGTTAGTGCATTTGTCCTTATCAAAAGTATCGTAGTTAGAAATGCCTAGGACATGTGTGAACAGTGCTAATAATTTCTGTTATATTTGTGGTGAGGTGACATTTCTATCACAAAAACGAAATATAACTAAAGTGATTAAGAAGGAGTACAGTTTGTATTTTGGCTGCAGAATAGGTGATCAAGATAAGAGCTGGGCGCCACAATATGCTGCAATACATGTGCAGCACATCTTAAACTGTGGTTGACTGGCAAAAGGCAAGCTATGCCTTTTGCAGTCCCAATTATTTGGAGAGAGCCCACTGATCATCTCAACAACTGTTACTTTTGCATGGTCCCTCCAATTGGGAAAGGCATATCATAGAAGAAAAAATGGACTCTGAAATATCCAAACATCCCCTCTGCAATACGTCCGGTACCACATGGCGATGACCTACCAGTTCCCAAAGTGCCAGAATCATTTTCAGCTGCTTCCACTGATGAAGAAGAGGACATTGGTGGTCCTGAACCATCAACCTCAAGCGACCCAGACTTTGAGCAAACTACATCCACTAAACCACACTTAATAACCCAAGGTGAACTGAATGATCTTGTAAGAGATCTGAATTTACCGAAGAACAAGGCGGAGCTTTTGGGTTCCAGATTGCAACAGTGGAATCTCCTTGCAGAAGATGTTATAATTTCTGTGCATAGGAACCGCCAGAAGCCGCTTATTACATTCTTTTTCAAAGAGGGTGACCTTTCTGCGTGCCACAACATTTCTGGTTTAATGGCAGCCCTCAAAATCAATTACATACCGGAAGAGTGGAGGCTTTTCATTGATTCATCCAAGACGAGTCTTAAAGCTGTTTTGTTGAATAATGGTAATGTGTTACCGTCAATTCCAGTTGGTCACGCAGTTCATATGAAAGATACTTATGAAAACATTAAGCAGCTTTTGAAGTGTATAAACTACGATCATCATCATTGGTCACTTTGCGGTGACTTAAAAGTGGTCGCTCTTTTGCTTGGACTACAGGGTGGATACACCAAGTACTGTTGCTTTCTCTGTGAGTGGGATAGCCGTGCACGAAGTGACCATTACATCAGTAGACATTGGCCAATCAGGCAGTCATTGCAGCCTGGCAGTAAGAACGTTGAGAACCCAGCACTTGTCGACACCAGCATGATTTTGTTGCCACTCTTGCACATTAAGCTGGGTGTCGTAGATTTCGGATAGGAGTATTAAGACTAGGGTTGGTCCCTTCTGAATAGGTTTGAATGAGTGATAGTCGCGGTGAGAGTTTGAAAAATGAAATAGATTCCACGAGTGGTGAGATGATAGACTGTGGTATAGAGGCTGTCGCTGAAAGCGAAAAGAATTCTTCTCCCTCTCACCTATCCTCTACGACGGTTTTTTTTCCAGAGTCCGACAGTCTAAACCACATATATATTACATATAATTCTATCTACTCACGGGCACGCACATACACGTAACGACAGTTAAACACACATACTTGGAAAATCTATAACAAATGATTTTATATGTATTTGAACGAGCTGACCAACGCACTGATTTAGTTCAAGAGAGAGATTTTTTATTATTATCATCAAAAAAAATCTTCTCACAACACCAAAATTACATCAAGGAAAAAAAAAATATACAAATAGTCATACAATTCAAGAAAATGCTACAAGGATGGTAGCCCGTTAGATCTTACTCTAGGTTTAGCCCACAGCCCCGTTAAGAGAACAGATGATGGCCCAAAGAGTTATAGATACAAAGGGTTTAGTCTAAGAGATTTCTTCTTTTCTCGTAAAAGTATGCACAGAGTTTGATAAATCTGATTTAACCTAAGAAGTAAAGAAACTCTAGCAAATAGTAACAAATTCTGCAGGTTAAACAAAAAGAATTAAGACAGTAAATGTGGGACGATAATACATCGGTAAAATAACACTCAGACCTGTGTACTCTCATTCATCCAGCCATGGCCTTTCTTACACATGTATACTCACAACTTTGCTCGCTGCCTCTAGGAGCATACTAATTCTAGGACCTTCACACAGACCCGAAGATGCAGTCCTTGACCAAGAAATCTCCAGTTCCAAAAGACGTACTAAACTCTCAGGGAACGATTCCTTGGGGGTTCTAATTTTTCGAATGTCTGATTAAGTCACATAAAATTTTGTCCAGGCACGAAAGTTAGCAGAGCACAATGTCATTAGCTTTGGATTCTAGAATTAAGGAATGTCAGATCGGTGTCTACTTCCAGGAAGGTACTATATTTTGTCACCACAATACTAGTCACAATCTCTTGCGGAATGTTAATCTTGTAATATTCTTGCCGCCAGGCAGCATGTACATTTAAATTTGTGGAGCAATATGACCGGCTCAAAAGCCCAATATATATATTTCTAGTCTTTAGAAACCGTTAGTGGGGTTGCTATTACTGTCTCTCTCTGATGGCTTATGCACTGTCAGACCCGTGTTACTTGAAACAAAGAAACCCACGTGGTTAAAGATAGGAAATGTCTATGCTTCTCACAAATATGTCTCTCAGGTTACTAACCGCTGGCAAGTTGGGTACCACCGTTTCACTATATAAAAGAAAGAACACATATCAAATAATTTACATATATGTACTCAATATAACTTACATTTTAAATAGCAAGCCGACCGCTTGACTTATAATTAAAACTTCCCACAAAGTAAGTTATACAAAAATCAATCATCAGGAATTTAGGAATATCTTCGTATTCCGTCACTATTCACTGATGTAGCATCTAGCATTTATAAGTTAGTTATTAAAACAGTTTCGACTGAGTATTTAACAGTTAAATTAAACTTATTTCAGCTACTTGTTTAGTAAGCTAAAAATATAATTTATTTTGTATTTCCAATGCAACTCGACGATTTAAGAAATAACAAACTATCAAAATATTCACTCTGCACACAGAACTAGTTTAAAATGGAATCGGCGATTTTAACACTAAATCACTTCACAACACTAGATATCTATTTTATATAATATTAATATACCTCAACCACAGAATTACTACGAACGTTAAACCACTTCGACCAAACTAAGGCCATCTCTATTTACAGAGATTATTTAGAAATCGAACGAAGGTTGTTCTAGTCTAACTGCAAAGTTACTGAGTGAAATGAAATAGTTTCAAACGTAGGTTAATATTTTAAACCAGACAAAGGATGAACTATTATTTCGTAGAACGAAATGCTCTCCCCTTTCCGTCTTAAACGATACGTTTCACACCTAACATGTCGTAACTGCCACCACTGACCAAGATGTACGCGTGTCAGTTTCAAATCTCAGACAACCTGTCTCCAATGCAGGGCAGTTTTCACACTACAGCTGACCATGGCCCACAGTGAGCGCCGTGTCAGTTTGGGATTTTTCAGACAAATGTCTGAATACTGACCGGTGCAGATGTAAAGTATCACACCTCACCGGGACTTATGCCGAGAAGCTCGCGCGCTCGGTGAGAATGTAGACTATTGTCTACGTCCTATGTTCAGCGAACCGACTTATCACGCCTTCTGACGCCCTGCAGCCCTGACATCTACGTAATATCGTCCTAGCGCGATTCTCAGTTTTGAGAAAGAAACAGGTAAAGTTTAAAAATACTGAAGAAAATATTTTTCGCAACCGAGTGATGCGAAAAATACAGGAAAAACAAGTATGGAAAGAATATAAATGAAAGGATTAGGGTGAGAGAATAGGAAGAAGATGTAGGTAATTTAATGACATAAAGACCTACGTGACAGGACGTCCCCCCTTAAGATATGGAAGCACTCCATGTCTACGTTATGGAATTAAATTTCCTATAACCGTAGCTTCAGGGTGTCTGTCTTCTTCCCTCTCATCTTCCCCCTCCATCTATGTCCAATTCCTACTCAAGTCTACTCCCCAAAGTTTCCTTCCTCTGGAATGTCTCCCATGCGCGCTTGAAAGAGCGTCGCCGCTTCTGACATTTTTGAAAGATTTCCTGTGATAGCGGTGGAATATCCCTGCCACTATCGTCATCTTCGTCAGTTTTGGCGATGGTCAGGAGATGGTCGGATGTTGGCACTGGTTTTTCCAAGTATCTCTTTAAGAGATTTAAATGGAAAACCTTCTCCTTTCCTTCAATAGAGATCTGGTAGTTAGCCTTAGAAATCTTTTTCAGGACGGTAAACGGCCCTTGCCATCCGATCTTCAGTTGATTGTTCTCAGTAGGGAGTAACACCAAAACTTTCTCTCCTGCTTCCAGTTCTCTCTCTTCCGCGACTTTCCTGTATCGGTTAGCGTGCTTTGTGCGTGCTCGCTTAAAGTTAGTCGTTGCTAGGTCCCACCCTAGTTTCAACCTTTCCTTTAAAACCGACACATATTTACTGGCTGAGACAACTGTCTCATCAGCCTTCTCGTCTGTCAGAGACTGAAGTAAGGCTTCAAGCGGGCCCTTAATGGGTCTGCCGAATAAGAGTGTAGCTGGCGGAAATCCTGTGGAAGTATGAGGAGATTCTCTGTAGCCAAATAATGCTGCAGGAATACAGAGATCCCAATCTTCAGGTTTCACTTGTGCCAGCTTACTTAGCATCATGGTGAGGTTTCCGTTAGCACGTTCCACGAGCCCATTTCCGGCCGGAGTATATGGCTTAGTGTGGATGTGCTGGGTCCTCAAGATCTTAACGATCTCATCCATCAACAGGTTTCGGTATGGAGATCCGTTATCCGTCAACACTTGCTGAGGGAATCCCAACCGAGTGAAAATCTGCACGAGGGCTTCTGCGACATGCTTGACATCTGCGCATGTTAGCGGAATAGCTTCTGCCCATAAAGTGCATGTATCGACTAAGGTCAGGATAAACCTGTTCCTTCTTTTAGTCCTTTCGAAAGGCCCTAAAATGTCGATCACAACCCGTTCGAATGGTGTTCCCATTATCGGCATTTCACCCATGTGGACTGGGGGTGTCCGTTGCTTGGGTGGTACACGTTGGCACTGGGCACAGGATTTGACGTACCTGATAATATCAGTGTTTACTCCTGGCCACCAATAATGAGTGGTTATACGTTGGTTTGTGGCGTTCTGTCCCATGTGTCCGCTGAAGGGAAGAGAGTGCCCCATTTCTAGGATTTGGCTTCTGTACTGTTTCGGTACTAGGAGCTGGTTGTAACCTTGGTCAGGCTTGCCCGTTCTCCGATAAAGTACGCCATCCTCAGAAAAAATGTCCCCGTGCTGTCTGGGTTCCTTAGCCATGGGCAGTTTCCAAAAGCAAGGTGCCAAAGTAGGGTCCTTGTATTGCGCTTCTTTAAGTTCCTTGGGTAACAAATTCGGCGCAGGCTCCCGTTCCTTCATGGTTTGCCCTCTTGTAGTTACTGCTGCCACAATCGGCTCTTCCGGTTTCCCAATACACACGTATCTCCCGCCAAGTATGACTGGGTAGATGGGATCATCCATAACAGCCGCTTTGATCACACCTCTGACAAAGTCAGAGTGTATCTCCACCAATGCGATGGGAAGCGCTGTAGGTGCATCACTCTTACGAACTCCACAAAGTTTGACGGTCTCTTCTGTCTCTTGACCGGGTTTAACCAGGTTTCTGGCAACAATGCAATCGTAAGAAAGCCCCGTGTCAAATAAGCAAGAAGTTTGAGAACCGTTCAAAGTAACAGTACCTCGCGTTGAGGGTCCATCCCCAACAGGTTGGGAATCACTGTCAATAATTCCACCTTGCGAGACTGTCAATAAGCATCCGATGCGTTTCGGCTCGGTGTGCTCGGTCTGATCATATGTCCCGTGCTCAGGGGTTCTCCCTTTGCCACCTTGTCCTTTCTGGCTACGCTGCCATGTAGGGCGGTCGGGTTGATCAGACTGTTTGGGGTGGTTGGGGTACTTGTTCTTGTAGAACTTGGATTTTTCAGGAGGGGAGTTTTCAGGTCCAGTTTCTCTGAGGTTAAACTGATTCGAAGCATGAGAAGGTTGATCTAGATTATTTTTTCGAAAATGCTCCTCTGTCGGTTTCCGCTTTGTGGCCGGTAGTTCAGCCAGCGCGTTATGGTAACGCTCAGACTTCTCTAAGATGTCTTCAAGTTTTTCTGCCCCCTGCTCAGCGAGAAATCTCCGGGTATCCGCAAAGTGTTCTTTATTTGTTCTGTTAGAACAAGTTCCTCAAGACCTTCATAGGTAGAGGGGAGCTGTGAAAGCTCAAGGCACTTTGTTAGATATCCCTTTAGACGAGATGAGAACTGGTGAAAAGTTTCAGAATTCTCTTTCCGGCTGTTGCGAAACAGTTGCAAAAACTTGCGAGCGTTCATTTCAAAACGCTCCAGTAGCGCTTTCTTCAACACATCGTAGTCGTCTTGTTGGCTACTTTCCAGCTTAGAATAAACATCATAAGCAGAACCTTTTAGGGCCTGGGAAAGTTTCATATTCCAACGCGACCTCTCTAAACCGTACAGAGTTGCAATTTTCTCAAATTTTTCTAGCCAAGTGTCAATCTTCTCATTTGGACAAGGGAAAGATTCTAGCGGAAAAGACATAGCAGTGAGATGAGTAGATTGAGTGTTAGAAGGATCAGTTAAGGAAGAATGGGGAGAAGACTCTCCATTGCTGGAGGTAGAGGCAGCACCACGACTTTGAAGTTCTAGAGCTTTAAGAGCCAACTCATGTTGTCTCTCCTTCTCTCTTTCCTCTCTCTCCTCCCTCTCCTTCTCATGCTGTCTCTCCTTCTCTTTTTCCTCATGCTGCATCCTGCGAATTTCCATTTCTTCCTCAATCTTCTTCTGCTGTAATAGACGGTCTGCTTCTTCTTTCCTCCTAGCTTCTTCTTTTTCCTCTTTAGCTTCAGCTGCTTTCCTCTCCGCATCATATCTCTCAAGTTCGTCCCTGACAAAAGCTTTCGCTTCCTCTCCTTCCAGTTCCTCCTCTCTCGCTTCGTCCCTGAGGAGTTGTCTAAGTTTTGCCCTCTCGGCCATATTATGTCAGTGACTGAAACAAGTCAAGAAAGAAAAGAAGAAAGGATACACTGGTTCCTACCACTACGAGAAACAAATTTCCAAAAATTCAAAAGATGATATCCTTAACCCTGGGATACCTCCTCCAAAAATAAAAATCTAACTATCGCTGCTATTAATCGGCAATAAAGCACCGAATGCAAAACACGACTACGCCAACTAAATGGTAGTTAAGATTAATCCCTGAAAAATAAGTAGCTACAGTGGAAAAGCAATATAATTATTGCAAATATTTCGGAGAAAAAAAAATCCCTTTAATTTTAAATCCACTATCACGTTCACCCCTGAAGACAGTTCGGGTGAGGGAGGCAATTAATCTGGACGGATAGTCCGAAACGCACTCCTTAGCTTTGCTCAAACACCTACCTGCTTCAGAACCCTTGTGAATGTTATACACTCACAAAACTTTACCAGCGTTTAGTATTACAAAATCAGTAATTAACATATATTCCGACAATCAACCTGTAACTGAAATGTATATTATTTCTAAATGCTGTGGAAAAAAACTATCAGTTTGTGTGGTCAGCACGCCCGAAAACAGATCGTTAGTCTAGGGGATAAATTATTTAAAGATATAACAACTCACAAGACATCACACCCTTATTCTATTTCAGAATAAAGAATCTAAAAAAACGAGCTGATATTTGTCGTCTCGTCTTCCTATTCTACGTTCAAAAATCCGTCGGGCGAGACCACATTTGTCGTATCGCCTTAGGATTTTGGGTTCAATTCCCGGTAACGAGCGACCATTTGTCGTACTCGTCTTCCTATTCTAAGTTCAATAATCCTACGGACGAGAACCCATTTGTCGTAGATTTCGGATAGGAGTATTAAGACTAGGGTTGGTCCCTTCTGAATAGGTTTGAATGAGTGATAGTCACGGTGAGAGTTTGAAAAATGAAATAGATTCCACGAATGGTGAGATGATAGACTGTGGTATAGAGGCTGTCGCTGAAAGCGAAAAGAATTCTTCTCATTCTCACCTATTCTCTACGACGGTTCTTTTTTCAGAGTCCGACAGTCTAAACCACATATATATTACATATAATTCTATCTACTCACGGGCACGCACATACACGTAACGACAGTTAAACACACATACTTGGAAAATCTATAACAAATGATTTTATATGTATTTGAACGAGCTGACCAACGCACTGATTTAGTTCAAGAGAGAGATTTTTTATTATTATCATAAAAAAAAAAATCTTCTCACAACACCAAAATTACATCAAGGAAAAAAAAATATACAAATAGTCATACAATTCAAGAAAATGCTACAAGGATGGTAGCCCGTTAGATCTTACTCAAGGTTTAGCCCACAGCCCCGTTAAGAGAACAGATGATGGCCCAAAGAGTTATAGATACGTAGGGTTTAGTCTAAGAGATTTCTTCTTTTCTCGTAAATGTATGCACAGAGTTTGATAAATCTGATTTAACCTAAGAAGTAAAGAAACTCTAGCAAATAGTAACAAATTCTGCAGGTTAAACAAAAAGAATTAAGACAGTAAATGTGGGACGATAATACATCGGTAAAATAACACTCAGACCTGTGTACTCTCATTCATCCAGCCATGGCCTTTCTTACACATGTATACTCACAACTTTGCTCGCTGCCTCTAGGAGCATACTAATTCTAGGACCTTCACACAGACCCGAAGATGCAGTCCTTGACCAAGAAATCCCCAGTTCCAAAAGACGTACTAAACTCTCAGGGAACGATTCCTTGGGGGTTCTAATTTTTCGAATGTCTGATTAAGTCACATAAAATTTTGTCCAGGCACGAAAGTTAGCAGAGCACAATGTCATTAGCTTTGGATTCTAGAATTAAGGAATGTCAGATCGGTGTCTACTTCCAGGAAGGTACTATATTTTGTCACCACAATACTAGTCACAATCTCTTGCGGAATGTTAATCTTGTAATATTCTTGCCGCCAGGCAGCATGTACATTTAAATTTGTGGAGCAATATGACCTGGCTCAAAAGCCCAATACATATATTTCTAGTCTTTAGAAACCGTTAGTGGGGTTGCTATTACTGTCTCTCTCTGATGGCTTATGCACTGTCAGACCCGTGTTACTTGAAACAAAGAAACCCACGTGGTTAAAGATAGGAAATGTCTATGCTTCTCACAAATATGTCTCTCATGTTACTAACCGCTGGCAAGTTGGGTACCACCGTTTCACTATATAAAAGAAAGAACACATATCAAATAATTTACATATATGTACTCAATATAACTTACATTTTAAATAGCAAGACCGACCGCTTGACTTATAATTAAAACTTCCCATAAAGTAAGTTATACAAAAATCAATCATCAGGAATTTAGGAATATCTTCGTATTCCGTCACTATTCACTGATGTAGCATCTAGCATTTATAAGTTAGTTATTAAAACAGTTTCGACTGAGTATTTAACAGTTAAATTAAACTTATTTCAGCTACTTGTTTCTTCTTCTTCTTCCGTCCTTAGCCACTGACCGTCAAAGCAGTCAGTGGCCATTACGCCTAGTGGCGTCTTAGGGCAACAGCAGATAGGTTTTCTTTGCCATTGTTTCCCATCACGCCTATTGGCGTCTTTAGGGCAACGGCAAATCAATCCATTTGCTGTTGTTTCCGTAATCGAAGTGACTGGCAAACGGGTGATCAGCCCGTTGGTAGCTACTTGTTTAGTAAGCTAAAAATATAATTTATTTTGTATTTCCAATGCAACTCGACGATTTAAGAAATAACAAACTATCAAAATATTCACTCTGCACACAGAACTAGTTTAAAATGGAATCGGCGATTTTAACACTAAATCACTTCACAACACTAGATATCTATTTTATATAATATTAATATACCTCAACCACAGAATTACTACGAACGTTAAACCACTTCGACCAAACTAAGGCCATCTCTATTTACAGAGATTATTTAGAAATCGAACGAAGGTTGTTCTAGTCTAACTGCAAAGTTACTGAGTGAAATGAAATAGTTTCAAACGTAGGTTAATATTTTAAACCAGACAAAGGATGAACTATTATTTCGTAGAACGAAATGCTCTCCCCTTTCCGGCTTAAACGATACGTTTCACACCTGACATGTCGTAACTGCCACCACTGACCAAGATGTACGCGTGTCAGTTTCAAATCTCAGACAACCTGTCTCCAATGCAGGGCAGTTTTCACACTACAGCTGACCATGGCCCACAGTGAGCGCCGTGTCAGTTTGGGATTTTTTCAGACAAATGTCTGAATACTGACCGGTGCAGATGTAAAGTATCACACTTCACCGGGACTTATGCCGAGAAGAATCTCGCGCGCTCGGTGAGAATGTAGACTATTGTCTACGTCCTATGTTCAGCGAACCGACTTATCACGCTTTCTGACGCCCTGCAGCCCTGACATCTACGTAATATCGTCCTAGCGCGATTCTCAGTTTTGAGAAAGAAACAGGTAAAGTTTAAAAATACTGAAGAAAATATTTTTCGCAACCGAGTGATGCGAAAAATACAGGAAAAACAAGTATGGAAAGAATATAAATGAAAGGATTAGGGTGAGAGAATAGGAAGAAGATGTAGGTAATTTAATGACATAAAAACCTACGTGACACTGGGTCTCATGAAAAACTTTGTCAAGGCAATGGAGAAAACAGATGAGGCTTTCAAATACCTCATCAGAAATTTTCCAAGACTCAGTGAAGCTAAAATAAGAGAGGGAGTATTTGTTGGTCCGCAAATTCGAAAATTTCTTCATGATGACGAGTTTCTTTGCGTGTTGCATGGCAAGGAAAAAGCAGCATGGCTAGCATTTAAGTCAGTGGTGGACAATTTTCTTGGAAACAACAGATCTGATAATTACAATGAAATTGTAGAAAATCTCCTTCTGAAGTATAAGAGTCTTGGCTGCAACATGTCTTTGAAAATTCATTTTCTGGATTCTCATCTGGATTTCTTTACGTCAAACTGTGGAGCGGTCAGTGATGAGCATGGTGAACGATTTCACCAGGACATTGCTGCAATGGAGACAAGGTATCAAGGCAATTGGAGCCCTTCAATGCGTGCTGATTACTGTTGGACTGTGACAAGAGACACCTCATCGATTGACTACAAGAAGCAAGCAAAGAGAGCTCGAACAGCGACCGAATAATGACGGAATGGGTTCAAATGTGCCTTTTTAAAACATGATATGTGAACTTTAAATAATGTTTTTGATTTGTTTCTATCATTTTATGTTGAAATATCAATTAATTGAGTATGCAACCACAATTTTTATAATGCTAAAGTAGAAAGACTAGCTGTTCACCCCAGAGAATTAAACAAGCATACATTATTTGTATTTCTGTAATGTAAATTCATCATTAAAAAAAAACCAGAGCCAATTGGTGTATTTCATTATGATATTTGAAATCAGCATGTCAAAATCAATAAGAAATGGTATATTTAATTTCTGGTACAAATAACTTTTGAAAATTTGTTGACTATTGTAATCAAACTTTTAAAAGTATTACGTTTTTATTATTTAATAAATTCCCAATACCTTTTTGGAAAAAACAAGAGTTAAAACATCGCTCATATTATTTAAATAACGTTTTAGCAATTTATCAACAGTAGGAATATAATATAATATTTTTAAACCAATTATAATTGTACATTTTGGGGATCAAATCTAGGGCAGCAAATATGTAATACACATTTTCTTTTAACGTAAAATAAAGTCTGCACATAAGTCGTATCTTCTGGCCGGCATAGAGTACTGCTTAAACTAAACCTGTTGTGTACTAATATGACATGTCACAGTGTGATCCATACGATCACAATAAATCTCTGCCATGTCCTCCACCACACATAACATGCGGTGACAAGAACTTCATATTACATCGAGACCAAAAAGACACCGAGATGAACACAAAAATAACAACCTTAAACTCGCATATTAAGTCACAAAGTAAAGTTCTGTCACATGGTGAATAAGGAAACAAGGCAGAAGACGTCGGAGAACCACACTTTAAGGTACGTTGGTCGTCTTTTCCGTTTTTCGACGTAAGATGTAGTTGAATAAATTATCAAAAATAGTTTTTTTCATTAACAAGGGATACTACTCTACACAATTAAATGTCATTATAACATTTTAAGTTTGTTTATTTGTTATCGTTTCCGTAACTTCAATTTTTTTTACATAGACAGGGGTGTCAGTCCTATGCTAAAACCCCCAACCTGGAGGACCAGGGTGTCTGCTTTCGTCTGACCCCTGCCCGCGCAAACCTGTCCAGCTTGGTAGAACCATCCAGGAGTAAAACTCCCGCTGGCATAGCTCTGGGGGTAATCAGGGTACGCAAGCCGCCATACCTCGACAAGGTATTGACATCGGTGATGCTGTCTGCTTCTCTGTGGTGCGGAATGCTGGAGAGTTACAGAGAAGGAAATGTCGAAATTGTCCTTTTTTCACACAACATGCCTAAGAAAAATTCACCGAATCTTTTGGCCGAATATCATCACCAACCAAGATCTGCTTACTCGGAGCAAGCAAGAGGACATGCACACCATAATAGCTGGCAGACGCTGGAGCTGGGTTGGCCATGTCCTCAGAAGAGACCCCGATGCCATCACAAGAACAGCTATGCTTTGGACCCCTGAAGGAAAACGAAAGAGAGGCCGACCAAAAACAACCTGGCGGAGGACTGTGGAGGCTGAGATGCAAAGAATGAACCAGAGTTGGGGCACTGTACGAAGGATGGCCACCGACTGAGCAAAGTGGAATCAATTTATTGTTGCCCTACAAGACGAAACTAGGCGGGATGGCCACTGACTGCTTTGACGGTCGGCGGCTAAGGATCAAAGAAGAAGAAGTTAACATTTTAAGGTGTATATTTTTTCTCTGGATTTTTCTTACTAAACATTTATTTAAATCATACAAATTTAAAGGTTTTTTTGAAGTTTCACCATATATTGTGAACATTTTGACGTTATAAGAACTGTAAATATGTGGATATGTAAACATAATTAAATGAATTCGGATTGAAGTTTTCCACAATAAATGTTAATAGCACGGAGTTCGATCATGAACTTGAGCGATAATCAACTACCATGTAGTTTTAACTGGCACAAAGTGCCTCAGATATTAATGAGCAGATTATACATCTTCGCGGTAATGTGTGTATACTGAATAGTCTTTCAAATTTAACTCATGGAACAAATGTTGTATGGCGCCCAGTTTACTGTAAACTCTACACAGAACAGTAGAATTATGTTCACTTTTAAATGTTTGAGAATAAGAACCAGCCCAGCATACCATTTTATTTTACATACTGGACAATTTCTCAAACATAAGAAAATAAGCGGTGTGACGAAACGTCCGTAGTTTTTAAATGTACTTTTGGACCCTCTCTCACTCTTTCATCCTCCCCGGCAGCATCACTTCTTTTCTTCATTTTTCTCTCACTCATCGCTTATTCTTTGGCTTAATTTTTACCCTACATTCTTTTTGCTGTGATCCCTCCCAGACGATTTAACGTTCCCCAGGTGAACTGTGGTATTATCAAAGTTAATTACACCGACCAGCGGTAATATGTTTATCTCTTTGAGTCAGTCTAGCAACCTTTGACAAAGACGATCCTCGCTTGACACAATATGGTCTCGCACGAGTGATCAATAGAATACCGTAATGTCCGTCTGAGGGATTCGTCTGACAGAGGCAAGATATCACTGGTGATATGAGATAATAGCTTTCACGGGCCCCCTGGGAAGACGATATGGGCGGAAGGTAGCATCTGGGCGGAAACTGTTACGCCAGGAAATGTGTTCACATATTTGTTTGTGAGTTGGTGGAAGCATTACGACATATTGAAAGAGGTCAAGCGATGAATTTTAAAATTTAATTTTTTTAAACACGCGGGGGAGATTATGAAATTAAACACCCCAACCCAGATTGTGCTAAAGAGCTAACCATTGGTTTGAAGTGAGGTTATCAGTTTGCGATAAACGAGTGCAGAGCTCAGGATGCGGATTTCATTATTCAGTATACTACACGGAAAGTTAACATTGTTTTTATTTATTTTATTTTTTAAAAATTTTGATAAGAATTGTAAATTACATTTTTTTAAATGTAGTTGTCAGTTGTGTGTATGTCTATGCACGCGTGTGCGACAGTGTGTGTGTGGAGGGGAAGAGGACGTATGCTCTCTGGACTCGTTTATCGCAAACAGATGATGTCATTACCGGATCGACTACATCAAACTTAAATTTAAAAACAACAAAAAAATAACACTAAAAAGAAGAAAATAAAAAATATTAAAAATATATTTTAAACACACGATTTTAATGCACTAAAAAGCCACAAATAATTGTTCAAGGAGTTTATAGCTTGCCGTCAAAAAATGTAACATCAAATTGACAAAAAGCGTGTGTCGCTGATTCTGCATGAAATTAACTTTTGCTTTTTACTTTATTAGACATTTATGGAAAAAATATATGATAAGCATTTAAGCGCCCCACGCTTTTTATCAATTTGATGTTAATTAATTTTTTTATTCGCACATGAACTCGTGCCATTGACACTCACTAAAATGCTATACCCTTTCTCACATCGCAATAGTGTTATTTCACGGGTACTTGACTATCTTGAGGATTAATTGTAATCGCTTAAGTGATCGCGACAGCTTAAATGCAGACGATAAACGTGAAGGTAATGGTTGACTTTGTCGTAACTCATTTCCGACCCAGAGCAGGCAAATTACCATCTGTGTTTCGGTGTTGGTCACTGCCCCACCCGACACCTCGGCGAGAGGGGACAAAGGAAGCCATATTGTCTGTGAGGGAGCCAGCAGTGGTCCGCGTACGTCAGGGATTATCTGTCTAGCGGAAGATTTGAAAACGCGTGATAATCACTTTTTTTCAATTTTGTCGAGACTTTATCAGCGCCCTTATTACCGATAAAACATGTTCGATGAGACATTTTTAGCAAGGTAATCATTATGGATGAGATCATATATGTGATGGCAAGTCTGTGTAATAGCAACGGAAGTATCCATGCCATATTTGAAAAATAGGTCAAGTGTTTGAATTTTAACGTGATGGTTTTAAACACGAGGGGAAGAATTTAAATAACACCCCAACCCCTAGTTCTATGAGCAGGATTGGTTCAATCGAGAGCATGGAAATAAACAATAGCTCTGATTGCCAAGGTTGTCGGAAACACCAAGTGAAATCTTGGAGGAAGAAATGAGAATATAACGTAGCAAATTCCGAGACTAAGACAGACCGCATTACAATGTCAAAAGAGGAACTCCAGGAGCCAGAGAAGAATCGGACAAAATTCCAAAATAAATTGGAGATGTATTTGGGCATCTTTAAAACTTAAAAGAAAACCCACATTTTTAAATACCAAGACCGCATACCTAGGAATCAAAGCACTCGTCATAAGAGGGATTCTCAATTTACCCCAGATCAAGTGTTCGAAGCATCAAATATACGTTGCTGTGTCCATTCATCTGTACTAGAAGATTGTAGATCCAAATTTGGGTTCATGGTTCGAGACCAATTTGTAGTAAGAGATTATATGTCACTAGTTTGTAATTCAAGGGCTGGGATTTGACACTAACCACCTACATTGGACGAGTTGTGTAGAAAAGTGCCCTCATCACAAACGACTTGACGAAACACCTGCGGCAATACTCATCGTTTGAAGAGATAGGTGCGTTTTAAAAGGCAATCGCAACGGACTTTTATCATTCCCGTTTCAAGTCTCTATAAAGACAATTGTTATCTAAAGTTCACCTATCATTCATATTTATTTTAAACTCTTAAAGAATAATTAATTATTAAATTTGTTACGTGTTATTTTACAGATTCAAAGTTGAGTCAATTATTATGGTAATTAGAGCTTATGTATGTATCAGACTCTTTAATATATATTTACATCAACAGAGCCAATAGATGCAACTGAAGGAATATGCCTTCACACTAGGTCAGATGGCCGTCTGTTTAATCTTTCAAGGCCGAAGGCAAAAACAAAAATAAGAAGGGTCACTATAAGAGACTTGTTGTTCGCTGATGATGCTGCAGTCGTCACTCAAAGCCAACAGGAGCTTCAGAGCTTGATGAATCGCTTCACTAAAGCATGCAAGGACTTTGGCCTCACAATAAGTCTAAAGAAAACGAATGTGCTGAGTCAGGATGTGGGTGCTGCACCAGTTATCACTATCGATAACTATGAATTGGCAGTGGTGCACCACTTCACATACCTAGGGTCTACCATCAATGACAAACTCTCACTGGATACAGAAATCGACAGCCGCATTGGCAAAGCTGCAGCTACCTTTGCCCGCCTCACATCGCGTGTTTGGGGAAACTCTAAACTCACAATGAAGACCAAAGCTGCGGTATATAATGCCTGCGTAACCAACACACTCCTATATGGCAGCGAGACCTGGACGACCTATGCTAAGCAAGAAAGAAGGCTCAATACCTTCCATTTGCAGTGTCTACGCCGCATCCTCGGCATCTCGTGGAAAGATAAAGTGACAAATGTCGAGGTGTTGTCACGTGCTGGCCTTCAAAGTATGTATACGCTGCTTAGACAGCGCAGACTTCGCTGGCTTGGCCATGTTCGCCGCATGGAAGATGGTCGCATCCCAAAAGATATCTTCTACGGACAATTAGCAGATGGCAAGAGAACAGTTGGGCGACCACAGCTGAGGTTCAAAGATGTGTGCAAGAGAGATATGAGGGCACTGGACATGGATCCAGCAACGTGGGAGAATGAAGCTGCCGATCGCACTAAGTGGCGATGCTATTTACGGCACCACCTCAGATTGGGCGAAGAGAGGCTCACACAAGAAGCAGAGGTGAGGAGAAAACGTCGAAAGGAGCACCAAGAAAATAAGCAGCTGAGGGCTGCCACCTCAGGGGCGCATTCCCATAGTCAGTTATGACTGAAGGGGCTATTATTATTATTAGAGCCAATTAATAATAATAAGGAATTTCGCTGAATTAACTCAGCTTGGGGCTTGAACGAGCTCATTGTTGCACAACCCATCTTCACAAAAGCCTGTGGGCCAGATACTAAAGTTAACATTTCTCTGCCTCATGCAGCATTGTTCTTGACTTCTTTAATATCTTGTAAATACTCCTTCGAGGTAGAAGCATCATTATCCATCCATCTTAACCTCTGTTAAGAGTAATCTTATGCGAAGGTAGACACCTTTAAAGACCCACATCAGACACTCTTGAGTTTTGGCCACTTGTGGACCACTACTGCAGAGCGACCGTGACATCTTGACCCCTGACCTTGGTTGAATTCCATTTACTGACATCTGTGCAGGGGGAGAGTAGGTTTTGTAACGTTACGTCACAGTTTCCAGTCTGAAGTAGCAAGACAGGGTAATTGAACAACCTTTGTTAAAGTAGACACAGGCAGGGCAATATTTGCCTTAAGTCAGGATGTGATACACCATTATAATATGTACCTTGTTTACTACGATCCTGTCCGTAGTCCCACACTGCTACTCTTTCCTTTCCAACGTCTGGTCCTTCCAATAGTTTATACATCTCATTCTTTAGACATCCATGTGATCTGTGATAGTGTTATATAAAACCAAGTAATTTTGGTTCCCTCTTATCTTACCGTGTATCTTCGCTTGTTTATTGTCCATGATTTGCTTCCACATAACTGTCGCAATGTTATAAAATAATCAGTTACACCCTCTACACTGACAACCCTCTACCTACTACAACCCATACAGTGTACGTGAAGAGACAAAGACACACATAAAACCAACTCTAGAAGGCAAGACTAATAGGGTTGTCATACATTTAGCTGTCTTCCTGTACTCTATCATGCTCACATACTAAAGAATTAACTTCGAGAACTAGTTACATTCATCTGGTCACCCCATAGTATTACATTACAAGTGCTTTTGAAGCAGTAGTTTATGTAACAATGTGCAGTACATTATGAGATTGATAGCACGTTCTACAGTCTCACTTTAATGGCTCGTTAAGACATGCGCGTAGAATAAAGGGCCTTATTGTTGTATCCTCACAGACCTGAGACTCTGCATGGTCTACAATAAAATGTAACGGAATTTGTTCTTTAGTTGCCTCTAAAGTTTGTGGTACTAGTACGAGGCGACCCTACTATTTGCGGTACGACTCGGAGAAACCACATGCTGTACTATTTGTCTGTGGCTCGAAGCTTGAGAACGACACCTGAAGATTCTTGCCTTTACCAGGAGCGGTTATTTCCTGACCACTTGCTTCACTGGTATGTCCTGCACACGTCTTTCTTTTCCTCACCCCCTGTTTTACTGGTATGTCCTGTCCAGGTCTATCATTTCCTAATCTCTTGTTTCACTGGTATGTCTTGTCAGTGTTTATCATCACCTCAGTCCCTGTTTCACTGGAATGTCCTGTCCAGGTTTATCATTTCTCTCTTTTCTGTGTCACTGGTATATCCTGCCAAGGCCCATCTGTTCTTCACCTCTTGTTTTAGTGCCATGTCCTGTCCGGGTCTATCATTTCCTCTCCTCTTATTTCATTGGTATATCTTGTCCATGTCTATCATTTCCTCATCTCTCTTTTCAATGATATATCTTGTCCATGTCTATCGCTTCATCATCTCTTGTTTCATTGGTATATCTTGTCCATGTTTATTATTTCCTCACCTCACGTCACGTGGTATGTCCTGCCCATGTCTATCAAATCCTCACTTCTTGTTTCACTAGTGTGTCTTGACCATGTTGTCACAGAATGACCTCGAAACTTTTCATTTCTTGTGCCATCCTGTAATTCGTGGTGTGCTCTTCAAGTTCTATTTTCCTACCTCGGAGAGTATTTGGTAATTTCGAAGCATTGTTTAAACTTCTTCCTGTAATAATGCATCATACTTGTTCGCCTGCCCATCCTTTCTGAGAGTTGTTACAGGTAAGACCAGATTGACCGCCAGTCATTTTCGTGTAGTGACACCCGGTTTTTCTGTTTGCACAGGGAGTGCCGGTCATATGACAGACACACCTGAAGACGAGGACGGAAATGTTGTAATCGCTTCCGGATATAATTTTTACGAAGACATTATTTGTGATAGTGTAGGAATTTGTGAGTGTATCTTCATATTACCGATGCAGGATGCAGCTCCAACAATTCCTATGAGGTGTTCATCTCTTACCTGGTCTCTCCTGGGAACACCAAGGCACGTTGTCAAAATATCTCATCTCACAGGATGTGGTTTTCCTCTCTTGGTCTTGGGTAAGGGACCATGTTTGGCACTGATAGCAAAGAGTTGGTAAGAATATATTAGTTATCAGCTGTTGCTAAGTTTCCATACTGATGTTCAGATGTTTGATTAGTAGTAACACTTAGTAAGTCACTGCACTGGCTTTTTGACATCTTGTTTGAATTGCTCTGGCACGTTTTCTATTTTAGCAAGGAAATCTTTCTTAGGTATTTGAACTCTGGAACCTGCTTAAGCCTGATATTGTTGACATGTATGTTAAGTGGACCAGACAATCTACTAATCTTCATAGTTTCTGTATTTGATGTGTGGGTCTTCAAGTTGTATTTTCTACGCGTTGAGTTAAGTGCGTTTGCATGTTTTTAGAATCTGTTTGATTAGATGATGTTTTATTGATAACACTGACTTCAGATTAAATAAACGTTATAAACTAGATATCATCATCATTGACACATTATGTTTTAAATAAAATACACATGTGTCTTAGTCCTCTAGATAATAAACAAGAGTGAGGGAAGGAGTAAACTCTAAATATAGACTCTTACGTCTAAGGCAAGAACACTATAAATGATACGTGCTCCATCTTTAGACACCTTAAAGTAATAACAAACTCGATTAATATTCCAATCCCTGTTTAATGTGTTCAGAAAACTTTAAACACGAAGTTACAATAATATACAGCCAGCTACGTGCATAACCTTCATGAAAATCCCAGATGAGTGAATACACAATATCGCACAAATAATTACGCTTTCGCACTGGACAATTTAAGGCATTCATTACAATATAATCATCCACTTACGCCAGCCCACATCACCGTACTTTCCCTTTCCTTCATCAATCCACCTCTGACCTGCCTTTTTCTTCTCCACCAATCAGAACCCCCCTTACATTCTCCCCTGACTTACTGAACACGCAGTTTCCTGTGGTCAAGTTTACAACGTTCTATTGGTCAACCCTTATGGCACGACTGACATTCCGTACCTGCTCCCGGCTGAGCACACACATTCCACAGCCGGTAACCATGTTGTGACAATCGTCATTCTCTTTTGTGTTCCTTGTATAGCATTGGATACTATGGCAACGGTTATTCTTGTAGCAATTTGTTTTACGTCATGAAGTCACCACCCTCATCCACGACCTTGACCTTGTATTAATGACCTTCAACGAAATGTCTGTATGCGTAGTTGTCCTTTTCTTTTATTACTACTTCAAAGACATCCGGTAACTTTACGTCACGTGAACTAGATTATTATTAACAAATATGGAGTCTACACAAGACGTGTGATTATACAGGGTAATTGTGAAGTCACTGGCTGTTCTTAATTTGTTAGTTTTTCACGTTATCCAATTACTGTATATTAAACACACGTCAAAACAAAGCGAATTACCTGTTATGTTATGAAATGATGAGTCACCGAAGCGGAATTTCCGTCTCTCTCCCCTCCCTGCCCCCTTTTTTTTATTTCTCATTTTCGCTGCACATAACTCCTTACTAGAGTCATTGTTTCCATTTGTCAAACTTCACTTCGTATATCCGGACAAGAGTATTGCCCATCCCTGAGAGATTACGTGAATCACTAAACGTGATAATACTACACTGGCTCCAGGTATATGCGAGCATGAAGTGTTTACTTAAGATTGCAAAATCACTTCCGACTAGACGGCAGAATGGAACTGGCCATACGGGTTTAATTGTATAGACAACGATTTGTCTAGACAGGTAGTCAGATGAAACGGGAGATCGGCAGAGTCTGATAAACTAAGTAATCAAATCGGAGTAACTTGGATTAGATGATTATAGATAAACGCAATCTTGGAAGACATTTTGAAGAGTGAGTAGGAAGTGTGATGTAAGTCAACTTTGACAATATTTTAGGGATATTACAACTCCATATATGGAAGATGACTGTTTGAAGTTTTCAAACGCAGGAGTCATGAAAAATAGCACATGCGGACAAGTGTCGTAAAATGAACTTTTGAAATTATTGGCTGGCATTTGATGTGCGAACACACAATCGCTATGATTGGGAATTTGTTGAAAACACCTGGTCGAAGCTGGGCCGGGAACTTACGTATAACGTAGAAGAAGTTTGATATACAGCACCGTATTCGAGAAATCATCAACGTAGACAGCTCGGACCTTGCCACTGAAAAGAATAGAGTTGGATTCTAAATTTATATTACAGGACAAAACGTATTAACAACATCTCTGTACAACAATAGAAATCTCGCCAATATTTATAGGGAACCCAGGATTATACAGGACAATTTACAAGTCACAGAGGGATTCTGAAATATAAGTAATACCCCAGACTGGGTTCGAGGCATCTGTGTTAAGTTGCCAAGACTTTTCTACTGAGCAAGAAATCAATCATCCATAATGGGGTACGTTGTTAACATATTTTTTATGCTGTGAATTTGACATACTTATACTTGCTAAGGGTGTTAAAGAACCATACTAGGTTGGCAACTTCAGCATGTAAAAAGGATGCAATTATGAACCACCACAGTAAGCGCTGGTGATTGCTTCGTGCTAGTTCTCTAGGAAGAACCAAAAACAGAGGTACCCCAGACTCCGAATGGAGCAGGGAATGAGTGATAATTATATCAGCATGTGTATAGTTGTATATTATCATTGTGTGAATGTCTGTAAACTTAATATATTGCTTCAGACACAAGCCACTGATGCTGTCCAGTCAGGAATTTTTCCTTAAATGAACTGACATACTGATGATATGCCCTGAGTGATATGATATATATTCAGGGAGAGTAACAAATCTGAGAGAACAAACGACTGACGGACAGCGTGAAAATGCCCTGATTAAAATCAGGAAAATAAATTTTTAGCAGCGGAACTTGTTCTTTTATTTCTTCTAAAGTTTGTGGTCCCAGTTCAAGGCGACGCGACTATTTGCGGTACGACCTAGAGTGACCATTTGCTGTACTACTTGTCTGTGGTTCCAAGCTTGAGATCGACACCTGAAGGTTCTGGCCTTGACCAGAAACGGTTACTTCCTGAACTGATCTGGACACATGCCCCTCACCACATAAACGAATCTTCATAAAAGCAGCATCTTCACTTCAGCATTTTGGCAAGTCCCAATTTTAACAGGTTAAACGCAACCGAACTTTATTTTGCGAGACTCATGAAGCCTAAAAACTTGTAGGTGAAGAAACCTAATTATTTTTTCGTAAACACCAGTACTTTATTTACAAGTTTTAAAGTAACTGATAATTAAATTTGTATATGTTGATTTTGACAAATTCATTGTTAAATTAATTATTACAGAGAGAAAGGCATATGTATGATCCAGAACCTCTAATATATATATATATATATATATATATATATATATATATATATATATATATATATATATATATATATATATATATATATATATATATACCAAAATAGACCGCTGGTCGCTGTTTGATCACGTCTGCTAAAATAGAGAAACATTATGAAAAATTTCTACTATTATATCTCTACATATATATACCCGGAAGGGGACAAGACTATTGTTGCTGTCATTTTTGACGGAGTTTCAAACGTCAATTTATTTGTCGTATTTTTTTTCACCCTGGTCAAAGTTAGGGAACTATGTCTTAACTTTGCGGTGTCAGGTTATTAGGGGTTATCTCCCCTTTTGGTTCATTCATTGTGTTTGACCAGTATTGAGATAGGGTCAAAGGTACATAGTTCTGGGCCATTGCCCATGCGCAGTTTTGAGCGCGAAGAGTTAGACTTCCGTCAGGTAGAGAGGTGAACTAGCTTCTGTGGGACGTGAATGGCCGTTGTATTTTGGGGAAGGAAAATCTTCGAAGTGACTGCGTTGTCAGTTTTCCCCAATGATTTACTGTACGTCAGGAATGACGACAGTGTTGTTTCTTGTGTTCTGAGGATTCTGTTCAAGGTAACACCGACTTTATCATTATTACGCATTCGGTTGCAGAACTTGTTAAAGGCTTACCTAGCCTGTGAGAACAGCTCACATTTCGTATAATGCAGAACCTATATTTTGTGCTCGAGGTAGCCATTTAAGACTATTCGTCTTCATTTGATCAGAAGTCCAGTGACGAAGTTATATATGGTGGAAACCGCAGGTTAGCGGTATATTTATACAATCATTATAGCAGGGTTTAGGCAACCTGCTTATGAAGAATACACAGCTGACGTCATATTGAGGCCCTGTGTTTCGGCCAATACTCTACAGCATGATAAGATGCAACTGGCGTGTTATGCCAAGTTGAACGACGGCCCTGGTAATATTATTACATGATTTAGGAGTTCGTCTTTTGTATGACGGAGTTATTAAGGTATCTGACGCGTTAAGTCAGGGATACCCAAAGCGGCATTGTGAACTGTACTTTACAGGACATACCACTATTGACCATGCCCACATATTTGAATGTTTTCCAGCCTTAGAATGCCTGATATGTACCAATCGATTTCAGTTAACATGATGTACATGATCCTGCTTACATTGACTGTTCTTGTGATACTACTGTTAATCCTGTGATTAAATGTGTGAACTGTTACCAATAGTTACAACCATCATTGGCTTCCGTATGAGTGTGACTGGGTGAATTGTCTACATATATATGAGCCTAAACGCATTCGCGTCTCTATACACCCATGTCTGACATCATCATCATCATCGTACAAGAACCATGTATGCTGTCAGCGTGAGTGACCTAGATCTTCACCGCACCATTACACTGTTCAGGTGACATCACCACGCATACCTGGCCAACTACACATCAACATTAGGGGACCCCATAAAAACACAGTAACATTTCTGGCGGACCAGTTCCGTGGGCTTTTCGGCTACAATTTTGGTTTCTGCTACATATTGGAATGATCAAGGTTGACAGCTTATAAATAAGACAGGACAGTAAATAGGTCATCGACTGTTGACCCACATAAACAGTGTTAGCATCTTGTGATAATGCTACATGAACCACAGTTGGTACATGTACTGGAGTTAGCATCTATGCAATATTGCTACGTGGACCACAGCTGCACACAAGTCAAGTCCTTATTGTAAACAGTACCGCTGGTTGTTTACACGTTACAGCTGCTCACAAGTCAAGTCCTTTTTGTAAACAGTACCGCTGGTTGTTTACCGTTACGATCAAGTCACGTAGTTTGAGGGCAAGTTCTTTTCGTAAACAGTACCGTCTACGAACTCTTCAACATTCGATCATCAAGTCTCAAGTTGTCGAGAAGGTCATAGTGACTTTATGTTCCTGAAGACCACTACATATTATCGTCGTACAGTGGATCTAACAATCAATGCGCGCTTGACATTGTACTTCCGTGTTGACAAGGAGCAAGAAAGTTACTTTAGTATCATGTGTAACTGAGCTTTGTTTTGTAACACATTCCATTATATGATGTTTATGTTATTTGTGATATTGTTGTGTATATTTCTGCGGGCTGCTTGGGAAGGTGACTCTTGTAGATAATACCACGTAATAGAGGTATCTACTGAGAGCGTGTCTTTAGGGACTGAACAATTTTCCTTCATTGGAAATTGTTAGCAATATTTATTGCTATTTACGTTTAGGTGTGACGAAGTGTACCTTTTCGTTGTTTTCGTTATATTTTTTCTGTTCTTTAGTTTTGATTTCATTCGTTTGTATTTGTAGGCCTCTCTTTCCTTTCATTTATTTCTTTACACCTTTTCGTTTATAATTGTGGTGTCATTGGTTTTGTTCATTTTCGCAGTTATCGTCACATGCTTTGTGATATTTTCCTTAGTTTCACCGTATTGTTTATTTGACTTCGGTTGTTGTTCTGTATCTTTGTCTTTGTATTTATTATTGTAATACATTGTTGTCATACACAGTCTAGATATATATACTTGGTCATGTATTATTATTATTATTATTAATATGGTACACTCTTCACATAGAGATTATTGATAGAATATTATGATAAAGAATAAAGGTAACTATACAAGGTCTTTGATTAAGACTTGTCTCCCATTGAATTGGGATAAGTGTATTATTATTGCAGGTACTAATACATAAGTATCAGACAGAATGTCTACATTGGATTTCTTCATCCAGCAAGGGTTAACCCTTGGTAAGTCTGGTGATATATTGGAAGAATATTCAAATGCTCAATATGCCAAGGCATTGAAATCAGAAGAGAAGAGACAGAAAATAGAAGCTGAGAATAGAAGTTTAGAACTTGAAGAGAAAAGGTTTCAAAGACAAGCTGCCGCTGAAGAGAAAAAACTGCAAGCTGCTGCTGAGGAGAGAAGATTTCAAGCTCAAGCTGCTGCTGAAGAGAAAAAACTGCAAGCTGCTGCTGAGGAGAGATTTCAAGCTCAAGCTGCTGCTGAAGAGAAAAAACCGCAAGCTGCTGCTGAGGAGAGACGATTTCAAGCTCAAGCGGCTGCTAAAGAGAAAAAATTTCAAGCTGCTGCTGAGGAGAGAAAACTTCAGGCAGAGGCTGAAAATAGAAGATTGGATACGGAAGCCGAGGAAAGGAAAGAGAAACAGAAAATGGAACATGAGGAAAGACTCGCAACTTTGGAATTAGAGAAATTGAAAGTGACAAATATGGGTGCTCATCAAGCAAGTTCGGGTACGACCAAGGAGTTTGCTAGTAAGATCAAATTACCTCATTTAAATCCTTTAAAGGACGACATAGCAGATTATCTGGATAGATTCCAATTTTTATGTGATACGCATAAGATAAAAAAGGAAAAATATGTCGAACAATTGATGGAATTTTTTACAGGTGAACCAGTGACTACTCTTATGACAATAGAGGAGCATGACAGGACTAATTATGATGTTGTCAGAGCAGCATAACTAAAAAAATATCAGCTAAAAGAAGAAGATTATCGTCTTCGTTTTAGGACAATGTTGCCAGAAAATGGAGTAGATTTCTCTGATTTTATTACCAAGATACGTCGTACATTTACACGATGGATTGAGTTGTCTAAAACTGAGAAAACATATGAAGGTCTAATGGACTTATTGCTTCGAAACAAAGTTTTGTCATCTGTTAATGATTCTTTCCTTGCATTTCTTCATGAGCGTAAACCTAGAAACTTAAAAAACATGGAGGAATACTGTTGCCAGTATGCCACCGCGCATCCCCATGCTACAGTTAGCAATTCTAAAGTGAAAAAAGGGTTGCCAGTTGCTTCGGCGGCACCATATGACCCTAATTTCAATAATAAATTTCAGGGTGCTCAACAAAACTGGAATAGGAAAAGCAATCAGAATTACACTCAGAATCAGAGTAATCCAACATATAATGGTTCTTCTTCTAAGAACTGGAGACGAGATGGTAGTTCTCGTAATTTTGGTGGTAATAATTATAGACACTGTCGCAAAGGTTATCACAATAAAAACTATCCGAGCTTTTCTTCTCGAGATAATTATTCTCGACGTCAAGAATATGACGATGGTGGTTATGGAAACCGGGATTCAAACCGGAATGATGATTACAATAGGCAGTATGATAACAATTACAGGGGAAATGATAATCGCGGCAGATCTAGACATAACAAAAGAAAATATTACCAACAGGCAAACTCTGCACAACAAGAGTTTAATGGAGCCTGTAATCAAGTAAATGATAGTGGGAACTCTAACGCTATCACTGGTTGTGCTTTCGATTTTGGGAAAGCAACTGAATGCCCCCAATGCTTAACATTGTTCGAGCCATCGACTGTATCTACGTTAATTTGTGGTCACGCTCTTCCTGCTATTCCTGCTACAGTTGCGCATGATGGGAAAGGATCTCTCATCTTGCATAACGGTCTTGTGAATGATAGTCTAACCTCAGTGCTTTTTTATTCTGGATGTACTACTGTCGGGGTTAGACAGTCTCTCATAGATCAGCGCTGTTACACGGGAAAGGTGGTCAAATGTGTTACATTTGGTGGTACCATGGAAAAATATAATACTGCTATCATTAGCATTGACACTCCATTCTTTACAGGAGATGTCCACGCGTGTCTTCTTCCTAATCCTATTGCGGATCTTATAATCGGTTGTATTCATGGGGTTAAGGAATGCACCCCGCAACAAATTTCTATTTGGGAGAAACAAAACATCCAAACGGTCAATGCGGTGGTAACAAGAGCCCAAGCTCTTATTCCTCCAACTTCATCTAACGATAGTAATGGAGTTGATAGCCAAGACGATCACTTGGTGATTTCGCATGATTCGTTTGTTAAACGACAAGAAGAAGATCCTTCTTTAAATAAATTCTTCCTTCTCGCAAAGAAAAGTGACCCTAGTCAGAATACGAATCACAGATCGTATATCACTATGAAGAATGGTATACTGGTACGAATGGTACAACACTCGGACAAGTCTATGCATTCGCAAATTCTTGTGCCTAAGTGTATGAGAGCCTTATTTCTTCAACATGCACACGATTCTCAGTGTGCTGGACACATGGGTTTTTCCAGAACTAAGACTAGAGTCCTTGCGTCTTTCTTTTGGCCATTCGTGAACAAAGACATACGAATTTATTGCTGATGTTGCAAAATTTGTCAAGAGGTCAAGTCTAGAGGTCCAAGACATGCTGCACCTATTCAGGCTGCAGATATTCCTATTCGGCAGTTTCAGAAAATGGCAATAGACATTATTGACCCGTTTAAGATTAAGTCAGCCAGAGGACATTATTTATCTTTACTTGCGTTGACATGTGCACGCGTTGGCCAGAGGCTATTCCTCTTAAGAGCATATCAACTGTCGATATCGCAGATGCTCTTTGGCTCATATTTTCTCGTCTGGGATTCCACGGAGAAATACTGTCAGACCATGGCACTCAATTAATATCGGACACTATGTCTCAGGTAATGGCCACTCTGGACATTAAAAGATCTCTCAGTAGTATTTATCATCCAATGTGTAATGGATTGGTTGAACGTCTTAATAGGACACTAAAGAACTTACTTGGCAAGATAACGGTGGATCATCCTGATGATTGGGACAGGGTTCTACCTGCAGTTCTCTTTGCTTATAGAGGTTCCCAACGAGCATACAGGGTTTTCTCCTTTTGAACTTGATTTTGGCGCGCAACCGCGCGGTCCTATGTCCTTGCTACACGATTTGATAACTTCCGATAATATTGACGATGATAAAAAATCGTCATATGAGTATGTCATTGCTCTTAGGGAAAAGATTATCGAATCATGCAGGCTAGCAACTTGTCATCCGAATTTGCTAAAGAAAAGGCTAGGCAATTTGCTAATAAGAAAAGACGCCTACGTCAACTTTGTCCTGGAGACAAAGCGTATGTCTTACTTCCCACGAGGGAGAATAGACTTCTCATTTCATGGAAAGGTCCATACACTATAGTCTCGAAAATTTCCGATGTCGACTCTATTGTCGATGTTGATAGAAGGCATAAAACCTTCCATATAAATATGCTTACGGAATTTAATGAACGACCAGACTATTTGCAGCCTATTTTCCAGGCGACGGACGACTCTCCAGTCCAACATGGTCATATCTCATCCCTGTCTGTTATACAGGATGAGGAAACTACTTTTTCTGATGTTAACTTACCTCTTCCTGTGATTCCACTTAATTCTACGGAATCATGGAAAAACGTTACCGTTTCTTCGAATTTGTCTTTTGAGGAACAGCGTCAAGTATCTTCTACGCTACAATCATTTCAGGATGTCCTTACCGACATTCCTGGACACACACATGTCATTGAACATGACATCATACTTACTGATCGTAATCCGATCAGAGTAAGACCATACCCAATACCTATTCATTTCCAAGCACAAGTCGAGAAAGAATTGGATGAAATGATTCAGCTGAAAATAATTGAACCATCCACTTCAGCTTATTCTTCGTCGATGATTATTGTTCGAAAGAAAGACAATAACATACGTCTTTGCGTTGATTATCGCAAATTAAATGAAGTTACGAAGTTTGATGCTGAACCTATGCCTTTATTAGAAGATCTACTTATTAGACTTTCTAAATCTAGATTCTTTACTAAACTAGACTTGTCGAAAGGTTATTGGCAAGTCCCTTTGACGGAACACGCCAAGCCTCTCACTGCTTTTTCAACACCTAGGGGTTTATTTCAGTGGAATTGTATGCCTTTCGGGCTTATGAACGCCCCAGCAACTTTCGTACGCATGATGCGACGAATTCTATCATATCGTACAGATGTCATCGCATACTTAGACGACATCTGTCTTTTCAGTGATACTTGGGAAGAACACTATTTGGGTTTAAATGAATTACTATCTACTCTACGTGAGCATAATTTGACTGCAAAACCCTCTAAAGCTTTTGTTGGGTTTAGTGACATTTATTTCCTAGGTCATCGGGTTGGTCATGGTCTATTGAAGACAGAGGACCAAAACATTTCGAAGATATTAAATATCTCGGTTCCGAAGACAAAAAAAGCAAGTACGAAGTCTCTTGGGATTAATACAATTCTATGGAAGATTCATTGAGAATCTATCCTCCATTATTTCACCACTTTCGATGTTATTGAAAAAAGGTTCTCCTAATATGGTGCGTTGGTCCCAAGAATGCCAATCGTCATTGGATCAGGTTAAGAATTTATTCTCATCTCATCCTATCTTAAGACTACCAACGATTGATAAGACTTTTGTCCTTCGTATTGATGCCTCTTCCACTGGGATTGGAGCGGCACTAATGCAGGAGTATTCAGGAACTCTGCATCCTGTAATGTATATCTCTAGGAAGCTGAATGCGGCAGAAAGGAATTACTCGGTTTTAGACCGTGAATTGTTGGCCATGGTTTGGTCCATTCTTAAGCTTCAAAGATTCCTTCTGGGAGCGCATTTCATTATGGAAATCGACCAAAAAGCTCTTATAGCTATGCAAAGTAAGAATTTGAAGAGCTCGAGATCTACTCGTTATGCGATTCCTCTTCAACCTTTCCATTTCACGGTGCGAGCTATCCGTGGTTCGGATAATGTAAAGGCAGACATATTGTCTAGATGCCCACATGATTCCATTTAAATCTTGTGTCCTAGATCTCCTGATACACTTCCAAACCGTGTCTGTTCTTAATATCATAATATATATTAACACAATTATGTCACGATTTGGATGATGTATAATGACTTTAACAAATTTGGTTATGTCCATCCATGATATATATCCATTAGATATGATGATAGTATAGCATTGTATTTCATGATATTTGTATATTGCTATAATTATAGTATTTCATAATTTTTGATATGTATCTTGGGGTTTCCAGCAACTTAGATTTCTTTGATGGTACCTCCCGAGTTTGTTTTGCTTGGAGGAAATGTTTTCTCTTGTGTTGGGAGATGATTTCGTTCTCTCCAGACGCTTTATTTGTGCGTCCATTGTACCTGATATTAGGTTCATTCTTTCATTGGCGCATAATTGATGCTTGTGCTATCTTGCTCATGGTTATATTTTTTACAGGGGGGGGGGGGGTTTGCAGTAATATGTTGCTGTCATTTTTGACGGAGTTTCAAACGTCAATTTATTTGTCGTATTTTTTCCACCCTGGTCAAAGTTAGTGAACTATGTCTTAACTTTGCGGTGTCAGGTGATTAGGGGTTATCTCCCCTTTTGGTTCATTCATTGTGTTTGACCAGTATTGAGATAGGGTCAAAGGTACATAGTTCTGGGCCATTGTCCATGCGCAGTTTTGAGCGCGAAGAGTTAGACTTCCGTCAGGTAAAGAGGTGAACTGGCTTCTGTGGGACGTGAATGTCCGTTGTATTTTGGGGAAGGAAAATCTTCGAAGTGACTGCGTTGTCAGTTTTCCCCAATGATTTACTGTACGTCAGGAATGACGACAGTGTTGTTTCTTGTGTTCTGAGGATTCTGTTCAAGGTAACACCGACTTTATCATTATTACGCATTCGGTTGCAGAACTTGTTAAAGGCTTACCTAGCCTGTGAGAACAGCTCACAGATCGTATAATGCAGAACCTATATTTTGTGCTCGAGGTAGCCATTTAAGACTATTCGTCTTCATTTGATCAGAAGTCCAGTGACGAAGTTATATATGGTGGAAACCGCAGGTTGGCGGTATATTTATACAATCATTATAGCAGGGTTTAGGCAACCTGCTTATGAAGAATACACAGCTGACGTCATATTGAGGCCCTGTGTTTCGGCCAATACTCTACAGCATGATAAGATGCAACTGGCGTGTTATGCCAAGTTGAACGACGGCCCTGGTAATATTATTACATGATTTAGGAGCTCGTCTTTTGTATGACGGAGTTATTAAGGTATCTGACGCGTTAAGTCAGGGATACCCAAAGCGGCATTGTGAACTGTACTTTACAGGACATACCACTATTGACCATGCCCACATATTTGAATGTTTTCCAGCCTTAGAATGCCTGATATGTACCAATCGATTTCAGTTAACATGATGTACATGATCCTGCTTACATTGACTGTTCCTGTGATACTACTGTTAGTCCTGTGATTAAATGTGTGAACTGCTACCAGTAGTTACAACCATCATTGGCTTCAGTATGAGTGTGACTGGGTGAATTGTCTCCATATATATGAGCCTAAACGCATTCGCGTCTCTACACACCAATGTCTCACATCATCATCATCATCGTACAAGAACCATGTATGCTGTCAGCGTGAGTGACCTAGATCTTCAAAGCACCATTACACTGTTCAGGTGACATCAACACGCATACCTGGCCAACTACACATCAACATTAGGGGACCCCATAAAAACACAGTAACAACTATCTCTCATTATCTCCGTCAGTCCTGATTAAAGTTAAAAGGCACAAGGTATCTCTAGAATATCCTATTGCGCGTCCCTTAGCGAGTGCAGGTTTGGTTGAGGCATGCCGCCTTTCCCTTCCTGTTTCGGTCAACAATCAGCGCACAATGTCAATTATTATTTAATTATCCCTACGCGCACTTAACAAATATCGCCTGTCATTAATAGCTATTTGATTGTCAGCGGGTGGTATAACTAACAGTCACTTACTAAAGTTACACAAAATGAAATATAACGTGAATTCTATGGTCCACTAACAGTCACCTAGCATATTAATTCAGTCAGTTAAACCGTATCTTCTTGTGTAAGAAAGCGAGTGGTGGAAATTACATTAAACTGAACAACTGGCAAGAAAATAGATACGCGTTATTTATTTCGCTGGTTTTACCGCTAGGAAATCACAATGAATTATAATGGTAAAACTTAACACATTTTAACACTTAAGCACCCATTTCTATTACCAGAAAATCCGAATGAAATCCCCAGGAAGGCTATTAACGCACTTTCCACAATGGTTCTAGACGACGTGTTTACATTATCCAAAATTCTGAGCAACTACTGATAACTGGATTTGGAGGGGAGGGGGCACAGTTTATATACATCATGTTATTATGATCTCTAGAAGATGTTAATTTTCACACTCTAGGGCATTGCAGAAAATCAGAAAACTACGTTTCCCCAGATAAATGTTTTCCATGGTTGCTCTGTTATCGGTTGCTAATCGACAACCAGAGACTTAAACCGTGTAACGGGCTTCCTTAGATGTTGCCCGCTTCTGGGGATCAAAGCGTTATCTCCCCCTGAGTATGAACATTAAAGGATTCTCCGGGAAATATTTTCACCCGCCCGTCTCACTTCAAACGAGTTTCGGTGTTTCTACGTGCATCTGTCTGATATCTGATGATTGAAAGATCAGCTTGCGTTAGAAACTCAGGTAAACAAACCAGATTTCGCTCCCTGTTATGACTGGCAGGTTGCGGGTTGGCTAAATGTCTGTTTGTTTACGTCTTAAGTAAAAAAGGCGTGGATTAAAAATGAGTAAACGCAGGCTGTATGTTGCATTGCTTTGCTAGCGAATCATAGACGCTTCGAGATCACGAAAAACTGTCAGACAGTGTAGGCTATATTTCCATTATACGTCATATATATATGTATATATATATATATATATATATATATATATATATATATATATATATATATATATATATATATATATATATATATATATATATATCAAGCTAATAAGAGGAATTTCGCTGAATTAAATCAACTAGAGGCTTGAGCGAGCTAAATCAGACAATATACACCTTCACAAAAGGCGGCGGGTCAGATAAAAAGTCAACGTGCTCAGACTCATTCAGCATTGTTCTTGACTTCTGAAATATCTTGTGAACAGTACCTCAAGGTCAAAGTTTCATCATCCTTCCATCTACAACTCTAACAAGAGTAATCTTGTGTTAAGGTAGACACCTTTGAAGACCCAAATTAGATACTCTAGATTTTGGTCACTGTTGGACCACTACTGCGGAAGGCAAGGGGAGGCAAATCGTGACAGTCACATTAACACAACAGCGCACATGGAGATCACATGACATCGTGGCGGGCATAATTTTTTCTCTCTCTGGTAACGTTGAGTTTATAGGTCATTTTAGAATTTAGTTTATTTTGTTTTGTTTGTTGGAACAAAAAAAAAAAACAAAAACAAAACACACAACGTATTTGTCAATTTTCATATGGCAGTTATTACTCCATGTTTTGACACGCATGTCATGTTTATCTAGTAATTATAAGTGCTAATAGTAACATTTGAAAAAGAAGAGATTCACTTGTCAGTCAACTCTGTAGAAATATAATATCGTATACTGTGATTATTTGATCGTCCTTGACATTTGATGGCAGCGATCAATCTTTTGGTTATTCGGCTTAAGTTTAGAACTGAAACCATTTCGTTAAATTGCTTTATCCACCGGATATTGTAAGAGCCTCTTTTCGTTTTTTTTTTTTTTTAAACGAACGAAAGAACTTTATTTTCAAAGGGTTAAGAATTGGGCACTCAGGCCCGTCTTACATTTTGCCCTTCCTCTCTCTGTCATCTTGCATACTGTATCCTTTCAATCGCACATGTATTTTAAGCATTATTTAAGCATACAACATTATCAAGGTAAAATAATAACATAAATTTGTAATATCCAGTCATACTCAAATTTAAGTGAGAAAAAAAAATTTATAAAAATTAAAAAAAAAAACAACAAAATAAAACAACAAAAAAAAAACATACAAACAAATATAATCTAAACCATTCATGCAGTAAATTAGACATCATTTGAAACATAACCAGATTAGGGTGGCATATAATAAGAACTCGTGAAATATTGGACATATTGGAAATCTGCTGTTGAATGACCATGGACTTTGTGTGTTGTCAGCGCATGCGGAAAATGTTCCCAGAGGTGAGCAGCTTTGAGTGCCAAGCAGATACTGCCACAGGGAGTGAATTGTTGACGCCTCCACTATACGAGATCCAGCTGTATGACCTTTGCTCCTTAGGGAGGCAAAGGGTGTTGACTGATAGATGAGAATCGTGTATATAGGCCCGTCTTACATTTTGCCCTTCTTCTAACTCATCTTTTATTGCTAGTTATCCAGTCATTCTCCAACATACTTAAAGTATTAATTTAATGGCGATGCAACATTATAAGTAGTATAAAGCATACATTTACAGTATCTGATTACACTTAAGAAGTAAGATATATTAAAATGAAAAACTAGATCATCAGACCCTCCATACAGTATATTAGATAATAATTCGAAACATAATCACTTCTTCTTCTTCTTAGATGCGGTGAATTTTTCTTAGGCATGTGTGAAAAGAGGACAATTTTGACATTTCCTTCTCTGTAACTCTCCAGCATTCCGCACCATAGAGAACACAGCTCTGATATAATTTTAATTTTGTGCTTGTGCTGTATTGAGAGGACTTCTAGATGTTGTTTAGGCTAAAAAAGGCTGTTCTTGCTTTATTCATTCTGATGTTGATGTCTTTGCCTGCCCCGCCGTCTGGTGTTACTATGCATCCTATTTATGTGAAGGTGTCTGTCTGTACCAGTTAATGATTCCTTACTGATATGGGCTCAGGGTTGCTCACATTGAGCGTCATGACCTCTGACTTCTTTAAATTGATGTTCAAGCCCACCTGCTGGCTATACTTATTAAGCCTATCCGTTTTCTCCTGGATGTGTTGATGTGAATGTGCTAGTAGTGCAATGTCATCTGCATATGTCTTTTTTTTCTTTTTTTTTTTAAAAAACGTTTATTTGTCGTTCTTCCACTTTACAAAAACAGGTACATTGCATGAAATACCAGAAAAATACATTGTATATTACATATGAAGCTTTCATTCGCACCCTCACAAATAAAGTTACACAAATTTTTTAAATAATAGTAATAATAATAAATAAGATAACATAATAAAAAATTTAAAAATTAAAAAAAAAATTTTTTTAATTTAAAAAAATTAATAAAAAAGATTTATAGCTAATTCAAAATCCTCAATAGTTCATAGTATTTTACATATGTATAAAATAGCTTACACTTCCTCACCCTTCCACTTTTTTTTTCCACTATAAAAAAACAGGTACATTTGGCATGACATACCAGAAAAATACAAAAGTATCTTACATATGAAGTCTCGCTCGCACTCTCATAAATGAAGTTAAAAAAAAATATTTTAAATAATGATAATAAAGATAAAGTAAAATGCTAAAAACTAAAAAAAAAAAAAAAAAAAAGATTTATAGCTGATTCAAATTCCTATGTAGTTTCTAGTATTTAAACATGATGTATATTAAAAGGCTTACACTTGCTCACACTTCCCACTTTACAAAAACAGGTATATTCATCATGAATACCAGAAAAATACATTGTATATAACATATGAAAACTCGTTCGCACTCTCACAATTAAAGTTAAAAAGAAATTAATTTTCCCAGTATACATGTCTTTTTTTTTTTTTTTCTTTTTTAAATCACTTAAAACTTTAGAACATTAAACATATAGAAAAACCATATAATCAATGTTTACAGACATAGGAAAATAAACCAATAAGTGTCCTCCCCCCCCCCCCCCCCCCCCGCTGAGAAAAAGGATCCCAAAAGAAGTTAAGAGCACAAAGGTCAAAGATTAACACTAGGTTATAGAAGAGACAGAAAGAAAAGAACAAAGTTCCTTCTTAAGCTATCCGTTGAATTCCAATGACTAAGAATTCCATATAAACAATGTTTACAGACATTGGAATATAACCCAATAAGTGCCCTCCTACCTTGCTGAGAAAAAGGATCCCAAAAAAAGTTAACAACACAAAGGTCAAAGATTAACACTAGGTTATAGAAGAGACAGAAAGAAAAGAACAAAGTTCCTTCTTAAGCTATCCAATAAAATAAACAGTGTTTGCAAAGAAAATAAAGGATGGTACAATTTCCGTAACTAGAACATATTCACTCTCACTCTTTTTTTCTTTTTTTTTTTTAAATATAAAAGAAAACACTCCCACGTATTTACACTTCCCTTACGTACTTAATCAAAGTGAAGTGTATAAAATGATAAATTTAAAAAAAAACATAAACATAGTAATACATCCAAGACTCACACTGGACAAATCAATGTCCCAAGAAGAGACCAACTTATTCGGAGAATAGTCAACTACATGTACAGAACACTCAGAAAACACCTTCACCACAAGCAGAAGCAGAACTTATACCCTTTCCATCGTCCCCCACCTCGGGCCCTCTGAATAACAATAACAGAAATTTGTCAGACTCGGACACGATGTCTACAGACACAGAAGGCTTCGATACAGTAGAAGGGAAGCGGAAATGAAAGAGAAGATAAAAGCTCCGAAAGATCAAGACCAAGAAAACACCTAAAGAAACAGAGAAACCACCAAGTCTACACACCGGGGAAAAAGCAGCAACACAAAACGAAACAAGGGAAAATTTAGATGACAAACACCCGAATCTACAGGATGATGGAAGCACCTCTTTCCCATGAGCAGGGGCCACAAGTGAAGACGATAATCTCGAAATGAACTTTATGGACCAATTCTTAGGTACACAGTAAATAGAAATGTCTCAACATCGAGTCCCCCTCTCGGAAAGAGAATGAACACAAAACCTCTACCGATGGAAGTGTGCAAGACTTTTATAAATATATTAAGTTATATATCCGTTGTTATAGAAATGTATAGGAACAGGGAATGTAGAATGTACACATATATAATTGCATATGTTCATATGTTTTATAAAGACACATATAGGTATAGATATATTTATAATTCTTTTTTTCATCTCACCAACCAACCCGTTCCCCCATCTGCCATGTTTATGGTCTCAACCTGTCAATCTCCTCTGCCCTCTGGTTTTTTTTCCCTGCTTCAAGATATATATTTGCATCTCTTCTCTTACCATACCGGTCGGGTCCCTACTTTCTGAACCTCTCCCTTTCAGGACCTGTACACACTTTTTCATTCTTCTTTGGCAACTCATCTATCGCCCCTTTCCATCCTTCTTTACTACTACTGCTTGGTATTTTCCTTTCCCTCGCATTCCAACTGCCACTTATCTACATGAAAGTTAAAATTTGTATACAGGGTTTTTGCACCACACGTGGATTGCGTAATCATGCATGTATTTCTCTTTTATGTCATGCATTATGCCTGCACAACCACTGATACAACAAAACACACTCCCCTTAAATGCAAGCTCCTTACCACACCCCATGCAAGATGAAAAATAGCATAAGTATTATAACCCTAAACATAAGAGGTTTGAGAACTAAATTAAACCAGATTATAGCTTTAACGCGCACATATAAACCTGATTTCGTCTTTCTTCAAGAAATAAAAATTACAAACGAGACAAAGGGAAAATACATCATACAACAGCTAGGTCTACGATACGGATATTTCGGTTTAGGATCATCTCACACAGGAGTAGCTATTTTACTAATTTCGGACATGTGGGAAATAACACATCAAAACAAAGACAGAGAGGGCAGATACGTAATAGTACAAGTGAGAAACCAAGACGACCACTCGGACAACCACACTGTAGTTAATGTATATACCCCAGCAGTAAAGACACAGCAATTAACCTTCTATAAAAAACTATCGAACATTTTGACACAATACAAGGGAAAACACATTTTATTAGCGGGGGGGGGGGGGGAATTTCAACTGTGTTCTACATAAACTGGATGCGCAAATAACAAACAACCAAGGAAGACAGGAACGTGCACAAATGGAGATACTACAAAACATCCTAGACGAACATAATTTGGTAGACGGATACAGGAAGAAACATCCGGAGGAAAAGGAAACAACTTTTACAGACAAATCACACATTTCGGGTAGTTCTGCAAGACTAGACAAATTTTATGTACACAACAACCACAAAATCCAAAAAGTCAAACATATAAATGACACCACAAAATGTACGGATCACAAAGCAGTTCTACTGGAAATAAACGGAATGCCATCTGAGAACGAGACCAAAAGATCCCCCCTTTGGAAATTTAATAATGCTCTACTGCAAAATAAATTTTATACGATAACAATAACAAAACTAATAAAAGACTACTGCAACAATACACCTACATCAAATTTAATACAACATTGGGAACTCTTAAAAAGAACAATAAAGGAAGTAACGCAGATGCTTGCAACGCAGATACACAAACAAAGAAGAAGACAACGACAAATCTTGGAAACAGCTCTAAATTTAACACAACAATTGGACAAACACGCCCCGCATATTTACACATTGCAGGAGGAATTAGAAAAACACGACCAGTACATTTTTAAAGGGGCTCTACTGAGAACAAAATTACACACGTCAACTCAAGAAACACCATGCCGACAATTTCTGGCCACTGAACAAAACATTCAAAGGAGCAGACAGATACATCGAATCACGGACGAAACGGGTACGGAACTAACAAACACTTCCGAAATATGTCAAGCGTTTCACGCTTACTATGTACACCTGTAAAAACAAGAACAAACACATGCTTCAGACGAAGCCTGTTTCTTAACTCATAACTGAACCGGACAAAAATACACTAGACAAATCTATAACCATAGAAGATTTGCATCTCTCTCTAAGCACACTACAAAAAAATAAATCTCCAGGTCCAGACGGCCTTACAACCGAGTTTTATTCCAATTTTTTCCATATACTTGCTCCACTTTTGTTGAAAACACTAAATGAAGCCTTTGAAAAAGAAGAGCTACCCCCTAGTTTAAATGAAGCTATCGTAACTCTCATTCATAAAAGAAATACGAATAAAAAATACACGCAGAATTATAGACCTATCTCTTCTAAACACCGACTATAAAATACTAACTAAAGCCCTTACAAACAAACTGAAACCTTTCATGCATACTTTAATTAACGAGGATCAATAATACAGCGTAAAAAACAGAACCATAAATAAACATACACACTTCATTCGGGATGTCATCCAGTATACACATGAAAAAAACACACCAGCAGCAGTATTATCCGTTGATCAAGAAAAAGCCTTTGATAGAGTCGATCACGGGTTTCTACATAAAGTTCTACAAGAAAATAATCTCGGCCAATACTTTAGGACATGGATTAAAATTATATATAGAAAGCCGGAAAGTAAACTTTTAATAAATCACATTTTGCCTGAACCAATCAACTTAACAAGATCAGTAAGACAGGGTTGCCCTCTCTCACCTTTATTATACACACTAGTCTTAGAGCCAGTATTAAGGAAAATAAAACTAAACACTCATATTAAAGGAATACACATACCAGGAATAGGGGAAAAAAAGCTAATAGCCTACGCAGACGACACAGTCTTTTTTCCGTCAAATTTTTCATCAATACAAACTGTTTTCGACACATTTAAAACTTTCGACCATGCGAGTGGTTCTAAAATAAACATACAAAAGTCATCTATAATGGAAATAGGAAAATGGAAAAATAAAACGGACTTTCCTTTTCAATTAACACAAACAAGCAAAATGAAAATATATGGAATAATTTTCTCCTCGACACCAGGAAGATCTGATAACGATATGTGGAAAAAAATAATTTCAAAAATCAAGGAAGAACTAAAAAGATACCAATTTAAGAACGCGACGATCTTTGGTAGAAGCGTTATTTGTAATACGTACATACTTCCAAGTGTGCTATACATCTCAAATATCTTTCGTCCTTCCAAAAAATACATAACCGAAATAAATCATTTAATTAGAATTTTTTTTTTCAGACACACACTTCACAGTATAAAACATAAAACCTTAATACAAGAGAAACAACGGGGTGGAATATCACTGCAAGACAATAATACAAAAATAAACACTCTAGGAATCAAATTCATAAGCGACGTAATAAAAGACCCACAAGGATACCCTTTAACACACTATTACATAGGCCTTTATATAATAGAAATATTCAATTTTAACAACACCATACCACACCATTCCGGAACACCACCGCCATTCTACAAACATTGCATCAGATGCATACAAGGGAATGAAAAACTCCTACACCAGTCAACCAAAAATATATACCAATACTTGATACAAACACAAGAACCACCTTTAGACCAACGAATAAAAATAGGATACAAATACGGGATAACAGATTATACGGAAATCTTCGCAAATCTACACATAAAAAACATATCACCATCGGCAAGGGAAATAACCTATAGATTATTATTCAACTTATCACCGCTCACACAGAAAAAAGAACACAGGAATATGACCTTGCAAAAATGTAGACTCTGCTTTGGTACAACAGCAAAAGAAACAGTAGACCATATCTTCTTCCGTTGTAATACGATCAAATCAACAGTAGAAGAGCTGGGAAAAGCTTTTAGTAGATACACAAATGGAAAAATTGAATATACAAAGCAATTATGCTAAACATAATTCCAAAAATTGACCCGCCCTTGCGGGAAAAAATATTACGCATTTTAGCAGAATATAGGGACACCATGTGGAAATGCAGAAACAAAGCAGTTTATGAAAAGAAATGTTTCAGTCAAAATTTGTTTTTCTACATATTTTCAAAAAAAAAAAAATGGAGCATATTTTAGGAACTTAGAACCAACAAGGGAGAACTTAAAATAATAACTATTTCCTTTTTCTTTGTTATGCTTGGATGTATTACCTCTTTTCGTATAATCTTAGGGAGCATCTCCACTTGCTACGATCGGCAACTTCGTCCTTTCAGAATCCTGGACTTATCTCTTCATGCCTCTCTTGTACACATCTTTCAAACATCAGCTGTGGTTGCCTTCTATTTTTTAATATATTTTTTTAGGGGTGGAAGGGAGAAGCGGTAGGCAAGGCGCAAGATTGAGTTCAATATTCAGTTTAATCCAGTTGAGAGAGATATATAGCACTTTCTTGCAACACATAATAGCCTTTTGTATTTTGGCAGTCACATAAATGATTGTTAGTTACCTCCCTTGGAGTGCTTGAAGGTTACATATACAAACTCCGCAAGTATCGATTCCATTCGCATTGGAGACAAAGAAAGGCTCGGAGTGTCAGTACCCAAATATGCAACAAGTATGTAAAGACATTGACTTTTAATTAACTTTCTGTATTCGCTACGCAACCAGACATTTAAGTCGGGAACTCTTTTCAATGTTGCACTACTATCGCATTCCTATTTCTCTCATACTGAAACGTCAAGATACATTTAGCCGTTATATCTAAGGGACGTAATTTTTATTACAAGGGGAGTAATATAATTGGGAAAACTAGTTATAACTTTTAAAACATTAAATAATTATTTTATATAGATTTTTATAGTTTTTTTTATACAAAGAAGAAGATAACACAAATTTATTTTAAATTCCGAAGAGAGACTTTCTGCCATTTGTTATTGTTATAGAAATAATTAATTTTTATTTTATATGGGATAAATAAATGCACGCTAGATTCAACACAAGTCAGTAAATATTTATAGCACTACTTTCTTTAAACGAATAAGTTGTCAAAATAGCCCTTATGTATTTTTTGGCCGGCACAAAGTGCTGCCTAAACTAAAGTTGGGACGATGTGTTTGGCATGTCCCCTTGTGAGCCTGTGTAACCGCGTATACCGTAAGTTTTCAGATACAGGCTATATTAACATATAAAATAAATTTTTATAGAAACAGAAGATTAAAAAAGTCTTGGCGCAGATGTTTAATTAAACCAGGTTAGCTTCGAAAAGCCACGCATTATTTTAGGCTAAGCTTCGCTTCGTAACGCCAAGCATTAATTAGGGTAGCTTTGCTTACGCCAAGCATTGGTCACGTGATTTTCCCACCAATGGTTAGGCTGAGTCTTTCTTTCCCCGGAATGAACAAGAGACGAAGCCATTTTTTTAGTCAGCAATGAATTTAGAGCGGTCGAGACAAGACGTAATTCTCTTTGCTCAGTGATATTCTATAGAGGAGATTGACTTCGCACAATTAAAGCAACTGTGTAATTTCGAAACGTAGAATAATTTGTTTGTGAATTCATGAAAACTGTAAGTATTGCTAAATACTGAATGCAATAACTGTTAGAGCCCACAGTCATAACTGAAACGGAGCTACGCTCGAAAACTGGGTAAAGAATTGTAAACCCACGCATATATCTGAACCTTTTACCAAGAATGAAGGTCCTTAAGCTGAGAGAAAGTCAAACTAAGGAATACTAATGAATAAGAGAAAGTTTGGCTCTTTATTGAAATGAAGAGATAAGAAAAACGTGAAATCTAGACCACATTAACAAATAAACGAAGGAACACTAGAAGGATAGAGGAGCCACGCCATGTTTTAGCAACTTGAAAAGATTACGAGATGCAATAAGGAATATTGCATCATTAAAATAATGCATTGACTTTTTATGCTTGTTTATTAAATGTCAACATGCTATTATGCAAATTTGGTGTGGTTACCATTTGACTTAACCCAGTTCTTGTTGGAAATTGAATAAACATTGGTTTCATTGAACACAAATGCTGTTGACGAATCATATGTTTGCAGTTAGCCATCATACCAATTATTAAAGGATCATGCCAAAGCTAATCGTTGCAGGTGCAACACAAATAATAACCATATGCTCTAAAAATAAAACATCATAGAGGATTGTCCCCGAACCTGGTAAATTCCTGTAAGTCTGTAGAGAGAAATCATCACCTCTAGCAGGCTAGCTAGTAATCAAAATCTAATACTCTCGAGTTAAACAGCAACCCCCACTACCCTGCCCGGCCACACATCTCAACTTGTTGCCTAGTGACCAGTCCTCTACAAAAGAGCAGAAGCGAAGATGGATCAATTAATGGAAAATTTCCAGCAACTTGGGGTAGAACAGCAGCAGCAACAGGAAAACAGATTCGCTCAAGCACAACCACTGCAGCCCCAGGACAGACAAAATATGGAAGGACCAACAATAATAGCGCTACGGCAAATTACTGAAACCCTACAGAAAAATGACAACTACGCGAAATTCACACAGGTTAGATCCATTGTTCAGCCGTTTGATGGAAACAAAAAAAATTTCAGAAGATGGTTGTCCGACATGGATAAATTTGCGGCACTAGCAGAGGCAACAACGGATGAAGAGAAAAAGAAAATCGCTCTGTTAGGTTCTGATTCGTACGTGACTGATTTTTTAAGAAGGAGGTCCCAGCAGTACCCCACAGAAACCTACGAGTCCCTAAAAAAAGAGCTCACCCAGAGATATGGGGAAATCATAGACAAAATGCATGCTTGGTCAGTCCTTAGAAGCATGAAACAGGAAAGAGATGAATCGGTACAACTTTTTGGAGATCGATTCCTCAATATGGCAGAAGAGGCATTTTGCGGAGAAATCCCTACCACACCTGATGTAGAAATACAGTTAGTGGGGATATTTGCCGATGGCCTTAGAGCGGAAAATATCAGAAGGCATCTTATTAGAAAAGACACCAAGACTATTGCTGAAACAATCCAAGCAGCAATACAGGAGGAAAATCTTCACCGAAGGTTCCAACAAAGAGCAGGTAGGGAACCCCGACCAGAATATAGGGACTATGATGAGCATGAGCCTATGGAAGTTGACCATACCAGGAGGCAATGGACTCGCCCACGAATACGTGATGATAGACCCCGCAATTATTGACCCCCCACACAGAGGCAAAACGACGTCAATAATGTCAATACAAACGGATGCTTTACATGCGGTAGGCTCGGACATGGTTACAAGTCCTGTAGAGCAAATTACAATCATGCACCACCCAGAAGAGGAGGTTACCAACCACAACAACCCGCACCACCCCCACGTGATTACACCAGAAATCAGTATACCAGAGGCGCACCTCAACCCCTCATGCGTCAGGGAAACGGCCGCGCCACTCACTAAACAGGACCGTTAGTGAGGGCAACAATCACAGAAACTGGTCCAAAACAAAAGAAACAACACAGAACAGAAATTGTCAAGTGGGCCCATCCAGTAAAATACAATATGAAGAAATGTTGCATGATGGAACTAAAATACATCCGGACCCCAGTTCCTGCATCATGTCTATACAGGGCCAACAATATAGGGCACTGGTAGATACAGGAGCATCCATCAGCCTTATTAGGTTCCAGCTGTTCAAGAGGATCCAACACTTAGTACGATTTCAACCGTCCAAAACACACCTAGCTTCAGTCACGGGACAAAGACTAAATTCAGTTGGGACAGCATGGCTAAAATTTTCCTTAGGCGAAACAAATTTTGAACACCCATTTGTCATTACTAAAGGAATGTCTAGAAATCTTATCCTAGGGAGAGATTTTTTTAACAAACACAAAGTTCGAATATACTATGACCTCCACAAAATCAAAGTCAACAATACGTACATAGATCTCCAGGACGATATCCACATAGCGTCTTTAGTAAGGATTACAGCTCCCATAACGGTGGCTCCAAACTCCCTGGTCATAGCAAAAGGCAGAGTAAAAAATTCTGAGTACATAACACCAGGGCAATCAATTCAAGTACAGCCCCTAGCAGAAGAAAGCATTATTGATGACCCATTGTTGCAAATTACAGAGGGAATCGCTGAAGTCTCGAAGTCCAGAGATTTCCCCATCATGATATTGAATATGTCAGGAAAAACTACCACTATAAAAAGAGGCACAGTTGTAGCGCAAGTGGATACGTCAACAATAAGACAAACCAAAACCAATAGAGACCATCCACAAATTGTCTCAACCACTCCCACTGGACATAATGCACGAAATCGCAGTACAAATAACCATAGTACACGGAAAGTAAACAGTTATAAGGCTTATGCAGAAAAAGGCAGTAACATCAGTCACAGTCATGTTACACCACAGCATACCCTACCCAGATGGCAGAAACGAACCAGTCCATACATAAGAAGAGAAAGGCCACAGTATGAAAATGACTATAATTACTCATTCTTGCGCCCCAGCACACCAAGAGAAAAGATGAAGTGCTGTATATCACAGAGTAACAGAGAAACAGAAATTGTCTTGCCAGGAGGATATCCAAAGCGACAAGACAGTGATACATGCCCCATGGAGTATCAATATAACTCAAAAACAGGTGGATATGATAAAGTCCCAAAACCAATTGAAATTTCCGAAGAAAAGGAAGAATTCTTATATGACTATACCACAGGAGGATACTATAGCAGCAAAGTTGGAAACAGAAAGAATGAAAAATTTTCGCCCAGGGAAAGAAGACAGCCCTATAGCACAAACAGAAGAAATACAGTAACGTACGCGGATAAGCGCAGTTACGACAGAAATAATCAGAAAAAATGGCACAACAACGACTACCCCAGAAATATAATAAGAAATGAATATACAGTAAATGCAGTGACAAATGGAAATGCACACAGTACATGGCAGAGGAGACAGTACCAAGCACAGCCCAATGAACGGCAAAGAACTACGCAAAAGAAAGCCACATACCAGGAGCAGAGATTTTCACAAGATGCAAGAAAAATGTCCCAAAATTATGGGAATGAAACGGAGGCATCAAGACAGACCAGAGATATCATAGCAGATCATAAATACAGAGAGAGAATAGCTCAGTTACTTGCAACCCTGAATGCCACAGAAGATAATAAGCAACGTTTGAAAACGTTTGTAGAAAAGCACCAAGATGTATTCGCACTCAATGACATGGAATTAGGCAGAACTAACACTGTCACAATGGACATTCAAACAACCACAGAGGAGCCAATACATATGAAACCCTATCATACGCCCTTGAAAAATAGAGAACTCGTGGAAAGGTCTATAAATGAAATGCTACAGGCAGGAATCATCGAAAGATCCCGTTCCCAATGGTCCTCACCCATAGTGATCGTAACAAAGAAAGACGGCTCCAGTCGCTTTTGCTGCGACTACCGTGCCCTTAACAAAATCACAAAAGTCATTTCCTACCCCCTCCCCAGGATAGACGATCTACTTGCGACGTTAGGAAAGTCTACATACTTTACCACACTTGATGCAAGGTCAGGCTTTTGGTGCATCCCCATGACACCTGAGGCAAAACAGAAATCCACATTCTGTTCACATATGGGAAGTTTTTTTTGGAATGTTATGCCATTTGGTCTAAAAGGATCTCCAGCAACATATATGTCACTCATGGATGAAGTGTTAAAGGGTCTACATCCATTTGCCCTGGCATACATAGACGATATCCTGATACATACCGCAGGCACGATGGAAGACCACCTCCGCAAGGTTGAAACAGTGTTTGATAGACTCAGGCATCACCAAATAAAGTTAAAACTGTCGAAGTGTGAGTTTCTAAAGACAGAAACAAAATATTTAGGCTTTGTCATCAATAGACATGGCGTCAGACCTGATGAAGATAAAGTCAAAGCCATAAGAGAAATGCCTAGCCCCAAGACGGTGAGACAAACACGCTCATTTATTGGTACAATAGGGTACTATAGACGCCACATCATCAATTTCTCCAGAGCAGCAGAGCCTTTGATAGCCCTTACCCGCAAGTATGCACGCTTCAAATGGACAGAAGACTGCCAGAGATCCTTTGAGTATCTAAAAAATGCCCTAACCACCATCCCACTGCTTGGACATCCAGATATTTCTCAGCCCATGATACTATACGCCGATGCCTCAGATAACGCAATTGGTGCTTGTTTGGTCCAACCTGTACTAGAAGATGAAACACCCATCCTACCAAACATTCCAAATGAGAAACCCATTGCATTCCTATCCCACGCATTGTCAAAGTCACAAAAACGGTGGACCACCACTGAGAAAGAAGCATATGCTATTCACTATGCAGTACAAAAGTTTGACTTTTACGTCAGAGGAACTAAACTCATTATAAGAACTGATCATCAACCTTTGGTTAACTGGCTCACCAAAACACAAGAACAGCCAAAGAAGTTACAGACATGGGCAATGAATTTACAGTCCTACGACACCACTATCGAACATATCCCAGGCGAAATGAACACCTGTGCAGACCTCTTATCCAGGATTAAATATGATGATGAAACTGAAGTGAAAACAAATAGAGTCAAAAATGATGGCACATCCTCAGAGATTGACGATAATGCTAAAGAAATTAATGAAATTACTTCATCAAGTCGAAGAAGTACCTCAGATTCCGCCACTCAAGTAGAAGAAGAAAGCCAAGAGATGTTTGACATGAGAGTAGAACAAGCGAAAGATGCAGAAATTGTCAAGCTGCTCACATACGTGAAAGAAAACCCAACAAAAAGTAAAGATTTTACAGTACACCCAACGGATGGAATTCTATACTATATTGATCAGAAACAAGAAGGGACACTAAGAAAAGTCATTCCAGCACATCTAGTCCCAGAAGTATTGCTACAGTTTCATGATAACAACGGGCACATGGGAAGAGACAAAACAATTGATGTCATAAAGAAAAGGTATTATTGGCAAACTTTCTACAAGGACATTACAGAATATGTAGCCACCTGTAGAACATGTAAATTGAGAAACATGAAGCCACATTTAATTCCCCTTCAAGAAATGCAACCTTCCCATTACCCCATGCAAACAGTGAGCATTGACTTATCAGGTCCTTACCCACTCACCCAATCAGGCAACAAATACCTCCTGCACATAGTTGACCAATACTCTGTTTGGCCAGAAAGTTACCCACTCAGTGATGCCACATCGCAGTCCATCACGCAAATTTTTTTACAAGAATTCATTCCCAGGCATGGCTGTCCAAAACGAATCATTTCAGACAACGGTAAACAGTTTATAGGTAACCCATTTAAAGCCACCTTACACCAGCTGAATATTGAGCATACTACAACCACTTATTATTGCCCAAATGCAAATGGCAGAAATGAACGCATGCACGCCACCCTACATGATATTATTAGCAAATATATCAAGGGGAACCACCAATACTGGGACCTATACATTAACCAAGCTCTTGAAGCCATCCGAGTAAACGTGAACGATACCACAGGAATGTCACCCTTTCTCATGCTATACGGAAGAGAACCAAACTTTCCGTTAGACAACCTACTTCGCCCACAAAGAAAATACATGGGAGAAGACCCCATCGAAATAATCCTTCAAGAAAAGTATAAAGCTCACCAGATTGCACAACGAAATACGCAGAAGGCATTTCACAAGAAACAGAAACAACATGATAAATCAGCCAAGCTACCAACATACAAAATAGGAGACAGAGTATACTACAAGAAACATGTACGCAGTTCAAAATTCGATGACCGATGGTTAGATGGCTACAAAATCATGAAACAAACTACGCCTGTAAACTTCATTATTTGGAATGAAGAGAAACAACACCAAACAAAAGCTCACGTAAAACAAATAAAAATTGATAATCACCGGCCCATTCCGCCTCTGACGACAAATACAAGACCAGTCAGAAAAGCCACCCTAAATTATAATCCATCCAGCACAGATTCGTCTGACATATCAGAGTCAGAGACGACAGACTCTGAATTTTACCAAGACGACCACATACCCAGACCACCCACAGATGAAATACATCGAGCAAGACAACAACGAGACTCGTCCGAAAGCGAAGAAGATATCCCACCACTTGAATTGCGTAATCGACTCCAGGACAGAGACCTGCGCATTAGAAATGAAGAAATAATGCCTCAGACGTCACACGATGACAACAACCAAGCACCTTATATCCACACTCAAACTTACTCCCGCAGTGATAAATCGTCAGCTGATACCTATCACACCCCCAGTTCAGGCAGTTCTAGTTTTAACACTAGTGAAAACCAAACACTGCTATACCACAAGAACAAGATTGCTCGTTCAAAACAATCAGATCCTGAAGAAACTATACCCAAGCAGATTGTTGAACCATATACCAGCGATCTTTATGGAGACGAAACAGAACAAGACAGCATAGCTTTGTCAGACCCCAACGAACATAATGACAGAAAAATGGTAGAATTATACCAACAAGAAACAGACATTGATACAGCTAGTTCCATTGAAACCAGTGATGCGGATAGTACATTATTTGTACCAGTCAGCTCCAGCGTCAAACGCGCCTATAAAACAGAATCTGATGACTCAATCCCTAGCAACAAAATTCCGCGTATACAGCACAACTATATCAGACGAAAGATTCTGAAGAAACGCAATCATGTTCCAAAACCAAGCCGAGAAGTGTTAGCCTCATCTCAACTAGTCAAAAACAACAGTGTGCAAATTACTGTGCCCATTGTAACCGGTGCTAACGTTCAGCACAACCAGGTCAGAAGAAAAATCAAGGCGAAACATATACCTGCCTCAAAACCAACAGATGTTCCAGCCATACAAACCCCTACCACAGTGAAACCATCACCGCAATCAAAAGATGTTAAGCCATCACCGCATTCGTCAATGTCCTCAGTGTCCCAACAATCAGCAAATGCAGTGTCGTCGCCTATCACACCCGTCACCACTGCTACTCAGTATGATGCTCGCCTAAGCAGTCGGGACATTGCAAGGTTAGAGATGGCAGAGAAACTGAAGGAACTACTAAAACTTTGCTGAGACACGCCCCTCAAGTCTTCAATGTACATGCCATCCCATGTACCGTCACCGCGAATGTGCACTTAATTTTTAACAATGTACTAACTCTCCCCATGTACTCTATTTTCAGTCTTGGACAGTTCAAATGACTTGCTTACAGACTAAGATGTCAAAGCCTCACTGAGAAAGTTATTTTTTCCAGCCTTAGAATAATGATGCCCAGAAAGAAATCAAGACCAGCCCACGGAGGATTCTAGTTAGACATTTTATTTGGATTATTGAAATAAAGATGACACAGATGATACAATGTTCTTTGTTTACAGACACCCTTATTAGTCAGACAGTTTTTGATATTCAGAATGTTACACAACTTTACCTATAACACATGTGTCATACTATTCTGTTGTAACATTGATCTCTACTTTTGAAACGAATCATATTCCATGTTTCATTCACCAGACTTCTTGTCCTTGCAGATCCAGAGTCCTGTATTTTCATGCAGACACTGTACACCAGTAGTTTTGTTTTCTTACCCCATACTAATATTTCTTTGATCTATATTATGCTAAACTCCTTTATATCTATCACCTTGATCAATCATACTGTTCATACTATGACATCTCTCAACAGCACATAATTCATACCCAAAACTAGTATTGTAGGTTATGCTATTTTTCTCCACAGGATTATTTCAAATGTACATTATTATTTTAGACCCAGATGTATATTAGTACTGTCAAAAATTTTACTGCCTATCACAAATACCCCAATGACATTTGCGCATGCTGAATTTCTGCAAATGAAGAATCCCTTGAGAGCATTAGTATATGCTAACCCCAGATTGAACAAATTGCACCTATTTGTTGATGATGCCTTTGCCCATGTTAAAGAAATAGCATTTGCACATGCTGACCTAGCAAATGAAATACCCCATTACCGCATGATAACCACTAATGACACATGAGATGAAGAAGCAACAGGTTATGTATGATGAAGATGACATTTTATATTAAGGTGAAACTTTATGTTGTCACAGCTGAGATTTTGTTGAAATGTTGATGCACAAAATCCCCCACATTAACATTGGAGGAGGAATAATCTTAGTCTTTCGTGGTTACGAGATAAGACAAGGATATAATAGAATATTTGATGAATACCATGGAACAAATCAGAGCAGATGATTGTTGCACATATGAGGACCATATTTGAAGTCATTATTGAAGGATTATCAGTAGACAAGAGACATAAATGAATTATGATAATCCCATGGAACCACAGGTACTAAGGACACAAAATGGAGATTAAATAATGGAGAAAAAAAATAATGACTGAATAATTGCTACACCCAGAGGTAAAGGAAATAGAGATACATCCGCATTTTTGGAGAAGATATCTTTTTTTTTTGATTTTTGCTCATTGCCTTTGTAATATGAACATTGTTGTATAACAAATGACTATTCCTTATCACGAATTACAGAATGTTGTAAGATAGTTAGAATAAATTGACAATGTACTATACTCATAACATACCCAGAATTACAGGAGAGAAAATAAATAAATGGTTGATGAAATTGGACATACTGAGATTTGCTCACCCCGAGGATATTGGATAAGAAAATAACGTTATCCCAAGGACAGACATGTCACAGATATAGTACATGGACAATTAATAAGGATATATTTCCAGTACAGAATAAGAGGAATAGGAAGGATCCACATTTTAAAATATTGGAGCACCATGAGCGATGAATTGGACTTATAAAGGAAATGGAAATGGTACACTGTATGCAAGGATAACCAGAAATAATATGGTTAAATAGTAGTCAGAGTGCAAGGAACTTTGTCTTATAAGAATATTGTAGATTCCTCACGATCAATTGAATATTTTTTCTTCCTTTCTATGTCACATTTTTTGAGTGATGACCCCAAAATTTTTTTTCATCTCATATTGTCAAAAGTTCTTACATCTCAGTTAAATGTTTCCATAAATAATTGTTTGATGTGTTTTGCATAAATGTATTGCTAGATAAGGTACATAGGGAGTTACTAAGGATGAATTCTCAAGATAACAGGAGGACTAGAATAGATACAATGATATTGGTACACCATAAATGATACATTGGTGTTATGAAAAAAAAAAAAAGGAGACAAATATAAATTGTATACAAGGATGCCTCGAGAGTGACAACATGGATACATATTGTCAAAAGTATAAGCAGTTGTCTTAAAAGAGAAAATAAAGTAATACGGAACCCAATGTAGAAAATTCATGATGATTTGGAAACTATATTTTTCTTTTCCCTTATATTTCATAAAATGATAGTAACACATTCGTCTGTTGGTTGCTGAATAATTTGATGTTTGAAAATTGATGTATGGTAAGTCAAAGAAGATCGTTGAAGAATAAATATATATATAAAATAATATTTCTAGGGAAGAGTTCAAAAAAAAAAAAAAATACTGTATTGACAGAAAAGAAGGAATGATTAGAAATAACTGACTAATGGATATTAGAGACAAACATCACATATTTTGAAAAAAAAAAAAAATTTTATATAGAACATTTTCTACAGTGACGGACTTAGAACGAGTTTATACACTTACCATTTGGAAAATGTCTATAACAAGGAAACATACAAATAAATAAATAAGGATAAGCCATGAGGTTTTAATGCTTTTATTGTGAAAAATGATTACTTATAAAAATGATGCTGGTTGTATTATCGTATGATAAATATGCATATTATGTTTAGAGATGTTTTCTACATGTAATAATGAGCAAGTGGCTCATTCACTAAAAAAAAAAAAAAAAAAAAGATTTTTTTAGTACTTGCAGGCTTTTAATATGGAGCAAATAACAGTACAGAAAAGAGATAACACCCCCACCACATCCAAGAGAATGTAATCAACTATATTTTTGAATGAAATGTAATAGATTATGATAATCCAGCCAAGTTCTGCAAATAAGATAGTTTATTGTTCATTCCCCAGTGTTGCCACTCGTCACATTTTTTAGTGATGACCTTATGAGTGTTTTGCAGATTTTGTTAGGCAGTGTTGCCAATTTGTAAATTTGGTGAAAAATATTATGATGTGATGAATAAGTTACACTTTTTGAAGTTGATGTCCACTACTAGTTTTTTTTTACATAGCAGACGACCTCATATAGACATAGGACCCCAGTATAGGAATTAAATTAAATTTTTTGGAAATATTTTTGGACTTAGAAAAATTTTTGAACTTTAAATTTTTCTGAAAATTTTTTTGAACTTAGAAATTTTTGGGGATGGATTTTTGTTATTGATAGTACTCAAATGTCTCCCTACGGGATACATTTGCAGGGCCCCGGGATCTGTATGTAACCGCGTATACCGTAAGTTTTCAGATACAGGCTATATTAACATATAAAATAAATTTTTATAGAAACAGAAGATAAAAAAAGTCTTGGCGCAGATGTTTAATTAAACCAGGTTAGCTTCGAAAAGCCACGCATTATTTTAGGCTAAGCTTCGCTTCGTAAAGCCAAGCATTAATTAGGGTAGCTTCGCTTACGCCAAGCATTGGTCACGTGATTTTCCCACCAATGGTTAGGCTGAGTCTTTCTTTCCCCGGAATGAACAAGAGACGAAGCCATTTTTTTAGTCAGTAATGAATTTAGAGCGGTCGAGACAAGACGTAATTCTCTTTGCTCAGTGATATTCTATAGAGGAGATTGACTTCGCACAATTAAAGCAACTGTGTAATTTCGAAACGTAGAATAATTTGTTTGTGAATTCATGAAAACTGTAAGTATTGCTAAATACTGAATGCAATAACTGTTAGAGCCCACAGTCACAACTGAAACGGAGCTACGCTCGAAAACTGGGTAAAGAATTGTAAACCCACGCATATATCTGAACCTTTTACCAAGAATGAAGGTCCTTAAGCTGAGAGAAAGTCAAACTAAGGAATACTAATGAATAAGAGAAAGTTTGGCTCTTCATTGAAATGAAGAGATAAGAAAAACGTGAAATCTAGACCACATTAACAAATAAACGAAGGAACACTAGAAGGATAGAGGAGCCACGCCATGTTTTAGCAACTTGAAAAGATTACGAGATGCAATAAGGAATATTGCATCATTAAAATAATGCATTGACTTTTTATGCTTGTTTATTAAATGTCAACATGCTATTATGCAAATTTGGTGTGGTTACCATTTGACTTAACCCAGTTCTTGTTGGAAATTGAATAAACATTGGTTTCATTGAACACAAATGCTGTTGACGAATCATATGTTTGCAGTTAGCCATCATACCAATTATTAAAGGATCATGCCAAAGCTAATCGTTGCAGGTGCAACACAAATAATAACCATATGCTCTAAAAATAAAACATCATAGAGGATTGTCCCCGAACCTGGTAAATTCCTGTAAGTCTGTAGAGAGAAATCATCACCTCTAGCAGGCTAGCTAGTAATCAAAATCTAATACTCTCGAGTTAAACAGCAACCCCCACTACCCTGCCCGGCCACACCTGAAAATGACCATAAGTCCCTAACAACTTCCTCCACCAAACATTATAACATGAGGTGACAAGTGGAGCTTCCATTGCATAGAGGCTTGAATGGGCATTAACCTTCATCGAGTCCAACTAAAATATAAGTCTCTGAACCCACAAATTTAGTCTCGTTGTGTGACTTTGAAACATAGAGAATAACCTGCATTGATTAAAATCACAGGTAATCGTACGTTTCCATTGATAAGTCGCATTCAGTGCGTCGGGTTATAGTCTAACCATAAATCCTAACGCCGTGTCCCTATCCGTTATCTCTAACAATTGACCTTTTTGGAGCAAATTGTTTTACATGAAAAGTACAGGTATACCTCGCTTTATTGCGCTTCGCTTTAATACGCTTCGCAGATATTGCGCTTTTTTTCGAATTATTCATGTTCATTTATTAGAGCGTGCCTTCTTCTTCCGATAGATTATGGCTCTCCACCAGCAAAAAGATGACGATTCACTGAAGGCTCAGATGATGATTAGCATTTTTTTTAGCAATAAAGTATTTTTTACAAGTAATGTTACAGTACGTTGGTTTTTTTTTAGACCTAACGCTGTTGCGCACTTAATAGACATAGTGTAAACATAATTTTAGGCTTTTATATGCACTGTGAAGCCAAAACAATCTGTGTGACCCCCTTTATTGCGATATTCGTTTTATTGCAGTGGTCTGGAACCGAACCGGTAATATCACCGAGGCATGCCTGTATTCTGCTGCTCGAAGCCGCTATTCTCCGTCGTAAACTGTTACGGTTAACTTGGCCAAGTTTTAATCTTTGCTATTTGATATTAATGTCCAGTATACACAAAATAATAGAGAGCAGTGGAGGACCATGTCTGCTGATGCTTCCACCATGGCACCCCTACGACCCATGACGGGTTATGGGTTGAGATGAGATGATGATACACAAAATAGAAACATGATGAACATTTTAACACATTTAAACCTGAATTTGATAAATTATTACAAGTGACACTTAAGAAACTGGCATTTGAAGATGTCACGGGATTTGCTTCCCTTGTTATGCAGTGATGGTCCAACAGAGTTATCTACTGAGGATCTTAAGAGTTGTCTACCTTTCGCTCACGATTACTCTTGGCAGAGATATGAATAGAAGAATGGTGCTACAATTCTAGGGAGAATCACAGGAATTTAAAGAAATCATGTACTAACGTCTGATAGGATCTAGGCTGTGTAATTTGTTTATCTTTCCTGACCTTCTGTGGGCAAAGGTCAAGGATCCCGTTACACGCCCATTGAGACATATTGGGAATATGGTATTTGGTATTTTCTCCTTCTGATGAGTCCCCACTGATTATCTCAACAAAATATTATTTAGATAGCTCTGTATAAGTATTTAAAATGACTGAGAATTACGGGTGCATTTCATTCAAAATGATTAAATCAACTATAAATTAGTATATTTACAGATAACAAAATTTAATAGTCAATTATCGTTAAAAGTTGTAAAAAAAAAGATTGGAGTGAATTTAGATATAGTCTTTAAAATTGTCTTCTCAGTGTTGGTCTGATTTGAAAAGGTCTTTCTGATTTGAAGAGTGTTCACATGGCATCTTTGAATGGGTATTTAGCTGCCAGCAAAATGTCGTTTGGTTTCTGCTGCAGCCGATGCTTGTTCTTTGCAGGTTATGTACTAGTTCATTCTTGTCACTGGACGTCTGATGGCCGCAACATGTTCCTCGTAGTATCGTGGACTATTGCGAAGATGGTCCAGCGTCTTTTAAGACCCGTCTGCTGAAAGTGTTTAGCTTTGACTGCGGGCCACTATACCACTCGCTTGTTCCATAGATAGTACCACCAACTGGTACCACTGACAAGTATCATGACATTTATAGAGGAACAAATAACCTGCCACGTATTGGGTTTTCTGACACAAAATCAGGATTCCCCCCCCCCCCACTTTGTTTTTCATACCATCATCCCATCTGTCTCAGAACTTTATCCTCTATGAACATTAACGTTAATCCAAGTGAGCGGAAAACATACATTCCATTCATATTGAACATGTTTACATTTCTCTTTGCGCATGTTGAAAAACTTTACATAATAATTATGTACATCAGTTCTATCATCATCCACTCCCTGCTCCATGTGGAATTTGGGACTACCTCTGCTTTTGGTTCTCTATGAGAAACCCGCATAAAGCATTCATCAGCTCTTCCAGTGGTAGTTCATGAAATCATCATTCTCTTTGGTGAGGTTGCCAGCCACATATGACTTGAGCATTCACTAGTTCATTTCACCATGTTAATAATGCAAAATATAGAATTATAAAATTTACAACTTACCATAAATTTCGTTGGGAATACACACTGACTTCTGGCTCAGAAAAATAGTTAAGGCAACATAATTATGATTCCTCTTACACGTGGTCTGGGGTGTTAATTTACATTAGACTCTTACTATCAGTTAGTGTTCAGGTTCCTATCATTCTGGGCTTTCCGTACTAATGAAGGTAGCGTTTGTTTGAGAATACGTTCACAAGATGCCCAAACACGTAGCCCGGTCTTTTAACGTGGAACCCTGATCATATCCCTTACTCTAGTTTGCCTTAATGTGTTCATGACGAGCTGAATTTCACAGTGTGGTAAACTCACAAACAGCTAAATTATAAGGGAACGTTTGGTCCACATCCAGATTGCTACTATATGACGAAGCCCCAATCAGAAATATTTTTACATCTCAAATCCCAAGCCATAGCATGCACGATACGTATATTTTCCCTAATCTCACGAAAAATGTCCTGCTTAACAAACGTACAAATAAATGTGTTGTTTACAGTCACCAAACATGGTATACCGCTTCCATCTATTAATGATCATGTTTATACCCACGACTTCGTAATTTATCACAGGTAATCTCTTTCAATATGGATTACAATTTTTCGGACAAGTCTGTCCGGAAAGGATTATCTCAATTACCCAGTTTAGCCAACAATTACCAAACTGGTCAGACAAAACTATTTTCAATTGATAAATAATCGACTGTGGTCATCTAAAGGTTGTTTACTGGTTAATCGCCCGCACTCCTGCACGGTCTTGCAGGAAAATGTCTTACACATTAGTAAACCACATGCCTCTCTAACGATCCCAAATGTCAATATGGGTTCAAACGAAAGGGATAGATTACCCTAATCAGCAAAAGATGGTCGCTGAAGTGCCGACATAACTAGAATTGAGGGAAATTGAGTGTAAACAATGAATCGAAAATATCAAATATTATCAGAGGTGAGACAAAACTAAAGTGAAGAGCACAGAATGAATTATAGGATGGAACAGGTAAAAGTGACGCACGAGGTTATGTTGTCACATAATATCTTTAATATATCAGTTCCGTCTAAATGCATCACAAATACGGGGTTGTATCTAAATATCTCAAGAGTATTCATGTTGTTGCATTTAAATGTCTCAAAATATACACGTTGTTGCAACAAATTGTCTCAAAATATACATGTTGTTGCATGTAAATGTCTCAAAATATACATGTAGTTTCATTTAAATTTTAAAATATACATTGTTGTTGCATGTTTTCTTTGATCCATAACTGCCAACCGTCAAAGCAGTCAGCGGCCATCACGCCTGGTGGCGTCCTGTAGGGCAGCAACAAATAGATTCCACTTTGCTCGGTCGGCGGCCATTCTTCGTACAGTGCCCCTACTCTGGTTCATTCTTTGCATCTCGGCTTCCACAGTTCTCCGGCAAGTTGTTTTTGGTCGGCCTCTCTTTCGCTTTCCTTCGGGGGTCCATAACATAGCTGTTCTTGTGATGGTATCAGGGTCCCTTCTGAGGACGTGGCCAACCCAGCTCCAGCGTCTGCCAGCTATGATGGTGTGCATGTCTTGCTAGTTACTCCAAATAAGTAGTTCTTGGTTGCTGATGGTGTTTAGCAAAAAGATTCGGAGAATTTTCCTTAGGCAGATTGTGTGGAAGGAGGACAGTTTCGACGACATTTCCTTCTCTGTTACTTTCCAACATTCGCACCATAGAGAAGCACAGAAATTCACAGCTCTCATACAGTCTTAATTTGGGCTTTGTGATGTACTGGGAAGACTTCCAAATGTTGTTGAGAATAGCAAAGGCTGTTCTCGCTTTATTCATTCTGTTGGTAATGTCCTTGCTTGTTTCGCCGTCAGGTGTTACTATGCATCCTAGGTAAGTAAATGTGTCTGTCTGTTCTAACTTCTGGTTCCTTACTGTTATTGGCTCAGGATTGCCCACATTTAGTGTCATGACCTCTGTCTTCTTCAGATTGATGTTCAGTCCAACCTGCTGGCCATACATATTCAGTCTATCGGTTTTTTTTTTTTTTTTGAATGTGTTGATGTGAATGAACGAGTAGTGCAATGTCATCTGCATATTCCAGGTCTTCCAGTGTAGAAAATTTTGTCCATCTAATTCCTCTTGGACTGCCCTCTGTCGTCTGGCGCATCACCCAATCTATGGCTGTCAAAAATAATGTTGTTGATAAGGGGCATTCCTGTCGTACTCCTATTTTCACTTCGAAAGTTACATTACTCAATCCGACACTGCACGTAAAGTTAGAATAGAGGCTTTTTATTATGGAAACAATGCGGCTGGGAATTCCATAAGCCCTCAGTATTTTCCATAGGCTGTCCCTGTGTATGCTGTCAAAAGCCTTTTCAAAATCAACAAAGTTATTGTACAGATGTCTCTGCCATTCTGAGCACTGCTCTATAATGTTCCTGAGGGTGAATATATGATCTGCACATTTTCTGTTCTTTCTAAAGCCCGCTTGTTCTTTCCTCAGTTTATTGTCAACTGCTTTTGAAATTCTCAGGATGATTATCGTGCCTAGTATTTTGCTGGGAACTGAGAGGAGAGTAATTCCTCTCCAGTTGTTGCAATCTGTAAGATCACCCTTCTTAGGCAATTTGACAATTATTCCTTTACTCCACTTTGTTGGTGTTGTCTCAGTTTCCCAGACTTGTGCAAATAGTGGTTCTAATAGTTCTGCTGCTAGTTCAGGGTCTGCCTTGAATAACTCAGCATTTAGGTTGTCGTGACCAGGCGCTTTTCCATTTTTAACCCTTTGATAGCTGTGATGATTTCTTCTTTCCGAGAAATGTCTGTATTTACGTCTAAGTCCCTTTCAGCCTCATGAACATTCGTCTGAGTCTCTGGTGGTTCCTTATTGAGTGTATCTCTGAAGTGCTCTGCCCATCTTGTTTCCTGCCCCTGTGCTGTGGTGATGAGATTTCCTTGCTTGTCTCTTACTAACGTGAAGTTGTTTGCACCTCGTTTTCCACTGATAGTTTTAGTTATTTTATAAACTGTGCTTTCTTCATTTCTCAGTGCTGCCTCTTCTGCCTGTCTTGCAAGGTCATTCAGAAATGTCCTTTTGTTAGCACAGGTTTGACGTTTTACTTCCTTGTCCAGCTGGCTGTACTGTTCGCTATATATTGTCTTTAACCTGGGAGACTTAGCTTCTGTTTTCTTTCTTTTCATTTCCTTTCTCTTCGCTATGGTGTTTAGCGTTTCTTGTGTTATCCAGTCTTGGCTCTTTCTTTCCTGGAATCCCAAGCATGACTTGCTGCTTTCCTTGTAGATTGTTGAGATAGTGTTGAATTGCTGGTCGACATCATCGGTCTCTGTTTTTTCCTGGCTTTTGGTAGTCTGATATCGTCTCTTTACTTCGACCACGACAGATTTTCTTGTGAGGGGGTCCTTAAGTTTCATGATGTTATATCTTTTCTGTTTGACTGCAACTGGTCCAGCAGCTCTGAGTTTCACCTTCAGTCTTGCTACTACTAGGTGATGATCACTTCCAACATCTGCGCCTCTTCTTACTTTCACGTCTTGTAGTGCATGTCTCCATCTGCCATTGATCATTATGTGATCTATCTGGTTTTTGTCTCGTCCGTTTGGTGATTCCCATGTTAACGTTCACTTTTTTGTGTGGAAAAAGTGTTCCTTCAATGACCAGGCTGTTAGTACTGCAGAAGCTTATTAATTTGTCCCCATTCTCATTTTACTGTTCCGTTGCTGCATTTCCCCATTACTCTTTCGTTATAATTATTGTGTGTTCCAACTTTCGCATTTAGGTCTCCCATTACTATAATAAGATCGTAGATGGGTGCAGTTTCCATTTCCTTTTGTATCTGTTAATAGAACTCGTCCTTGATCTCTTCATCGCTGTCGTTTGTTGGTGCATAGCATTGTATGATTGTGGTGTTGGTGAATCTCCCTCTCAGTCTTGCTCTTATCAGTCTGCTGTTGATGGGTTTCCATTCCAGTAAAGACCTTTCCATTCCTTTCTTCAGAGTTTGGTTACACTTTCGTTGTGCTGACCATCCTCTCTACCAGAATAAAGTACTGTTTCCCCTGTAGCTGTTTTTATTCTCCCCATCCCCGTCCATCTGCTCTCGCTTATTCCTAGGATATGTAATTTGTAGTTCCTCATCTCTGCTGTGATTTGTCTCAGCTTTCCTGCCTCATTCATAGTTCTGACATTCCAAAAACCAATTCTGGTTTCGTGTTTTGTGGTCAAGGCATCCGTTTTCGTGCCAGTGGCTTCCTTTCGGCTTTCACCACTGTCAGTCATACGAGCCTGAGACTCCGGATGTCCGTCCCGCATTAAAGTTTTTTCATCATTACTGTTTCCGTAACATGTGCGAATTTTTAAATAGACAGGGGTGTCGGCCCTGTGCTAAAACCCCCATCCTTAAGGACCAGGGTACACGCTGTTGTCTGACCCCCTACCCGTGCAGACCAGTCCAGCTTGGTTAAACCTACCAAGAGTAAAACTCCCACTGGCATAGCTCTGGGGATTGTCAGAAACACAAGCTGACATACCGCTACAAGGTATAGGTACCATTGATGGCAGGTAGTTGCATGTAGATGCCTCAAAATATACGTGTTGTTACATTTAAGTTTTCAAAATATACAAGTTGTTGTATGTAAATGTCTCAAAATATATATATTGTTTTTGCATTGACATTTTCAAAATATGCCTGTTATTACATCTAAATGTTCAAAATATAGTACATGTTGTTGCATCTAAATGTCTCAAAATATCCATTTTGTTGCAACTAAATGTGTGAATTATACATCGGATGCGTTTTTGATTATTTTAAATACGAGTAATTCACCCGTCAATAGATGGCGGGAAAGAACTATGTTCTGTGACGACACTAAGCCTCCTAGGGTCACTTATGTGGTTTTAAAGCTTACACGTCAGCAACGACATGGCCAGGAATACAAATAAAGCCAATAGAATTGAAATTCGTCTAATTAATTAACCAATGTTTTATCACAACATATTCTGTCAATTTACAGATAACATTTGAAATCTGGCTTAAGAACCTATTGAAAACAGAATCAAAATGAACCTTTTAATTACGTCGTCTCTAAATAATTATTTAAGTGCTTATCGACTTAAGGAACATAAATTGGTCAGGATACTTCAAATGTAACCGAACTCCATTCATTATCTTATACTGTAAAATATAAATGACAGACGGAGTAAATTATTCATGCGCCCCCGAAATTCAAATTGAAGAAATTACAGAAATTGTGACCACAAAAGTGTTCAATGAAAACATTTAAAGTTCCCTTGTAAAGATGGGACAGGACTTTACCAAATATACAATTCTTTAAAATGGGGACAACTGTTGTTGTAACTATAAATATCTGATATGTCCCTGTAATCTGTGTCTGTAATCTTTGTCTGTAATCTTTGTCTGTAATCTGTGTCTATAATCTGTGTCTGTAATCTGTGTCTGTAATCTGTGTCTGTAATCTTTTTCTGTAATCTGTGTCTGTAATATATGTCTGTATTCTGTGTCTGTAATCTGTGTTTGTAATCTGTGTCTGTAATCTGTATCTGTAATCTGTGTCTGTAATATGTATCTGTATTCTGTGTCTGTAATCTGTGTCTGTAATCAGTGTCTGTAATCTGTGCCTGTAATCTGTGTCTGTAATCTGTGTCTGTAATCTGTATCTGTAATCTGTGTCTGTAATCTGTATCTGTAATCAGTGTCTGTAATCTGTGTCTGCAATCTAAGTCTGTAGTCTGTGTCTGTAATCTGTGTCTGTAATCTATGTCTGTAATCCGTGTCTGTAATCTGTGTCTGTAATCTGTGCCTGTAATCTGTGTCTGTAATATGTGTCTGTAATCTGTATCTGTAATCAGTGTCTGTAATCTGTGTCTGCAATCTAAGTCTGTAATCTGTGTCTGTAATCTGTGTCTGTAATCTGTGTCTGTAATCTGTATCTGTAATCTGTGTCTGTAATCTATGTCTGTAATCAGTGTCTGTAATCTGTGTCTGTAATCTGTGTCTGTAATCTGTATCTGTAATCTGTGTCTGTAATCTGTAACTGTAATCTGTGTCTGTAATCTGTATCTGTAACCTTTTTATGTAATCTGTGTCTGTAATCTGTGTCTGTAATCTATGTCTGTAATCCGTGTCTGTAATCTGTGTCTGGAATCTGTATCTGTAATCAGTGTCTGTAATCTGTGTCTGTAATCTGTGTCTGTAATATGTGTCTGTAATCTGTGTCTGTAATCTGTGTCTGTAATCTGTATCTGTAATCTGTGTCTGTAATCTGTAACTGTAATCTGTGTCTGTAATCTGTATCTGTAACCTTTTTATGTAATCTGTGTCTGTAATCTGTGTCTGTAATCTATGTCTGTAATCCGTGTCTGTAATCTGTGTCTGGAATCTGTATCTGTAATCAGTGTCTGTAATCTGCGTCTGTAATCTGCTTCTGTAATCTGTTTCTGTAATCTGTGTCTGTAATATATGTCTGTATTCTGTGTTTGTAAACTGTGTTTGTAATCTGTGTCTGTAATCTGTATCTGTAATCTGTGTCTGTAATCTGTATCTGTAATCTGTGTCTGTAATCTGTGTCTGTAATCTGTGTCTGTAATCTGTGTCTGTAATCTGTATCTGTAATCTGTGTCTGTAATCTGTGTCTGTAATCTGTATCTGTAATCTGTGTCTGTAATCTGTGTCTGTAATCTGTATCTGTAATCTGTGTTTGTAATCTGTGTCTGTAATCTGTGTCTGTAATCTGTGCCTGTAATCTGTGTCTGTAATCTGTGTCTGTAATCTGTATCTGTAATCTGTGTCTGTAATCTGTGTCTGTAATCTGTGTCTGTAATCTGTGTCTGTAATCTGTGTCTGTAATCTGTGTCTGTAATCTGTGTCTGTAATCTGTGTCTGTAATCTGTGTCTGTAATCTGTATCTGTAATCTGTGTCTGTAATCTGTGTCTGTAATCTGTGTCTGTAATCTGTGTCTGTAATCTGTGTCTGTAATCTGTGTCTGTAATCTGTGTCTGTAATCTGTATCTGTAATCTGTGTCTGTAATCTGTGTCTGTAATCTGTGTCTGTAATCTGTGTCTGTAATCTGTGTCTGTAATCCATGTCTGTAATCTGTGTCTGTAATCTGTGTCTGTAATCTGTGTCTGTAATCTGTGTCTGTAAGGCGACTATTGTGAGCTTGTGTGTAAAGCTGGCCACCACATTGTGTAAAACAACAAGCTACCATAGAAAAACAACCGCTGCTAGAGCATGTGAATACTTGGTACAGGCTCAGCTAGGGGAGACCAGATACAATGGTGGCTTCTTGCTCCGTATGGAGGGTCAATGAACTTGTTGATAATATCTGTAATCGTTCCTAGATATCTCAGATATAACAGTTTTTGTCTGTAAATACCTCAAATACAAATGTTTTTGTATATGTATATCTCACACATGTTTTTGTATATAAATATCTCAAATATAACTATTTGTATTTATAAATATCTCAAATACAACTGTTTTTGTATATAAGAACCAGAAATGTAAATAACAACATAAACTGGAAAAAACGTTTAAAGTATAAAGCTGGTAGGACGTTACTTTAACCATTCCATAATTGTATTCAGTTGTGTAGTCAGACTGAGTAAATAGTAACTTATATTGACATTTTTTAAAAATAATGAAGACACTCGCACATCAACTGTTAAAGGTGAACCATGAACAAAATTACGATTGCGTGGTATCTACTCATGAAGACAGAGTGAAGAAATAAGACTTTTCAACAGTCCATAAAGTGTTCAGACAACATGTGTTCTATTCGGAATCAAGAATTATTTACTTCTGTATTATGGAAAATCATAGATGTAAAGAAAGCTATATCGGCCCGGTAAAAAAATATATAAATCAAGATGGAAGATGCAGAGGTTGAGCAGAACGACGATTATTTCTGGACCTAACTAACACACCCTTGCTCGAAGTCTGCAACTATTACACAGTATGAAACCGATGACCCAGATTGTTCTCCGAGACGCCCGCTGGGCCTGTATAAAAAAGCGAACAGAGGAAAGTTTAAACTAAACACACACACACGCACACACACACACAGTAGAAGCAGATAGACGAAGTGAAAGAGAGACGCTCGTTAAGGCTATCATTTACCATCTGTTGGCCTAGCAGTTCTGCATCGCCAAATCGAGTCTTTTCTGTGTTTTCATCTATAATACCAGGGTATGTAAATATATGAATAATAATTTGTTTTATTGCAGATTATTGTGTTATAATTGCATCAGCATCAGGCCAGAGGACTGAACTGAATTTGAACTATGGATGTATAAAGGAAATCGATGCTTACCAACGTTTAGCATAATTATCAAGAGGAGGTTTATTTGAAACTATTTTCCTTGAATAATGGACGGCTCTCTATAATGTGAATATCGTCGGTAACATCATCATCATGTATACATGTATTATATTTATTTCATGTATAATATTATTTTAGAAAATGTTATGCAGCTAGACACCTATTTTGTCTCGCTATTCTTTATCAGAACTTAACCATGTATCATTCATTTAAATGCAAACATCCGAACACTCTCATTCATGAACTAATAGGCTTGTAGACCCTATTACCAAAGGCTAGCCACATGTCACGATTTGTCCCCAGTTGTCATACTACACCTGAAGTCTTGAATACTAGATCAATAAGTGCAGTCCTGGAGAAACACAGGAGCTTCAGAATTGTATGATCTAGATTCACATCCCAGGCCCCATTAGTGTTTGGTGGTCTAGTGAAATACTTTCAAGTAACAATGCTGTATACAATCCCAGAGGACGTCCACACCATTTATATGTTAAGTAATTGATGTGGAAAAACTGCAATACTAGTCGAGACAAGATATAACTTTAGAAATAAAGAAATAGTTGCCTGAACATTTTATGCATTCTGAAGATTCAAGAAAGGACTTCTTAAATTTATTATTGAGAGAAACTCAAGTACATTTGTAATTAAACTTGTATTCATTCATTCATCATTTCATCATCCAATCATTGTACAAGAAAGTTAAACAAGATAGATGTAAATAAATAATGATTAAATAATTGTAACTCTCTGGCTTGTCACATTTATAATGTTGCATTTTTGAGTTTTACTAAATTATTAAATTATCACCGGTTAGTTACAAACCAAGGTCGCAACTTAGGATCCGACTATACCCTGAATACTATCTGAAGCAGGGACCTTCACAGCCGTGACTATCCTGTGATACCAGTGCTCTTCTCTGACACCTGGACTATATTCTTGTCAGACAGAATACTTCTTCTGTTCTTTCAGTAACTACTACTGACTACTACACTCATAAAAACCTTTTGCTACACTGATAGCGTGGCAATTTGTAGTCTTTCTTGTTACGTTGACTTTATTAGCTATTTTAGATTTTAGTTAATTTTTTTTGAAAAAACAAAAATAAATAAATAAAATAAAATTGCAACGTATTTGTCAAATGTCAGATTGCCTTAATTGATACTTGTTTTGATATATATCTCATGTTTATCCAGTAATTATAAGTGCTGATAATAACATTTTTTTTAAAAAGAGATTCACTGGTCAGTCATTCTGTAGAAATATTATATCTGTAGCAAAGTTTGATTTTGCTGGGGAGGTTATGATGGTATCCTAAGAAGAATGATATATGTGTCTGTATTAACCGTGTGAGGTCAAGCACATGTAGGCCCCTGACTCTATAAATGATGATGATGAATTATGTGCAGGGAACCTAACGCTACCTCCCTAGATCTTACACGGTCACTATTTTGGCTCTAGTGTCTGGTGTATGGTGTACCTAGTGTCTAGGGGAGAAATGAAATGATGATACACAACACAAAAACACTTTAATCCTCTATGAGGAAGTGAATAAAATCAGTGGTTAAGTTTTTCTTTAAAAATGAATCTTTTTTCTGTACAATTTATTCTGCCTGTCCAGTCATTTCTTTTGGACAGGTCTTTGAAAATGAGGACAAGATAGTTTACAGAAAAGATCAACTAAAATTATGTGTGGACAATGTGTCCAATAACTCTAAAGTCCATATATGTCTTTCCTATTTGAATGTTCACAGCTTACACTTTATTCATCTAAGAGGGAGAGTCACTGTGTATGAGGGGCTGTAGTTTCATCATACCCCATAAACTTCCTGAGTATGACTTGAAATACTAGTGTTTATTACACGAAAATGTCAGATATGCCCAGATGTTTAACACATCACCTGGGATTCCTTGTTGAAAGATATTACAATGTGTAGTTGCAGAAAATCTCGATTTCACCACACGCCAAAGCTCCTACTGTTATCTTTGACAGCATAAACGACTGGTCGGAGACTTGATGGCGTTATTCTAACTCAGCAGGTTTCCTGTTACCGGCTGGCAACAGGAAATAGAACCTCTGCAACAAAAGGACACCCTGGCCTTTTATCTCTGATCACTAGTATATTTATTATTTTCCTACGGTGATATGGGGTCAGCCTCGCGTGCATTACAGGTGCACTCGCCCTTAATTTTACATGACTCCCACCTTGCTGTGACCACACCTCAGGTCCCTATGGCAGATACGCCACTGTACGTTTACATATTTTTCCTCAATAATATAATGTGGAGTAACCACATTTTCTTTGATATGATTTTCTCTTCTTTTCTTTTTTTTAAATATAAATGCTTCAGGCATGTTAAACAGTGTTCATTGAACACAGAGGCTTACTAATATATTCTAATACAATAATATGACAACATAATCATGACAACATACATCAGTTAGATACAGTTGAATGTGAGGACTCAACAATGTCTGCTCCCGGCATGTCCTTCACTTTTCCCAATAGCAGTATCTAACTTTGTAGTTGGATTAAACATATTAAATTCATAAAGCATTCTTACCACAATTCAAGAAATATAAACAAATGACGCTGACTTGCAAAAAAGTGGCCTCAGTTTCCTCTGAACTGCCCCAGACTGTGAATATTTCTTTATATTTAAGTTTAAATTTAACACAGCTGTTCTCAGCGTATTTGAATGAAAAATATTTTCAACTGGCAATGAATAGTGAAAGCTTTTTGCTAATATTTAGTAGCACTGGCCAATCGAAAGCTTGCGACTACCAGAATTCAAATGCAGTTTTTGAAAAACAAAAATAATTCCAAACAAACTCTGCGTCTGGTAGTCGATTAACCAGTCCACTTTAGTTATGCCAATACAAAAAGATGTTTCGTTTTGGATTACATTTTCCTACCGCTCCCCTTTCCCTCCTATACTCTTTTTACCGAAGCGAATTTGAATGTACCTCAATGCCGCTATTTCTAAGCTGGCGTCCCCTACTAACGTTAAAAAGAAACAAGCAGGAACAACAGTCTGTCTGGTCGTGCGTCCGTAGACATTTAGTATTTTCTCAATAACTTGGCTAATACTGGGACTATCATATTATTTAAAGCACATTCTTGCTCGGTGAACTCTAAGCTATACTACCATATAATTTTTATGGTCAGTTTCATATTGGTTTAGATTTTCAATTTTTCCACTGACAATCGTCAAATAAAATTTTGCACAAGACGGTCATCTTCCCCTCTCTCTTTCACCTCGCCAGCATGTATTTTCAAATAACTACTTGTTGTAGTTACGTCAGAAATGCTACCGCGAGGAGAAATAAAAAAATTGTCTGCGTGTTTGCCTCTGCTGGCTTTGCTCCAGCGTGTATATATATGCATGGCAGAATGTGTCAAGCGAAGCGGGGTTTGGCGCGGCGGGTTAAGAATTGGCGTTAATAATTGTATTGTCTCGTGTAACACTACCAAAAAATGTAAGGATTACTACATATTACCAGCGTTAAAGTCAAAATATTACGTTAATTCTGATAGTTATTTTGCAGCACACTTCCGCAAAATCGTTAATTTTAAGGCTAGGCTGCAGCAGAGCTAGCAAAATGTTAAATATTAGAAGTACGTTTTCGAAACCGAAACTAAAACGCGTGTTAGATTTATACCGTGTGATAGTTCTATAGGCTTAGCACTGCACAAAAGGCAGAGTTGCTGGCGTCGAAGATGCCAACTGTCCGACACATGCGGGCTAGGTTATTTATTATCAATTTATGACTAAAATCTTACTGAAATGAGCAATTATTCTCGCAGATTTTGCTACAATATCCTTTACTCTGATCATCTGATTGTCCTTGACATTTTATGGCAGCGGTCACGCTAGGGTCATGGCTCTCAAGTTTCGTCCTTCTCTTTTTTTTTCTTTTTTTTTTTTTTAAATTGAAAATAATGCTTGACAAGGGTTTCTGTAAATTTAAATGGTTTCTTATGTTATAGTCCGTTCGGAAATTCGTGCCCACACATTGAGCGTTGTAACTTTGCAACCCCTTGACGGATGTTATTGAAATTTGCTACGTGCCCTACTGATATCAATGCAGTTATTAATATATTTTTTGCCCTTACAAAACTCATGTCATGTTCGAATTTTCTTCTTCAAGTTATATGAAAAAACTCTTACCGTTGTCTGGGTTAATTTTTATTAGTTCTACAGGAAAGTTACAAGATCCGTTCAAAAATTGCGCATTTAATGTTTGTTACAGCACAGCACAAGCGATGAAATGTGCTATTCAATATTTGTTTTGTTTGAATTAGTGTAGTAATTACATGCCCGCACGTGTGCGCACCTATTGTACACAGTCGCGAGTAATTATTTCAGCGGCATATGCTAATTGCAATGAGTTGGCTGCAACGAAACAAAACGACATCAGCGTATAATATAATAATAAACTAAACTGCATAAATATTAAAAGCGCAATGAATCTGAAATGCAAACTTATCACTTTGCAGAAGGTAACTGTTATATTGTACAGGCATTTTCGCAGAGAGGCTAAGATGGGTTGTTTATACCACGACATCCAAGAACCATGTAGGAGAACACGAAAGGCCCTGGGTGTGGATAGAAGATCTTTTCGACGTTGGGTACAACAAGACGGTGATTGTACAGAGGCTGCGGTTAAGCAAGGAAGGAAGAAAAAAATTGATGATTTTGACAAGGATGTCATTAGACGTTTGATGTTGAAGATGTTTAATGCCAATCAACTTGTTACACTCCGCATGCTGAAAAGTCGGCTGCAAGCAGAATGCGATATTAACGTCTCAAAAACCACTCTTTGGCAACTTGTCAGAAGTGTCGGCTTCACTTTTAGAAAAACGTCTGGTGGAAGGAATTTTTTATGTGAAAAACCACTTCTGGTTGCAGCTCGAAGCAAATACCTTAGGCAGATTCGTGAGAGAAGGCAAGACGGCTACGATATAGTGTATTTGGACGAATCTTGGGTTAATGCTCATCATACGAACGAGAAAGAATGGCAATCGGTTGACGGAGACCATAGAAGGAAAATTCCCAGCAGCAAAGGTCAACGCATTATATTAGCACATGCTGGCAGCAGACAGAATGGGCTTGTCCGTGATGCAGAGCTTATTTTTCAATCAAAGTCTGTAGATGGTAGGGACTACCACAGTGAAATGAATGGGCACATTTTTCGAGATTGGATAGTGAATACACTCCTCCCGACTCTAGAAAGGCCGTCTTGCCTGGTGATGGATAATGCGTCCTATCATAATGTTCTAGCGCAGGAGGATAAAGCTCCCACTTCGGCAAGCACGAAAGACGAAATCAGGAGGTGGCTTGTGAATGAAAATATCTTCGCTGACAACAGCTATTTAAAACCAGAGTTGTTTCAGCTTGTGAGACAGAGGAATAAGACAAAAGTGTATCTGATTGATAAAATCATCCAAGAGCAGGGTCATGTTTCTCTTCGACTCCCACCTTACCATTCTCACCTTAACCCAATAGAGCTGGTTTGGGCTAGAGTTAATGGGCAAGTGGCCGCCCAGAACACCACTTTTAAAATGTGCGATGTTAAAGACATGACTCGTGAGGCCCTTTCACGAATAGGCACAGAGTACTGGGTTAAATGTGAAGAACACGTGCTGCAGGAAGAAGAAGATTACTGGCAGCGAGATGGCTTGCAGTTTATCCAACCAATAACTGTTGTGAACTTATTGGAGTCGTCCGATTCGGAATGCAGCACGTCGATCGCATTCCTTCGTTTGTGATAAACTAATTCCATATGCCAATATATAATAACACATAAACAGTTAGGATTTGTCACAGATTCACGATGATTTACTGCTATCATGGTTCATTATCAGAACATCATTCCTCGTATCAAAATCACGTGAACAACCAATTACACATTTAGGACACGCCTTTGAACCGTCTTGTCGCACAAATGTTGTGATTTACTGTAAGAATTAATGTTACGGGCAGATTTAGGCAAATGTTCCAAGAAGATCAAAGAAAATCGCCGTTTTGCAAATTTCGCGACAGCTGTGGATGTAATGATTGCAAAATCTTAACTGCATGGAAAATCTAAGACTGCATGCAAAAATTCATGTCGATACAACAAACAGTTTTGGAGAAAATTGACGCTTTCTGTGGGCACGAATTTCCGAACGGACTATAAATGTTTGTTTTTATTGTATATATATTTATGTATATTTTAATGTTTTTAACAAATACCTGTTATGTACAAATTAGTACACAATTTTTACTGCTGGTAGTTTATTTTACTTTATTGTGTCCATTTTTACTCTATTAAGCTTTTTAAAATCTTAGCCCTTTATTAATTTATTATTTTTTTTCTTTTTACTTGTTAAAATATGCAAATGAAAGTGTGAGTACGCGCGAGTGTTCATTTGTACCATACATTGTACTCTCCTTGTATTCCATGTAAAATACACAAGTTGTTTTCTAAATTGGAAAGAAAGGAGATAAAATAAAAATAATAAAATCCTGCAACTTGGGAGAATGAAGCTGTCGATCGCACAATGTGACGATGCTCTCTATTGCGCCACCTCAGATTAGGCGAAATCAAGTACTCGTAGCAAACAGAAAAGAAGAGCAAACGTCGAAAGGGACACAAGGAAAAAAGCAGCGAGAGCTGTCACCTCAAGGGCGCATTCCCATATTCTGCTATGACTGAAGTGTCTATTATTATTATTATATTGCTATAATTATAATAAAACAAAACATTGACAAAGCTCAAGCATTATTTACATTCCGTAATTTTGGTAAGTTTGACTATAACCGTTGATTATTTTGTTGATAAACAATACTGGTTTCCTATTTAGTTCAAGGATAAGCTGTCATTGTACATGCATTTTAATATGTTCATTTTCTGCTCTGCTTCCACATTTATTCTACATTTAGTTCGTTTTTATTTACAGTTGTGGTCTGTATTATTTGATGAATAGGAGAAGATTTGGGGGATGAGGGCATCCTGTATCAGGCGCCATAAACGTGTTACTGCTTTCAAATCATCAGATCAGAGCTGATTGATCACATAAGGTCAAGCCTGAAGATCATAAAACACATGAAATATATCATGTCAGAGACGGTATATGAATGAAAACGTCATTAAAAATATAAATCATGAGGGTGTGACAAGATAGTTTGGGGCGATCTTTTCTCGATCTCTCTTACATTCCGACTGTACTCATTTTAAAATGTTGTACTGACTAATTGCGTGCTTTCCATGGTCAGCACTCTTTTTCTTTCTCTCCATGTATCAGATATTTTATATTTTCCTTCTTACACACCTCTCAGGATAAGTCGTCATGTCTGTTTGTTACTCATTTCTCCCTGCTTTGCAAGGAGCAGCTGAGATAATTAATCAACAACCATGTTGGTTAATTATCGGGTGCGGCCCTATCGTATTTGTTTAATCGCTGATAAAGCCAGGGTGCGCGACAGATAAGAGATTACTTGTCTTGGTGACACATTTTGGACAGATAGGGTGACCTAATCGTTTCCTGTCCGACTTGTAAAGTAATACGATGTTACATCTTACATACTTTGTCGTATGAGTATACAGATGTGTTGATGAGTTTGTATACCAGGCATCGGATGTTTTATTGCCATATATAGGAGACGTGACCTTTGCATCACTCGCAAAATTATTCTATGTCGGACTATTTTGAAATTACCCGACCCTACAAGCATGTTTGAAATTATTGGAGCCCTGAGTAGCTTCATAAAAAAGGAGCGGCGTTAGGACAGGCAATACAACTGAACCTTTTCGCAGTGTTAAGGCACTATGAGAAATCGCTTGCCAAAAACAACACAACCAGACTGCCAGAAGTTGTAATCAGAATTACATCCTATCAGACCGGACACCTTTTACTGGAGTATTTAAAATGACTTACAAAACAGCACAGGAAAACTCTTTCAATTTAACAAGAAAACCGGGACTGAGGAAACTGCACACAATGGGTCATCGAGGGAATTAACTTGTAAAAGTAACGACCGCAAGAACACATGTAATAGGGGTTAAGCCAGTGACTTAACTGTATATATCTGAGCAGAAAGTCTGTGAGCCAGGATTTGCGTAAGTTGTCATTTTACATTCTGCATTTTTCATTACTAACTTGTGAACTAATATGCATATATTATCATGTGAATATTAATATGTGAAAATCGGTAGTGGATGTTCATATCATTTGAGGCTGGCAACCTCATCATATAAAATGATGATCTCACGAACCTTTACTGCAAGGGCTGGTGACTGCTTTATCGCTAGTGTCTTAAAGAGAACCAATAGCTAAGTAGTCCTAAGTTCCATATGGAGCAGAGAGGGAAAGATGAAAGAAATGATGTACATTCTAAGTATAATGTTCACATTTTCAAACCAGTGTAAATGTCTATGTAAACACATTCACTTTAAATTAACGAAAGTTTCGAACTTCTCAACCCGCGTAGATATAAATGAAAACATATTCAATTTATATCGTGAAAACTTTTCAGTCAGTGGAGATGTAAATGTAAACATATTCTATCTGCACTATTATTCTTTTCATTTAAATGTAAAAGAAAGATAAAGCTATTCAACTTAAATATAAAGAACATTTTCTCTCGAGGGATTAAGTTTAATTCTCATCGAGGGTAAATTCTGAGTAGCTGGGATGGTGGAATAAGAGAAAGAGGACACATAAGTATGTGTCGGGAAACGCAATACTCAAGAGAACGTTTCGTTTCTATCCTTTTACCATAGCTGTTGGTGGTGGTACCATATGAGGGTACTATCTCTGGAACAAGAAGGGAACAGTGGCATGAGCTTTAAGATGAGAGACCAAACTTGTAGACACTCCCTGACACTTCTGGGAACGTGCTACGCCCTACGTCCTTGACCAGCGACGAGCGTTGTCAGTGATCAATCTACCGAGAACCAACTCATCAGCGGAAGCAGACCCTACCAGAGGCAGATAAGTGACAACTATAAGCTGCCACGTGATCTCATTTTAAAACTTGTATCCCATCACAATAGTGATGATACCTTTCTAAAAAAAAACATTATTCTTACTTTTAAACCCTTGTTAAAACTAATGATTATTACATTTGTTAGTTGTAATTATACAAATTTAACTTCGATTTAATCATTTTAAATGTACTGCATGTTTGTCTCAGTCAGTTCACTAAATACACTCTAAACAATGCTATACCATAATAATAAGAATTCCACTGAATAAATCAGAGTGGAGGCTTGAAGAGTTAAAATTAATAATTGCTTAATCCTTCACAAAAGTTGTCGGCAGTTCACAGAGTTAACGTGCTCAGCCAATGCAGCATTGTTCTCGCTTGTCTGTATATATTGCGAAGACTGCCTTGAGATAGAATCATCATTATCCTTCTATCTACCACTCTGCCAAGAGTAATCGTGTGCGAAAATAGACACCTTTGAAGGCCCATAGTAGATACTCTTGAGTTTTGGCCAGTGTTGGACCACTACTGCAAAGAAGGGGAGGCAACCCGTGACAGAGGGTTAGAATTTCATGTTCACTTCTCTTCGTCTCTGCCTTACAACCTTATGCCCCAGCTGTTACAATTCGTGTCATATTTCTTTCATTTTTCTTGTATATATCTCAAGTTCTCTTCTTCGTGAATTTTTGGGTCTGCTTCTATTTTTGTGTTGTCTGTCTCTTTTTATGTGTCTGCCTCTTTTTTATGTTTCTGCCTCTATTTTTCATGTGTGTTTGTCTGCATCTATTAATATTAGACAAATATAAAGGTATGTTTTCAGGCACTCGTAAGAAATAAAGAAGTAGAACACTTGGACAACAGAAAAACAACAGACGTGAGTGGCTTACCCAGGGTTCGAACCCCGTACCTTCCGTACGACAACTCCGCCTAGCTATCAAGCGAATCACACTGACCCCACGGCCAGCTAGGCATCCCCAAAAAAAAGGATGCTTTGCTGACTATATATCAGTACGAAACACAGAAGATAACACCGGAAGTATACAGTGGGCAACTCAGCCCTTTAATGACGCAATCACTTCTGTTGTTCTCCTATTAACAGTATGTGTCAGTCCAAACAAGACAAAGACCTTGATACTGGGTCCAGTAAATAGTAGAAGACTTAAGGACAGTAGTATAGAACAGAGGGTAGGTTTCTGGTATTGTATACACATAAATAACACATAAGGAAGGGAAACCCGAGGCCTGTAAACAGTAAATTAATATTAGACAACCATAAAGGTATGTTTTCAGGCACTCGTAAGAAATAAAGAAGTAGAACACTTGGACAATAGAAAAACAACAGACGTGAGTGGCTTACCTGGCCGTGGGGTCAGTGTGATTCGCTTGATAGCTAGGCGGAGTTGTCGTACGGAAGGTACGGGGTTCGAACCCTGGGTAAGCCACTCACGTCTGTTGTTTTTCTGTTGTCCAAGTGTTCTACTTCTTTATTTCTTACGAGTGCCTGAAAACATACCTTTATGTTTGTCTAATATTAATTTACTGTTTACAGGCCTCGGGTTTCCCTTTCTTATGTGTTATTTATGTCTGCATCTATTACTTGGAGTCTGCCTCTATTTCCTTTACGCAAGATAATTCCATAAAACGAATATAACATGTGAGAGACGTTATATGAATGACGACCTCGTCAACAATATAAACCATGACGGTCAGAATTCCACTTTCACTTATCTTTTTCTCTGTTCTACAGCCTTACATCCCAGCTGTTACAACGTGTATTACATATTCATCATATTTCTTATATATATATATATATATATATATATATAAGTTCTCTTCTCCAAATGTGTTTAGGTCTGTCTCTTTTTCTTTGTCTGCTTCTGTTTCTTTGGGTCTGCCTCATTTTTTTCTGTCTGCTTCAATTGTTTTATATCTGCCTCTATTTTTGTGTCTGCCTCTATTTTTGTGTCAGTTTCTATTTTTAGGTTTGCCTCTATTCTTTGAGTCTACTCTATTTTTTGGGTCTTGCTCTGTTTTTGTATTTGCCTCTATTGTGTGGGTCATCCTCTGTTTACTTTATTTCATAAACTGAATGTCTTGTAATGCTGTTAACGCGTTTCTAGGATATGTGAGAAGGTTGGCATGTACTTATGGCCATTTTTAGGCTCAGAAGGGAACTTGTCAAACACATCGTCTCAACTTTAGTTTAGGCAGCACTTTGTGCCGGTCAAAAATACAAAAATAAATGTATAATGATGACTGTTCGTTAAAAGAAACTCGTATTATACATATTTATTAACATGTTTTAAAACTAGTAACTGTTTATTTATCTTATAACAAATATAAATTCACATTTCTTTAAAAGTACTAAACAGCAAAATAATTTTCTTTGCAGCTTAAAATATCTTGTAATTCGCACTTTTGCTACAAAAGTTTTATAAAAAATTATATAAAATGTCTATTAAATGTTTTTAAAGTTATAACTAGCTTTCTTAAACATATTACTCCCCCTGTAATAAACATTACGTCCCTTAAATGAGCGAATAAATGTATCTAACCGTTTCAGTATGAGGGAAATAGCCTTGCGATGATAGCGGAAAATTGATAAGAGTACCCATCGTCATTGTCTGTTTGTGTAGCGAATACAGAAAGCTAGTTTACAGTCAATGACTTTACATGCTTATTGTATATGTTGGTACTGACTTCACCCCTCCCCTTCCCGCCTTTCTTTTTCTCCAATGCGAATGGAATCGATACTTGCCAAGTTTGTATGTGTAAACCTCAAGCACTCCAAGGGAGGTAACTAACAATCATTTCTGTGACTGCCAAAATACAAAAGGCTATAAGTGCTGCAAGAAAGAGCTATATATCTCTCAACTGGATTAAACTGAATATTGAACCCAATCTTGCGCCTTGCCTCCTCTTTCCCCCCTCCACCCCTAATATAAAAATAAAATAAAAGGCAACCACAGCTAAAGTATGAAAGATGTGTACAAGAGAGACATGAAGAGATAAGTCCAGGGATTCTGGGAGGACAGAGATGACGATTATGCAAAAAGAGACTCTTACATCATCCGGTGGAAATAGCCATTTTAGATGCCCCCTTAACGAAATTTGTTCAGTTCAAAACGTAAGCCGAATAGCCAAATGAAGGACCTCTCATGAAAGCCATGACCCAAGCGTGACCGCGGGCATAAAATGTCAAGGACGAACAAAAGATCACAGTATACGATTTAATATTTCTACAGATTTGACTGACAAGTGAATCTCTTCTTTTTAAAATGTTACTGTTGCACAAGAATTTCTCGTATTCTGTGTACAACATATATTTTTTCTAATGCAAGGGAAATAACCTTGTGAAATTAATAGTCACTTTTTATAGTATGCAGTTGTCTGTTCTTGTTGGCAAAAGGTGGCAGATAAGTTTGTTAAGCGCTCTTAAATCATGTCCATGTATGGATATGACAGGCCGGTTTTCTCAGAAATAGTTGGCAACTTGCTATGCTGTCTAATGGTCTCCTTATAAGGCATTGATTTCGACGGTGTTCTTAGAAAGAGGTTCTATCTTCATTTATTGTGTGAACAGTATTCGTATTGCGCTCTTTACTGCGCATGTCCAAGTTTTAAGTCTTTGTGTTCTCGTTTCCGCCCTGGAGTCGAGAACGGTTCGTTTTGCGAGCAAGACGTCTCTGTGAGAGCGTCTATGCTTATTTTGTTCTGTCAGGAATATGGAGTCCTCTTTATAGATTGCTCGTTTATTTGAGATGACATTTCTCTTGTGATTTAATACGCCTGGAGGCATGTGAGTTATGTGGTGTATTTCCTGAAGACAAGGTAATTGCATTTTTCAGTAACTTTGTAGACATCTTTCGAGATTGACATTTGTTTCGTAGCCTGTCATTGAAGAGTCTTCATTATGAGATGTTTCTCGGCTCACGTATTGCTACGTTGTAACGCATCGGTGTGGTAAAATGGGATGTTATAAATATTTATAGGGGACTTAGTGTACTGACTGAGATCAGCTGTGAAGGTATCTGTATCTAATAAGTGTGGTGTATTACAGACGACCTTACTTGCTACCACATTTATACCTCAGTCAGAATTATTCTGGAATATTGTGATGACTACGTTAAATGTCTAGGGTTATGAAAATGATGAAGTGTAAGTCACAACAAGCACAGACAGATAAACAATTTAATTTATTCCACAACACTTTGCAACACTGTGACACTCACACACATATAACACTCTATAAGACTATCTTAAATGAGTCAAGTGTTTAAGTTTAAAAATATATGTATTAATTCTTGTCAATAATGGATATCCTGATTCAACTACACAGTGAACCAGGAATCACAATCAAATGTAATTACAAGTATATGTACACAGTTTATAAATATAATGTTTGTATTGCCATATTTTATTATTATTATTCTATGTGTGTAATTTGTGCAGTAGTAATATGAGGTAATACAGGTTTTGTTCAAGCTTTTTTGTTGTTTTTCATCATGACTTCAAGTGTTTGATTATCGGGGAAATAGTATTGGGAAAAGATTACAGTTCCTGTCATTTGAACCAATTAATTGTCCCTCTGTGTCTAAGAAAATGTCAATTTTTGAGGGGGCACATAATGTTGAGCTACTCTGGCCACAGAAGCTTATCTTTCGTGATGGCGGCAGGAAAAGACTCCTCTGCTCGATTGCTTCACTGTGTTCTGGAGACACCTCACTGGTCGCTATCTGGACCAAGGAGTATGCTGTCAGCCTCTGGATTCAGCAAAACTCAGACCAGGTGCTGCTTCAATAACTAGGACCACAGTCCCTGAAACAAGAAGGTTGTACCTCCTACTTCATAACTAATTTATAATCTATTTCCACACTGAACCCAATACATAACAAACACTGAGTTCAGAGCGATAGGCCAGCTGCTAGCTTCATCTGAAACAATTTACACCAGTATTCTCCTCCTAAATGGTTACTACGCCTCTGCAATTCCAGCATTAGTTCCTTCTAGTCAATAAGATAGGTGTCAGTGTACTGTTTGGCAATTCCATGCAGTTTTACTTTTCTCCGACACCTCCTGTTCAGGTTGGAGCAATATTTAGGCCTTGCCTCATGTTGGCTACTGAACCACACACATATACAGACATAAATTATCAATTTACATTCAATTTTCATTAAAAAGATCTCAAATATGTCAAGCTTACCACAATTCTTGGAATTGATAACAAATACGTTGACTGGCGATGAATAATGGCACAAAATCCGATCTGCCGCTGTCCCAGACTTTTATTTAGCAAAATATGATCTGGCTCTCAACGCACTGTTTCTTAGTAAGTTTATTTTAAAATGTGGCACTGAGCTGACGCTCCTAATTGACTATATTGGCGGGTCTAACCTATCGGGCCATGTTTACACAGCTTTTCAAAAAAAGTACCCTTACTACCGTTTCCCCTAACAACAAAGAATTAGTATTTATAGTCCGACTAATCGTGTTTAGCCTTACATTTACTTCTATCCAATCAAATAGGATTTTACATGGTGGCCCATTTCCCGTAAAATAGTGGTTTCAAAACATGCCACTGTGCAATTATTTTTTGGTGTTGTCTGACACCCTCACTATTTTCTTTTGGCTATAATTTGTTAATTCCTAGACTATTTGCGTAACACTTAACATATTCTTTGTCAGCAAGTCCTAAGGAACCCAAATATATAAATTTAATGGGGCTAAGGGGCTGCGTTCAAAATATGTATTTTCTTCTAGGATAGTCGTGCTGTACCACCTCCTCACTTCCAAACTTTTAGGGTGTCTGCTGTACTGTCAGGCTTTCAAACGTAAACCAGTATAATGTCATGTTTCCTAATAAGCGTTTTTCAGGTTTTTAAACCTAACTCTCGTAGTTGTAGTGTTTTTTATCACGGTCTATTTGAAAAAAAGTTAGTGCCTCTGGCCTTTCGCGCGGGGAGGGTGGCATTAATTGTATATCGCGAGACGCGTGTTAGGGTTGCATGCGTTCCTGCTTTCAGCCCTCCCTCTCTCTATCCTAAGTTCATCTGTCTTTTCATCACGCCGTGTTTAAATGAAATTAATGGAAGTATTAATTTAGGTCATTACGAAGGGTGCCTAGCTCAAGGTTTTCTTAGAAATACAGTACACGTTTTATTGTAGAAAGCGTGTATTGATGCAGTAGGCTTTACTATCAACGTGAAACGTTACAATTTGCAGACGAAGTAGAAGACAAGGGGGATTTTTGTACGCCATTGTGACAGCACTGTACTTTTACCATTTATCTTTCCTTTTATTGAATTTATGTGTTAGGCTTTAAATTTACCTTTTAATTTATATATGTGGATTTAGAATGTTTCACGACAAATTCTCCCCTCTTAAAACAGACGTTATATGTCAGTCTATAATTCTATATACACATAGAGAAATTTATTATTATTTCTGGGGCTTACGGTGATTCTCATCACACGGATGGCGGCTTAAAAAATCCGCTCCCAGATTTGTCTTTCCAGATATATACTCTATGCTAAACTCAAATGGCTGCATCAGTAATGACCAACGGAGTAATCTAGAATTTTCATGTCTAGCCTGCGCTAGAAACGACAAGGGTTTGTGATCCGTTTGCAACTTAAATGCCTTCCCATACAGATAAATATTGAATTTCTTTATCGCCCATATTACTGCAAGACATTCTTTTTCGCTAGTTGAGTAGTTGGTTTCAGCTTTATTCAACTTTCTGCTAGCATATGCCACTGGGCTTAATTCCCCATCCAATGCATCTGATTTCTGTAGCAGTGTTGCACCTAGCCCGATATTACTGGCATCCGTCCTTACAATGAATTCTTGACTTAAGTCAGGTAATTTCAAAATAGGTTTGCTTGTGAGCTTTTCCTTCAATTCCTGGTAAGCCAATTCACATTGTGGTGTCCATGTAATTCGATCTGGATTTCCTTTACGTGTCAAATCAGTTAACGGTGCACATATGGAATTAAAGTTTTTGATATACGTTTGGTAGAAACCACATAATGAGACAAAGGATCTCACGTCTTTCTTGGTTTGTGGTCTCGGGGCTTTCTTTAGTTTCTCTAAATTCTTGGGTTCAGGGGTTATGTTTCCCTGATAGATTGTGTGTCCCAAAAATTCTAATTCTTTACATCCAATGCAACATTTGGTTGGTCGGGCTGTTAAATTCGCTTCTCTAAGTCGATTAAACAGCATGTTCAGAGAGTCAACGTGTTCCTCAAATGTTTCTGTTGCTATAAGGATATCATCCATGAAATTTGTAATGCATGGATTATTCAGAGGGTCCAATAATTTTCTCATCATTCTAGAGAAGACACTAGGTGCATTCTTCAATCCAAATGGCAATCTGTTAAACTCATAGTGTCCTTCTGAGGTACTAAAAGCTAGGTATGGTCTAACCTCAGGCTTTACTGGAATCTGATAGTATCCTTTACTCAGATCCACTTTTGAGAAATATTTAGCTTTATTTAGCCTGGCAAACAACTGATTTGTATCCGGCAATGGATCCACCTGTCCTTCTGTAATAGCATTCAGTCTCCTGTAATCTATACAGAGTCTATGTTCTCCAGAGGGTTTCCTTAAGAGTACAACACTGGAACTATACGAAGATTCACTGTGTGAAATAATTCCTTCCTTCAACAAATAGTCTATCTCTTCCTTCAAAGCTTTCTCCTTAGCAAAAGGAATCGAATAGGGTTTCATACAGACAGGTGTGGGGTCTATCAGTTTCATATCATATTCCAATAAGTTTGTATGCCCCGGTCGGTCCGTTAACACCTCTGTATGATTATCTAGAACCTGTTGCACTCTCTCTTTCTGATTTTTCGTTAAATGTGTACTGATTTTCACCTGTGCCGCTGTCTCACAGGGGTGTAATGGATATTCAAATGATGAAAGTGGTTCCTTTTTTATCTCCATTGCAATGGACAAGGTCAACAAGTGTGTCTCTTCCTGATTTTCTCTTTCCAAATATTTCTTCAGGAGATTCACATGATAGATTTTTTCTTTCCCCTTCTTATCTATCTTATAATTTGTTCTAGACACCTTCTCTAGAACTGTATATGGACCTTGCCATCCAATTTGTAACTTATTTTGACTACCGGGTAGAAGAAGCAGTACCTTCTCTCCCACAGCCAAATCTCTGTCTTTAGCCTTCCTGTTGAAATAGGCAGCATGTTTCTTCATGGCTTGTCTAAAATTTTCATTGGCAAGTTTCCAGCCAGTTTTTAAACGAGTGGTCAGCTCATTCACATATTGGTATGAGGATGTAATATTTTCCTCTGCCTTTTCATCAGTCCACGTTCTTAACAACGTTACATATGGACCTTTAATTTTGTGGACCTATTTGTCCATGCACCGGTATGGTCTCTTCCATTCAAAGCTCTATAGTGATGATTTTTCTTCCCAGAAGTATCATGCACAAAACGACCGCTACCAATTCTTCTCTTGGGGCTTTCTCCCCACTTAGAATTCTTGATGAGAGATTTCCTCTCTACATCCTCTTCCTCCAGTTTGTTTAAGTCCGATTGAGGGATTTTCGGCTTATCCTGGGGTAAGACATCTTTTTGCACTCTCTGCATAGTGGTCATTGTAAAACAGTTAATTGAAGCTTGTCCGTGAAAAGGGGCTTCCCATTCCATTTGGTCCACTTTATTTAATTTATTTTTCTTTCTATTGTCAGGCCTACGTTTGCCCCGTGGCGTGTCCAGGTCCTGATTAATGTTCCCATTTGTGGGTGTTCCCTCATGTGCTATGCTACACCTTTCAACAAAATTCTCAATGTCCCACCTTGCCTTGGGCCAATAATAATTGTGAGCCACCTTTTGGATGATGGTACCAATTTTCTCATGGTCCCCATCTTGTTTCACATGTAGGCTCCTTATTAAGTCTGCCCTATATGCCTTTGGAAGAACCAACTGTCCGTGACCATTGGATCTAGTTCCGGCCTTCCTGTAAATCAACTTGTTTTTCATGTAAAAATCTCCCTTGCCTGGAGTTGTATGACAAGTTAAAATCACACACCATCAGAGATCTTCTGTTTGCTGATGATTGTGCCCTCAATGCTGGCTCAGAGGCTGATCTGCAGCATAGTGTAGATAGATTCTCCGAAGCCTGCGCCAACTTTGGGCTTACCATCAACACGAAGAAAACAGAAATCATGTACCAACCAGCTCCTGGCACAGTTTATACTGAGCCAGTCATCAAGGTTAATGGTGAGAAACTGAATGTTGTGAACAGATTCACATACCTTGGTAGCACACTATCCCAGAACATTGTCATTGATGATGAGGTGAACACCAGGATCTCCAAAGCCAGCAGCACATTTGGCAGATTATACACCAACGTTTGGCATCGAAGTGGCATTAGTCTACAGACAAAGCTGAAGGTTTACAGAGCTGCGGTGCTTCCAGTGCTGCTATATGCATGTGAAACATGGACTTTATACAGGCGCCACGTAAAGAAGCTAAACCACTTCCATACAGTCTGTCTCAGGAAGATAATGAACATCAAATGGCAAGACAAGATCCCGGATACCACCGTTCTTGACAGAGCTGGTATCTCTAGTATTGATACTATTCTGATGCAGTCACAGATTCGCTGGGCAGGTCATGTAGTCCGCATGCCAGACCATCGACTGCCAAAGATACTCTTTTATGGTGAGATGCAGAAGGGTAAACGCTCCCATGGTGGCCAAAAGAAGCGCTTCAAAGACACGTTAAAGACGTCATTGAAAACCTTTGACATAAACCCAGACACATGGGAAGCTGCTGCGCAAGACCGAACTGCTTGGCGCACATCTCTTCGTAAAGGTGCAGCGGCATGCGAATCATCCAGAAGAGCAGCAGCGGAACAGCGGAGACAAGCTAGAAAGGACCGTGAAATAAAACCTTCACATGAAGCAAACATTCCCTGCCCACACTGTCCAAGATCTTTCCAGGCCCGCATCGGGCTCATCAGTCACCTTCGTACCCATAGACTAACCTAACATATTCTTAAATAATTGGATGAACAGAGTGGTCTTAATCACCCGTGATGGACGAACAACCAACCATGACAAGTTGACAATTTCCTGAAACAAGGCTTGAGGGTCTTATCCCCAGCCTGTGCCTTCATCATCTCTTCTGGAGTGGTATCTATCAGGATATCCTCCTCCTGTCTTGAGGTCGACCTGACCTGAAGGGTGGCCATAACTATAGGATTCCTTCTGCAACGGTCAGTGTCATGATTGTTCATCTTACAATTTTTACACCACCTCCTGTTTTGGTTGAAAGATTTTCTTTCATTATATTTCCTTTCATCGAATTGTGGGGTTTTATTTTTATTGTCATACCGTGGCCTATCAAACTGGTGCTTTTCTTTGTTTTGATCTCTAGGATCAAATTTATTAAAGTTCTGTGGTACCTTAAAATTATCTACCTGTTTCTTTTTATTACCTGATACCTCTGCCTGAGCTGCTTGATACCTTTCTGCAACATTTAGTAACTCACCCAGTCTCTCTGCACCTTGTTCCATGAGAAACTTTCTCAGGTCTGGAGCCATGGACTCTCTTAATTGTTCTATAAGGACCATTTCCTTAAGATCTTGGGTTTTCCCCAGAGAAGTCCATTTCTCCAAGTATGTCTCTAACCGTGCAGAGAACTGGTGATAGGTTTCACCTGACAGGAGTTTAGCATTCCTAAATTTTTTCCTATAAAATTCTGCGTTCTTTTAATATCTTAACAAAAGAGCCTGCTTTAGCATGTCATAATTTTCTTGATCACTTCTGCTCATTTTGGCAAAAACTTCATAAGCTGCCCCACGAAGCCCTTAAGATAACTTTAAGCTCCACCTTTCTCTTTCTAACCCATACGTGGTAGCTAAAAATTCATATCTATTTAGATAGCTCTCGATATCATCTTCTTTCTCAACAAAATGATCTAAATGAAAATTCATAGCTGAGGTTGAGGCTCCCTGACTAGCAGTAGCATCGGAGGTAAAGGGACTGGCACCATTTTCAGGAGCATGGCCTTGAAACTCAAACTCCCTTAGTCGTAACTCATGTTCCCTTTGTAATCTCTTCTCCTCCTTTTCTGCTTCCCTCTCTGCAGCCAATCGCTTGTCTTCCCTTTCTGCAGCCTGCCTTCTCTCCTCTGCTTCCAATGCTTTAGCCTCAGGCTCAATCTGCAGCCTCTTAATTTCTTTTTCAGCCTCTAACTTTCTTTCTGCTTCTTTTTCTAATCTTCTTTCTTCACGTTCAATATATTTGTCACATTCCGTAGTGACATAGGCAATCATAATTTGCCCGTCCATTCCTAACTCTTTAGCAGTCTGCACAGCAGCCGATCGAAATTTGGCCAGGTCCGCCATTTTCTAACAGGTAAATGTATATAATGTCTAACTAAACAATACAATCTGTAATTACTTATCCAAGGACACCACAGGCACTGAGAGCTCAACCTTATTTAATTCCATCCAAGGATACCTTTTAAATTTTTATTATTCCCTGAAGTGAATTACCCCCAATATTTATAATAGGGAAAGATTCAAAATCCCGGACAGGACCCCAATATATGTGGTAAAATGGGATGTTATAAATATTTATAGGGGACTTAGTGTACTGACTGAGATCAGCTGTGAAGGTATCTGTATCTAATAAGTGTGGTGTATTACAGATGACCTTACTTGCTACCACATTTATACCTCAGTCAGAATTATTCTGGAATATTGTGATGACTACGTTAAATGTCTAGGGTTATGAAAATGATGAAGTGTAAGTCACAACAAGAACAGACAGATAAACAATTTAATTTATTCCACAACACTTTGCAACACTGTGACACTCACACACATATAACACTCTATAAGACTATCTTAAATGAGTCAAGTGTTTAAGTTTAAAAATATATGTATTAATTCTTGTCAATAATGGATATCCTGATTCAACTACACAGTGAACCAGGAATCACAATCAAATGTAATTACAAGTATATGTACACAGATAATAAATATAATCGTTGTATTGACATATATTATTATTATTATTCTATGTGTGTAATTTGTGCAGTAGTAATATGAGGTAATACAGGTTTTGTTCAAGCTTGGTTGTTGATTTTCATCATGACTTCAAGTGTTTGATTATCGGGAAAATAGTATTGGGAAAAGTTCACAGTTCCTGTCATTTAATTGTCCCTCTGTGTCTAAGAAAATGTCAATTTTTGAGGGGGCACATAATGTTGAGCTACTCTGGCCACAGAAGCTTATCTTTCGTGATGACGGCAGGAAAAGACTCCTCTGCTCGATTGCTTCACTGTGTTCTGGAGACACCTCACTGGTCGCTATCTGGACCAAGGAGTATGCTGTCAGCCTCTGGATTCAGCTAAACTCAGACCAGGTGTTTCAATAACTAGGACAACAGTCCCTGAAACAAGAAGGTTGTACCTCCTACTTCATAACTAATTTATAATCTATTTCCACACTGAACCCAATACATAACAAACACTGAGTTCAGAGCGATAGGCCAACTGCTAGCTTCATCTGAAACAATTTACACCAGTATTCTCCTCCTAAATGGTTACTACGCCTCTGCAATTCCAGCATTAGTTCCTTCTAGTCAATAAGATAGATGTCAGTGTACTGTTTGGCAATTCCATGCAGTTTTACTTTTCTCCGACACCTCCTGTTCATGTTGGAGCAATATTTAGGCCTTGCCTCATGTTGGCTACTGAACCACACACATATACAGACATAAATTATCAATTTACATTCAATTTTCATTAAAAAGATCTCAAATATGTCAAGCTTACCACAATTCATGGAATTGATAACAAATACGTTGACTGGCGATGAATAATGGCACAAAATCCGATCTGCCGCTGTCCCAGACTTTTATTTAGCAAAATATGATCTGGCACTCAACGCACTGTTTCTTAGTAAGTTTATTTTAAAATATGGCACTGAGCTGACGCTCCTAATTGACTATATTGGCGGGTCTAACCAATCGGGCCATGTTTACACAGCTTAAAAAAAAAAGTACCCTTACTACCGTTTCCCCTAACAACAAAGAATTAGTATTTATAGTCCGACTCAGAAGAACAATAACACTAGTCAACAACCAAAATGTACCAGAAATGAAAATAGCTGATCTTAACTAATTTTGGTGTGCTGAAAACGAAAATGACATTAACAAATGTTGATTGGCTCTAGTTTTCAAGATATATGCTACTATTTTATTTAATTACGGTCAATTTATATATATGACGCAACTGTTGTGGGCGATTGCATAATTTTTTCTAATGACCAATAAAAATGTAACTAGAAGTTGATGATGCAATCCTACCTATGATTACATCACCTTTGTGTATAAATTTCTTATCTCTGATAAAATTTTGCCATTAGTTAGTGCATTTGTCCTTATCAAAAGTATCGTAGTTAGAAATGCCTAGGACATGTGTGAACAGTGCTAATAATTTCTGTTATATATGTGGTGAGGTGACATTTCTATCACGAAAACGAAATATAACTAAAGTGATTAAGAAGGCGTACAGTTTGTATTTTGGCTGCAGAATAGGAGATCAAGATAAGAGCTGGGCACCACACATATGCTGCAAAACATGTGCAGCACATCTTAAACTGTGGTTGACTGGCAAAAGGCAAGCTATGCCTTTTGCAGTCCCAATGATTTGGAGAGAGCCCACTGATCATCTCAACAACTGTTACTTTTGCATGGTCCCTCCAATTAGGAAAGGCATATCAAAGAAGAAAAAATGGACCCTGGAATATCCAAACATCCCCTCTGCAATACGTCCGGTACCACATGGCGATGACCTACCAGTTCCCAAAGTGTCAGAATCATTTTCAGCTGCTTCCACTGATGAAGAAGAGGACATTGGTGGTCCTGAACCATCAACCTCAAGCGACCCAGATTTTGAGCAAACTACATCCACTAAACCACACTTAATAACCCAAGGTGAACTGAATGATCTTGTAAGAGATCTGAATTTACCGAAGAACAAGGCGGAGCTTTTGGGTTCCAGATTGCAACAGTGGAATCTCCTGGCAGACGTTGTTACAATTTCTGTGTATAGGAACCGCCAGAAGCCGCTTATTACATTCTTTTTCTAAGAGGGTGATATTTCTGCGTGCCACAACATTTTTGGTTTAATGGCAGCCCTCAAAATCAATTACATACCCGAAGAGTGGAGGCTTTTCGTTGATTCATCCAAGACGAGTCTTAAAGCTGTTTTGTTAAATAATGGTAATGTGTTACCGTCAATTCCAGTTGGTCACGCAGTTCATATGAAAGAAACTTATGAAAACATTAAGCAGCTTTTGAAGTGTATAAACTACGATCATCATCATTGGTCCCTTTGCGGTGACTTAAAAGTGGTCGCTCTTTTGCTTGGACTACAGGGTGGATACACCAAGTACTGTTGCTTTCTCTGTGAGTGGGATAGCCGTGCACGAAGTGACCATTACACCAGAAGACATTGACCAATCAGGCAGTCATTGCAGCCTGGCAGTAAGAACGTTGAGAACCCAGCACTTGTCGACACCAGCAAGATTGTGTTGCCACCCTTGCACATTAAGCTGGGTCTCATGAAAAACTTTGTCAAGGCAATGGAGAAAACAGATGAGGCTTTCAAATACCTCATCAGAAAATTTCCAAGACTGAGTGAAGCTAAAATATGAGAGGTAGTATTTGTTGGTCCGCAAATTCGAAATCTTCTTCATGATGACGAGTTTCTTCGCGTGTTGCATGGTAAGGAAAAGGCAGCATGGCAAGCATTTAAGTCAGTGGTGGACAATTTTCTTGGAAACAACAGATCTGATAATTACAATGAAATTGTAGAAAATCTCCTTGTGAAGTATAAGAGTCTTGGCTGCAACATGTCTTTGAAAATTCATTTTCTGGATTCTCATCTGGATTTCTTTACGTCAAACTGTGGAGAAGTCAGTGATGAGCATGGTGAACGATTTCACCAGGACATTGCTGCTATGGAGACAAGGTATCAAGGCAATTGGAGCTCTTCAATGCTTGCTGATTACTGTTGGACCGTGACAAGAGACACCTCATCAATTGACTACAAGAAGCAAGCAAAGAGAGCTCGAACAGCGACTGAATAATGACGGAATGGGTTCAAATGTGCCTTTTTAAAACATGATATGTGAACTTTAAATAATGTTTTTATTTTTTCTATCATTTTATGTTGAAATATCAATTAATTGAGTATGTAACCACAATTTTTATAATGCTTAAGTAGAAAGACTAGCTGTTCACCCCAGAGAATTAAACAAGCAAACATTATTTGTATTACTGTAATGTAAATTCATCATTTAAAAAAAAAACCAGAGCCAATTGGTGAATTTCATTATGATATTTGAAATCAGCATGTCAAAATCAATAAGAAATGGTATATTTAATTTCTGGTACAAATAACTTTTGAAAATTTGTTGACTAGTGTAATAAGAGAAGGAAGAACGTTGGGTCTAAATAATGTGCAAGAGCTAAGAGGAGTGGCGTCACAACGAACAACCTGGAGAGCACTGGTTTCTGCCTTATGCGCCGTGTTTGGTGCTTAAAGAATTTATTATTATAATCGTGTTTAGCCTTACATTTACTTCTATCCAATCAAATAGGATTTTACATGGTGACCCATTTCCCGTAAAATAGTGGTTTCAAAACATGCCACTGTGCGATTATTTTTTGGTGTTGTCTGACACCCTCACTATTTTCTTTTGGCTATAATTTGTTAATTCCTAGACTATTTGCGTAACACTTAACATATTCTTTGTCAGCAAGTCCTAAGGAACCCAAATATATAAATTTAATGGGGCTAAGGGGCTGCGTTCAAAATATGTATTTTCTTCTAGGATAGTCGTGCTGTTACCACCTCCACACTTACAAACTTTTAGGGTGTCTGCTGTACTGTCAGGCTTTCAAACGTAAACCAGTATAATGTCATGTTTCCTAATAAGCGTTTTTCAGGTTTTTAAACCTAACTCTCGTATTTGTAGTGTTTTTTATCACGGTCTATTTGAAAAAAAGTTAGTGCCTCTGGCCTTTCGCGCGGGGAGGGTGGCATTAATTGTATATCGCGAGACGCGTGTTAGGGTTGCATGCGTTCCTGCTTTCAGCCCTCCCTCTCTCTATCCTAAGTTCATCTGTCTTTTCATCACGCCGTGTTTAAATGAAATTAATGGAAGTATTAATTTACGTCATTACGCAGGGTGCCTAGCTCACGGTTTTCTTAGAAATACAGTACACGTTTTATTGTAGAAAGCGTGTATTGATGCAGTAGGCTTTACTATCAACGTGAAACGTTACAATTTGCAGACGAAGTAGAAGACAAGGGGGATTTTTTGTACGCCATTGTGACTGCACTGTACTTTTACCATTTCTCTTTCCTTTTATTGAATTTATGTGTTAGGCTTTACATTTACCTTTTAATTTATATATGTGGATTTAGAATGTTTCACGACAATCGGGTTGTTGCATGTCCTAAGGACTATTACTTGCTGCCCTGCTACATGATCTAGGTTTGATACCTTTGTTAACTAGAGGATTTTTGAGGACATTATTGATACTTCAGAAGACGTGCCGGTATTGCTGAAGTCAGTTCAAGGAGAGTGGATTGATCTCCTACATATTGTTATCTCCTGGCTAAGATAGAAAGGGATGGAGAATTTTCCCGACTACATTACAGCCTTATAATGTATTGACATGCATATGATTCATCTCTATTATGATGCCGTCTACCGTCCATTGCTGTACTGACTATCTTGATGTAATAATGACTGTTTGATCGTACCTATGGTGTACCTGCTTGTTTATGTCTACACACCTCGTCATTGTGGCGTCTATAATAAATGATCAAAACATCACGAGGTTTTACAATGTTCATTGACTCCATACGTCGTGATTTGGTGTGACGTTCCTGTTGGAACCGTACTTGTCTGACTGTACATCTACCTCACACACGCATACCAGACCTAAGACACCATAAATCATCACTCAACATTTTGGAGTCGCAACATATTTGGTGGCCAGTCCAAAGGCATTCGATAAGCCCCCCACGTCTCAACATTGATTTGATTTGGTGAGCATACTCGGGGTCCCTTACCCACTTCAACAAAATCTACACTTCAACATTCTTCAAGACATCAATATACAGAATTTTCAAAGTACCCGGCGTTGCCCGGTAAAAATATCGAAATTGCTACTTTTTGCTTGAAGCAAGAAATTTGACAGTACCCGGCGTTGTTAATGATATTGCCGGATAATACAAGTTGCTGCTATGAGTTCTTGAGAAAGCCAAGTACCGTCTGAAGTAATCTACTTTGGATAAGATGGACAAGTGCCGTAACAACACTACATTCATTATATCAGAAGGCCAAGTACCGATTTCGATTGATTTACCATTGGATAAGAGGGTCAAGTGCCGTAACAACTCAACATACAGTATTTCAGAAGCTCAAGTTCCATCGTGTTAGCAGTGGAAGCAGTTCAGATGTGCCATCATCGTTGGAGCTTCACTCTTTAGGACGTTGATTGACATCTGTTTTTCTGCTGTTCTACTATTGGATATCCATAAGTTAAGTGGCTTGTTTGTTCGTAAACCGTGCCCTTATACTTCTACTGAGTCTTCTGTGTTTCATCTCATTCTTTTGTCATTTGTTATATGTTATATGTTTATATGTTAATTGTGTATTTATATGTTTATATTTCGCGGGTTTTCGGTTGGGTGGTGTCTCCCTTAGATTGTACCACGTCATAGAGGTTGTCTATCGTGAGCGTTTTCTGTAGGGTGTGCAAATTTCCGATACTGGAATTTGCAAAGCGACTTTAGTTGCTATTTTTGTTAGTTGTGATGACATATGTTAGTATTGTTTTCGTTATTTTTTTCGCACTCTTTAGTTTTGTTTTGATTTGTTTGTATTTGCTAGCCTCCTCTTTTCTATTGTTTAGTTTTATATACACCATTTATATTTATACACTGTAGTGTCATGTATTTTGTTTGATTGTTGCAGATATCATCACATTTTTTGTGATATTCCTTTAATTTTCGCTTTATCTTTTGTTGATTTCTGCGAATGTTTTCGTATTGTTGCTAAATCTTTGTTATTGTTTACATTGTATTGTTTACATTGTTAATGTTTACATTGCTATTGTTTACATTGTGATTGTGTTTACATAGTCATTGGTTACACTTATAGTAGTTAATTCACATTTGATAATGGATTATGCTGATGCACTACTACTATACTGATGATAAATAAATGATGAATAGTGTCGTGCACTATTGAATGGGAAGTGCACCTAGGATCAAGAGTTGATTGTTGATATTGCAATACAGTTGACATACAAGTTCTCTATAATAGACTTGTTTACCACGGAGATTTGGTTAATTTGTTGTGAGTATACAAGTGCTTAATGTAAGACTTGTTACCACTGAGTTTGAAATAAGTTAGTTAATTATTTCAGGTTTTTGGACTTATATTTTTAGACAACATGTCTACACTTGAATACTTCATTGAACAGGGTAAATCCCTTGGAAAGACTGGTGATAAGTTGGAGGAATATGCTACTGCTCTGTATAATAAGACGCTGAAATCTGAGGAAAAGATTCGGAAAGCAGAAGCTGAGCAAAAGATGATAGATTCTGAGAATCTGAGACTGCAAATGCAGGCAGATGAAAGGAAATTCCAAATGGAAATGGAAAAACAAAAAAGAGATTCTGAGCAGAAACAAAAAGATTCTGAAGCTGAGGAGAGAAAAATCCAGCTACAATTGGAAGCTGAGAATAAAAGACTAGAGAAAGAGGCTGAGAATAAAAGACTGGAGAAAGAAGCTGAAAATAAAAGACTGGAAATACAAGCTCAATCTGAAGAGAAAAAAATTACAAAGAGAGGCTGAGGAAAGAAGGTTACAGAGAGAGGCTGATGACAGAAAAGCAAAAATGGAGCATGAAGAAAAACTCTTAGCTTTAGAGTTGGAAAAGTTGTAATTGATGAACATGAGTAATGGTAATGATGCAAAAAAAGGTTTATCTGGTGATAAGGCTAATGTTAAAACTTTTAAGATTAAGCTACCAGCATTTAGTCCTTCCAGTGATGACATAACGTTCTATCTGGACATATTTGAACAAGCATGTAAAGCTCATAACATAGACAAAGCACAATATGTTTATCAGTTGTCAGGGATACTGACAGGTAAAGCTCTAAGTATATTAAATATGGTGGATGAACCTGACAAGAACAATTATGAGGTTGTCAGGGCCACTTTGTTAAAGAAATATCAGCTTAACGAAGACGGCTATCGTCTACAATTTAAAAACATGTTACCTGAAAATGGAGTTGAATTCTCCGAGTTTATTGCAAGAATACGCATTACTTTTACACGTTGGGTTGAACTGTCTAAGACGGAACATACTTATGAAGCACTTATGGACTTAATACTTAGAGACAAAGTCATGTCTTCTGTCAATGAGTCTTTCATTGCTTTCCTTCATGAGCGTAAACCTAAGACAATAAAAGAAATGGAAGATTTCTGTTGCCAGTATGTAACCGCGCATCCTCACGTAACCATTAGTAACTCAAAAGTGAAAGAAGGTTTGCCATCTGCTTCGGCAGCACCATACGGTCAAAACTTTGGTCGTAAATTCCAACAAAATTTTGATAGAAAGAGTAACAGTAATTATTTTCAAAATCATGGGAATCAATTTCATGTTGATTCTTCTTCGAAGAATTGGAGACAAGTTGACAATCCTCGATTCTATCAACCTAATAATTTTAGGCATTTCAAAAGAGGATATGGTAATAGAGGTTATTCCTGCCGAAGACCTCAGAACCAAACAAATAGATGTTCGCATCAATGTGAACATGATAGTAATCGTGGAAACTGCAATTCGAACCAGGATAACAATTACAATAGAGACAATAATAACTGCAGAGATAATAATAACTCTGATAACTTCAGAGGTAATAATAGTCGGGGTAGATCTCAACACAAAAAAAGAGATATCAGCAGGCTAATGCTGTACAACAGGAAACTGAGGGAGCCTGTAATCATGTTGTTGATAGTAAAAACTTTGACGCTGTCACTGGTTCTGCTTTTGACTTTGGGAGAGCAAACAAATGCCCCCAATGCAGTACTTTATTCGAACCGGGTACCATAACTACTTTGAGTTGTGGTCACCCACTTCCCGCTCTTCCTGCTGCTGTTGCGCATGACGGGAGGGGTTCTTTAATCCTACATAAGGGTCTTGTTAATGATACTCCGGTCTCACTACTTTTCGATTCCGGATGCACCACTATTGGTGTTAGACAATCGCTTGTAGATCCATCTTGTGCTACAGGAAGGGTTATTAAATGTGTCACATTTGGCGGCACTCTAGAAAAATATCCTACTGCTGTAATTCGCATTGCCACTCCTTTCTTTACTGGAGATGTGCATGCTTGTCTCTTACCTAATCCTATTGCGGACCTTATTATTGGTCGTATCCACGGAGTTAGGGAGTGTACCCCACAGCAGATTGCTGCTTGGGAAGATAATAACATGCAAGCTACAAATGCAGTGGTTACAAGAGCACAAGCTCTACAAACACCCGAAACTTCACTGAATAGTGATAATGAAGTTGATAGCCAAGATAGTCACTTAGTAATCACTCGTGACTCTTTCATAAAATTGCAAGAAGAAGATCCTTCTTTAAAAAAATTCTTCATTCTTGCGAAGAAAGGTGATCCGAATCAGGATACAAATAGAAAATCTTGGATTGCAATGAAAAACGGCGTACTTGTACGTATGGTACAAGATTCGACTACGTCGGCACATTCGCAAATTCTTGTTCCCAAGAGCATGAGAGTGCAAATATTGCAACATGCTCATGACTCGCAATGTGCTGGACATATGGGTTTTTCCCGTACGAAGTCGAGAGTCCTTGCGGCTTTCTTTTGGCCTTTTGTCAACAAGGACATTCGTATTTACTGCCGATCATGCAAGGTATGTCAGGAGGTCAAATCTAGAGGACCACGACATGCTGCGCCTATCCAGGCTGCTGACATCCCTATTCGGCCGTTTCAAAAAATGGCCATAGATATTATTGGCCCTTTTAAGGTCAAGTCGGCCAGAGGACATCAGTTTATCCTTACATGTGTCGATATGTGCACACGTTGGCCAGAGGCTATCCCTCTTAAGAGCATATCTACTACAGATATCGCAGATGCTCTTTGGTTGATATTTTCTCGCTTGGGGTTCCCCAGAGAAATATTGTCAGACCATGGCACTCAACTCATATCTGACACTATGTCACAAGTAATGTCTACCTTACATATTGAACGATCTCTCAGTAGTATCTACCATCCTATGTCTAATGGGTTAGTTGAGCGTCTGAATAGAACGCTCAAGACTTTGCTTGGTAAGATAACTGAAGATCATCCTCAAGATTGGGACAGGGTTTTACCCGCGGCTCTCTTTGCCTATAGAGAAGTCCCAAATGAACACACAGGATTTTCTCCCTTCGAACTTGTCTTTGGCGCGCGTCCGCGCGGCCCTATGTCTTTATTACACGATCTCATCACTGCCGATGATATTAGCGATGAAACTCAATCCTCATATGAGTATGTCATTGCTCTTAGACAAAAGATCATTGAGGCATGTAAGCTAGCAACTGCTTCATCAGAAATTGCTAAAGAGAAGGCAAGACAGTTTGCTAACAAGAATAGATGTCTACGACAACTTTGTCCAGGTGACAAAGCATTCGTCCTACTCCCCAGTAGGGAAAATAGACTTCTTATTGCATGGAAAGGTCCGTATGCAATAGTCTCTCGAATTTCCGATGTTGACTATGTGGTCGATATTGATGGAAAGCATAAAACTTTCCACATAAACATGCTTTCGGAATTTCACGAACGTCCGGACTATTTGCTGCCTATTTTCCAGGCAACGGATGATTCTCCTGCACCTCACGGTCATTATTCATCCCTGTCTGTCATTCAGGATGAGGAAGCTACCTTCTCTGATGTCAACCTTCCCCTTCCAGTGGTTCCATTACATTCCACGGAATCTTGGAAAAACGTTTCTGTTTCTCCTAATCTTTCTGTTGACGAACATCGACAAGTCTCGTCGATGTTACAAACATTTCAGGATGTTCTCACTGACATTCCTGGACACACAGATGTCATAGAACATGACATAATTCTTACCGACAATAATCCAATTAGGGTTAGGCCTTATCCTATCCCTATACACTTTCAGTCGCAAGTGGAAAAGGAATTGGATGAAATGATTCAATTAAATATAATTGAACCATCGACTTCACCATATTCTTCTTCCATGGTTATTGTCCGGAAGAAGGATAAGAACATACGAATTTGCGTTGATTATCGCAAATTAAATCAGGTCATAAAGTTCGATGCTGAACCGATGCCTTTACTAGAAGATCTACTTAGTAGACTTTCTAATTCTAGATTCTTCACTAAACTTGACTTGTCTAAAGGTTATTGGCAAGTGCCTTTAGCAGAGCATGCCAAACCTCTTACTGCTTTCTCTACACCTAGGGGTCTATTTCAATGGAATGTTATGCCTTTCGGTCTTATGAACGCCCCTGCTACTTTCGTTCGCATGATGCGTCGAATTCTGTCACATCGTTCGGATGTCATCGCATACTTAGATGATATCTGTCTCTTCAGTGATACCTGGGAAGATCACTATTTAGGGTTATATGACTTACTGTCCACTCTACGTGAGAATAATTTGACAGCAAAACCTTCTAAAGCTTTTGTTGGTTTTGGTGAAATCTCTTTCCTGGGTCATCGTGTTGGTCATGGTCTCTTGAAGACAGAAGACCACAATACTTCCAAAATACTGAAAATCTCTGTTCCTAAAACGAAGAAACAAGTTAGGAGTCTCTTAGGTTTAATTCAATTTTATGGGAGATTTATTCCAAATTTATCTTCGATCATGGCACCTCTCTCAACATTGTTGAAGAAAGGTTCGCCTAATTTGGTCCGTTGGTCTGAAGAATGCCAATCTTCACTAGACCAAATCAAGAATATATTTTCTTCTCCTCCCATCTTAAGATTACCTACTCTTGATAGGACTTTTGTTCTTCGGAGTGATGCTTCATCCACTGGTATTGGAGCAGCACTGATGCAAGAATATGCAAATACTCTGCATCCTGTTATGTACATTTCTAGAAAACTAAATGCGGCAGAGAGGAACTACTCGGTTTTAGACCGTGAGTTGTTAGCGATGGTTTGGTCAATTCTAAAGCTACAAAGATTCCTCCTGGGCGCACATTTCATTCTAGAGACTGATCAGAAAGCTCTTACAGCTATCAGACTAAGAATTTGAAGAGTTCGAGATCCACTCGATATGCTATAGCTCTTCAACCTTTTCACTTCACGGTACGAGCTATCCGTGGTGCGGATAATGTGATGGCTGACATTCTGTCTAGATGCCCACATGATTCCAACTGATACTTCTGTCCTATATTTCTACATATATTACAGAGTCATAAAACACCGATATTACTACAATACATTAGCACATCTGTTCTAACTATATGTGAACACATACTATTGTGCATTGTTGTCATCTCCTTCTGTTTCTGTCTTTAAGATAACAGAGGAAGATTACGTAGTTAATATAAGGGCCGAAAGTTTACTAAACGGCCACAATTGTTAATAATGTATTGTATCTTATGAAGCATACTGGTTGATAAATAGCATTATATTGTTTGTCCTTTCTCAGAATGTCATTGATGATCTGAGGACTTACCTTACTATTGTCACGCAATGGCGAGTTCTAGATTGTGTACTTACCTTCAGAACGTCAGAGGATATGTCATGGATCGTCATGTTCTTTAATTTCATTATGTACTAAGGTTATTACATGTCAAATAATGTGCTATTTGATATTTTCTATCAAATTTGTACATCCATTTTTAAGACAATATTAGAGTATGCTATTTGATGATGACTATAGTAACTTGCATACGTATATTGTGTTTACATGCTAGCGTGATGTGTGTTGGTGACACCCCCGATATGAATATTTTTTGAGACAGATTTATTTTTCTGTTGAGATATATTCTCACCAGACACTCTATGTGTCAATTTAGCCTCATGTTAGGAAATTTAATTAATTATCCGCGCATAATTCGTGCGTTTTGAGCCGCTTGTCGCTTGCTCTTGGATATTTAAAAAAAAATATACAGTATATATGTTCCACATTTTTTTTAATCGGGAGGTGGTGGTGATATGTTGCACAAGAATTTCTCGTATTCTGTGTACAACATATATTTTTTCGAATGCAAGGGAAATAACCTTGTGAAATTAATAGTCACTTTTTATAGTATGCAGTTGTCTGTTCTTGTTGGCAAAAGGTGGCAGATAAGTTTGTTAAGCGCTCTTAAATCATGTCCATGTATGGATATGACAGGCCGGTTTTCTTAGAAATAGTTGGCAACTTGCTATGCTGTCTAATGGTCTCCTTATAAGGCATTGATTTCGACGGTGTTCTTAGAAAGAGGTTCTATCTTCATTTATTGTGTGAACAGTATTCGTATTGCGCTCTTTACTGCGCATGTCCAAGTTTTAAGTCTTTGTGTTCTCGTTTCCGCCCTGGAGTCGAGAACGGTTCGTTTTTGCGAGCAAGACGTCTCTGTGAGAGCGTCTATGCTTATTTTGTTCTGTCAGGAATATGGAGTCCTCTTTATAGATTGCTCGTTTATTTGAGATGACATTTCTCTTGTGATTTAATACGCCTGGAGGCATGTGAGTTATGTGGTGTATTTCCTGAAGACAAGGTAATTGCATTTTTCAGTAACTTTGTAGACATCTTTCGAGATTGACATTTGTTTCGTAGCCTATCATTGAAGAGTCTTCTAATGAGATGTTTCTCGGCTCACGTATTGCTACGTTGTAACGCATCGGGTTGATGCATGTCCTAAGGACTATTACTTGCTGCCCTGCTACATGATCTAGGTTTGATACCTTTGTTAACTAGAGGATTTTTGAGGACATTATTGATACTTCAGAAGACGTGCCCGTCTTGCTGAAGTCAGTTCAAGGAGAGTGGATTGATCTCCTACATATTGTTATTTCCTGGCTAAGATAGAAAGGGATGGAGAATTTTCCCGACTACATTACAGCCTTATAATGTATTGACATGCATATGATTCATCTCTATTATGATGCCGTCTACCGTCCATTGCTGTACTGACTATCTTGATGTAATAATGACTGTTTGATCGTACCTATGATGTACCTGCTTGTTTATGTCTACACACCTCGTCATTGTGGCGTCTATAATAAATGATCAAAACGTCACGAGGTTTTACAATGCTCATTGACTCCATACGTCGTGATTTGGTGTGACGTTCCTGTTGGAACCGTACTTGTCTGACTGTACATCTACCTCACACACGCATACCAGACCTAAGACACCATAAATCATCACTCAACATTTTGGAGTCGCAACAGTTACTTTCGGCACTTATACCTACTGACTATACATAACAAGCATGTCAAAACAAGGAGTAATAACTGCCATATGACATTTGACAAATAAGTTGTATTTATTTGTTCCCAGAAACAAAACAAAATAAACTAAATTCTAAAATGACCTATAAAATATGTTCCCAGAGAGAAAAAATAGTTGGCCGCCACGATGTCATGTGATCTCCCTGAGCGTTGTTGTGTTAATGTGACTGTCACGATTTGCCTCCCCTTGCCCTCTGCAGTAGTGGTCCAACAGTGACCAAAATCTAGAGTATCTAATGTTGGTCTTCAAAGGTGTCTACCTTAACACAAGATTACTCTTGGTAGAGTTGTATATAGAAGGATTATGAAACTTTTACCTCGAGGGACTGTTCACAAGATATTTCAGAAGTCAAGAACAATGCTGAATGAGACTGAGCACGTTAACTTTTTATCTGACCCGCCGCCTTTTGGGAAAGTATGTCGTCTCATTTAGCTCGTTTAAACCCCTATCTGATTTAATTCAGCGAATGGGTGCCGCGCTGGCGTAATGGTTAAGACGTTGCGCTAGCGACCAGGTTTTCAAAGTTCAAACCCGGGCGCCGGTATGTGTAGGAGTGTAATCGACAGGGAATTTGACTGAATAACCTGAACGACTCATGCAGATAAACCCTCTGTGGATGCGAAGCAGCGAAGCTCCTGACCAGGTTGAAAGGAAAGTTTACTGTCTCCCTAGCCTCGCAATGACATTTCATTGGGCCAAAAGGGCTGGAAAGCTCGAGTGCCGCTGGTTAGAGAAAAAAAAGATTCAGCGAAATTCCTCTTATTAGCTCTTATTGTTCCATCTAGTGTGTGTGTATATATATACACACATATATATATATATATATATATATATATATATATATATATATATATATATATATATATATATATATATATATATATGTGATGGGGCCGAAAAGAAGACGCCCGCCCCCTACCTGTTTCTAGGCAGATTATTTTCGATGTGCGCGAAGCATTCTGTGTTGTGAAAAGTCTGAAGTAGAAGATATGTAATGAGGCCATAATAAAGCCTGAGAAATTAATTGTGGTGTATAGTTGTGAATCATATTTGATACTCGTGTGTTATATTAAATAGCTGTAGGTTTTATTTGTGTTTTCGCTATTCCTAAAGCGATAATCGCGTGTGATATTTAAGTAGCCAAGATTAATACGCGCAGTAGTTGAGTGATTAGCCTAGTGCCTATAAAAAGAGATAGCGAACCAGCAGCGGGCCTTCTTAAAGTATTGTTGAGACAACCGCCCAGTGAGGACAGACGAAGAAGACAGACAGAGCCAAGCTGTAAATGCCTTGAGCACGTGAGTTAATTTAAATTAGCATTAGTTTTATATAATTCGGAAATAATATAGATGTGGCTATTTTAATGTTGAGTGATATAGATAGATGTGTTTCCAAAGGAAATGTCTTTTTAGGACATTATAATTTAGTCTTGAAAAGATAGATGAGTGAAAATAATGTTTGATAGGTTTTATTAGGCACGCAAAGCCTAAATCCAGATGTGAGAATTTAGTATCAAGTATTTCATCCATCAGACCGGGCAAATTTAGTAGGAGAGTGTTTTATACATGAAACTGGACAGAAATGTTATCAGAAACTGCAATTTAGATAATATTAACTAGTTGGGAAGATGGCAACAGGGAGAGCCACGTGGTGATTGTATAAAAGCGGCGCGAGGGGTCTGCGGTAACACTCTTAGTTATCACTTAATGTTACGCAGTTTTAGATCGCGTGAAGTGACACGTGGGTGGGAAGCAGATTAAGATAATTTTCCCCAGTAAAGGAAAGAAAGAGATAGTTTTCGTGTTAATGCCAGTTTTGTTAAAGTCAAGAGTAATTATTTTATTTCTTTAATGTAAAAGTAATTGAGTGTATTTCACGATAGCCTACTTATCATAATTCTACTGTATATATTTAATGGGTTACTGTGAGGTGAGAATATGTATATAGATTTCGGAAGAGCGCGAGACCACTCCTTTGTTGAGACATGTGTTTCTCTGGTTGCTCCCGGCGGAGCATGGAAATACCAATGTCACAAGCCGACAAGAAGCATTTTTATGCTATTGCAGTGGTTGTTTCGGTAACGATGTGTTTCATGTGATGAGATTCCCAGTCGCACCAGTGGTCATATACGACACGCTTGTTGCCAGGCGCCCCAGTCGTCACATATGACATGCATCAGAATGCAGTAACGAATACTGATGTGGATCGGTTACGAGGTAGTAGCTTATTCTCATTACTGAGAGTATTTGTTGTACATACAGTTGAATATTATTTTATGTCCATTTAATGATTATTTAATTATGGTTATGTGAGGAATGGTTGTGAGAGCACGTGGGCTCACTTCAAGGTATATATTTCTTTTCTCCGCTCCTGAGGGAGCATGGGGCCAACAGTGTGGTTTGCCTCCATATTAAGTATTCATATGCTAGGGCAGTAGGGGTTTCTGTAGCAATCTGTGTTACATGGTGAGGTTGCCAGCCTCATGCACAACACCATACTAGTCGCATTGGACGACATGCATGGGTGTGTGTGTGTGTGATAGTTGAGTGTGTCAGGTGGCGGTGTAGGACAGTTTGACAGGTGAGAGCGTGGTGTTTCTCATTCAGTATTATATTATGATTTTAACTATTCTGTGCTTTGTTTGCTTCTTCAGATTAGCATCGGGCACTGTTGGGTGTTTTGTTTTGTTTAGTTTCGTTTTGCTATGTTCGCTAGTTTATTTGTTTAATGTTTGCTTTGTCACTGAATGGGTTGTAAAAATAAATATAGCCCCTGCCTCTAGAATCAAGAGTTTTATTGTTGTTCGGGTCGGTGCGAGTGTAAGCAGGAGAGTGATCACACATCACAATATAATCATCATCATCATCTCGCCCACCCTACCACAATTGGCGTCGTCGGCAGGATAAGGCAGACCGTGACACCGAGCAAACAGCGAACGAACAAATATAGTAAACACTCAGCAGTGCATTCCTGCGGCAAGATGGCTAATGCGCCTGTGAAGATATTGTACGTGAAGGAGCCAGAGATAAGGTTGTTTAGTGGAGAGGGGAGACCCACTTGGCAAGAGTTTGTGGAAGATGTGGAAGCAGCGTGGAAGGTGGCGCCTTTTTGTGCAGAAGACAAGTTAGACATGATATGGAACAACGTTACACCATGGGTATCTAGAGAATTACGGATACATGGTGGAGCCAAGGCCAGCCCTGAGAAGTTACTGGAAATTGTAAAAAAAGCCTACAGCGAGCAACCACAAGTCAGTGAGGTGAACAGGAATTTCCCTTGGGAATATGCTGTTTATGGTGAAAGTAAAAAGCCTGAGACACTGGTCCAGATAGCAAGTGCAGAAGGCAAGAAGGAGGAGGAGGCACTCAGAGCAGAGTTATCCTTCCTAAAGTCCCAGATAGCACAGATGTCAGAGGCCAGTTCGCCAGCACAAGAGGAGGTGCAGAGAAAGAGAGCACCATGCCAGCCGCGGGAACAGCCAACGCAAGACGAGGAGGTGTGTCCGCGCGAACAGCCAACGCAAGACGAGGAGGTGTGTCCGCAGGAACCGCAACTGGCACTTCTTGTATGTGAGAGTCAGGCTGTCGTCAAGAAAAGCTGTGAGCTGACAGCACCAATAAACGCAGTGGCACCGACAAGGCGAAAAGGGATGTGCAAGTCGTATAGTGTCCACAGGGGATGGGGGTTCATCACGCCAGATGATGGAGGTATTGATGTATTTGTACATCAGACCAAGATCTACAGAAAGGGATTCCGGAGTCTGGCGAAGAATGAACGAGTAGAGTTTGACAGCAAACCATCGGTGCAGGGCATGGAAGCGATTTATGTATGCGGCATTGGTGGTCAAGAGTGTAAGGGCAGCAGGAAGCGACCCATGGCACAGAGGAAGCCCAGAAAGATAAGATGCTACAATTGTGGAGACCTGTCAGACCACATGGCAGCCAAGTGCCCTCAAGGCCCGCTTCCGAAGAGATGTTTTCGATGCAAGTCCACTGAACACTTGATAGCCGCCTGTCCCTCAAGGAGCTCTTTCCCGAGACGTACTGCCACAACGAGGTTGCCTTTAGGGCGCAAGCCAAGAGATGACCACGACAACTGTCACACTAAGGGCGCCGAGAGAATTGGCTTTCGTCTAGGGGAGGAAACCCGTCCTAAGCAGATAGGAGGGAGTGCGAATCAAGGTTCAGCAGAGGAGACCCATCAAAGGCAGATGGTGGGGAACGTAAGCCACCGTCCACATAAAATGGGTGTAAAACCCGTCAGGAGCAATCCCTCTTCAAACTCGACAGCTACAAGCACTGACAGGCAGACGTCACGGGCAGGCAGCGATGCGGCACAGGTGTGCGAGTCTTCTAGACCACAGCAACTGCCAGCCCGACAACGTACAACTGGGGACATAACGACCAAGAGGGTCCCCAGCCGAGTTGTACCGAATACAGAATCTAAGCCCAAAACTTCGACGCTGAGAAATAATCAGGCGCATCACCAACGATCCGAGAGATTTCGACTGAAGCGCCAGAGGTAGTGATGTTGTCGGGACGACAACAAAATCAGGAGGGAGATATGTGATGGGGCCGAAAAGGAGACGCCCGCCCCCTACCTGTTTCTAGGCAGATTATTTTCGATGTGCGCGAAGCATTCTGGGTTGTGAAAAGTCTGAAGTAGAAGATATGTAATGAGGCCATAATAAAGCCTGAGAAATTAATTGTGGTGTATAGTTGTGAATCATATTTGATACTCGTGTGTTATATTAAATAGCTGTAGGTTTTATTTGTGTTTTCGCTATTCCTAAAGCGATAATCGCGTGTGATATTTAAGTAGCCAAGATTAATACGCCCAGCGCGCAGTAGTTGAGTGATTAGCCTAGTGCCTATAAAAAGAGATAGCGAACCAGCAGCGGGCCTTCTTAAAGTATTGTTGAGACAACCGCCCAGTGAGAACAGACGAAGAAGACAGACAGAGCCAAGCTGTAAATGCCTTGAGCACGTGAGTTAATTTAAATTAGCATTAGTTTTATAGAATTCGGAAATAATATCGATGTGGCTATTTTAATGTTGAGTAATATAGATAGATGTGTTTCCAAAGGAAAGGTCTTTTTAGGACATTATAATTTAGTCTTGAAAAGATAGATGAGTGAAAATAATGTTTGATAGGTTTTATTAGGCACGCAAAGCCTAAATCCAGATGTGAGAATTTAGTATCAAGTATTTCATCCATCAGACCGGGCAAATTTAGTAGGAGAGTGTTTTATACATGAAACTGGACAGAAATGTTATCAGAAACTGCAATTTAGATAATATTAACTAGTTGGAAGATGGCAACAGGGAGAGCCACGTGGTGATTGTATAAAAGCGGCGCGAGGGGTCTGCGGTAACACTCTTAGTTATCACTTAATGTTACGCAGTTTTAGATCGCGTGAATTGACACGTGGGTGGGAAGCAGATTAAGATAATTTTCCCCAGTAAAGGAAAGAAAGAGATAGTTTTCGTGTTAATGCCAGTTTTGTTAAAGTCAAGAGTAATTATTTTATTTCTTTAATGTAAAAGTAATTGAGTGTATTTCACGATAGCCTACTTATCATAATTCTACTGTATATATTTAATGGGTTACTGTGAGGTGAGAATATGTATTTAGATTTCGGGAGAGCGCGAGGCCACTCCTTTGTTGAGACATGTGTTTCTCTGGTTGCTCCCGGCGGAGCATGGAAACACCAATGTGGCTGGTGTCTATCACAAGCCGACAAGAAGCATTTTTATGGTATTGCAGTGGTTGTTTCGGTAACGATGTGTTTCATGTGATGAGATTCCCAGTCGCACCAGTGGTCATATACGACACGCTTGTTGCCAGGCGCCCCAGTCGTCATATATGACATGCTTCAGAATGCAGTAACGAATACTGATGTGGATCGGTTACGAGGTAGTAGCTTATTCTCATTACTGAGAGTATTTGTTGTACATACAGTTGAATATTATTTTATGTCCATTTAATGATTATTTAATTATGGTTATGTGAGGAATGGTTGTGAGAGCACGTGGGCTCACTTCAAGGTATATATTTCTCTTCTCCGCTCCTGAGGGAGCATGGGGCCAACAGTGTGGTTTGCCTCCATATTAAGTATTCATATGCTAGGGCAGTAGTGGTTTCGGTAGCAATCTGTGTTACATGGTGAGGTTGCCAGCCTCATGCACAACACCATACTAGTCGCATTGGACGACATGCATGAGTGTGTGTGTGTGTGTGATAGTTGAGTGTGTCAGGTGGCGGTGTAGGACAGTTTGACAGGTGAGAGCGTGGTGTTTCTCATTCAGTATTATATTATGATTTTAACTATTCTGTGCTTTGTTTGCTTCTTCAGGTTAGCATCGGGCACTGTTGGGTGTTTTGTTTTGTTTAGTTTCGTTTTGCTATGTTTGCTAGTTTATTTGTTTAATGTTTGCTTTGTCACTGAATGGGTTGTAAAAATAAATATAGCCCCTGCCTCTAGAATCAAGAGTTTTATTGTTGTTCGGGTCGGTGCGAGTGTAAGCAGGAGAGTGATCACACATCACAATATAATCATCATCATCATCTCGCCCACCCTACCACATATATATATATATATAAATATATATATAAATATATATATATATATATATATATATATATATATATATACATACATACAAGAGATTCTGGATCATACTTATGTTTTTCTCTATGTAATAGTCAACTATGAATTTCTCAAAATCGACATATACACATTTAATGATCAATCACTTTAAAATTTGTAAATAAATGACAGGCGATTATGAAAAATAATTAGGTTTCTTCACCGAAAAGTCTTTAGGTTTAATGAATCTAGCAAAATAAAGTTCCGTAGCGTTTGATCTGTTAAAATTGGGACTTGATAAAATGCTGATGTACCGATGCTGCTTTTCTGTAGATTCGTAATACATAACACATAGAAAAAAATAATGTCGTCCAAACATATCAGTACGTTGAGTAGCATCATGCAACTCAAAATCAACAAAATCCGAAAAAAATTTACAAGTTCTGTAATCATACCTGCTAGAAATTAATACTTAACCGATTTGAATTAAAAGCCGTACAAGTGTTGTTTACAATTATGAGGCTGGCGTTAAAAAACATGATAGATGAGCTGTTGATTTGCAGCTATAGTCCACACTTGTAAAGTGAGACTATTAATATTCATCTCTGTGAACGTTCCAAATAAGAAGTTGGAGAGCCTGTCCTACAAAAGGAACGATAGCTATGCGTTATCTATGTATCTTACATAGATCCTGAAATCTAGTTTGCAATACGGTGAGAGTCTGTCGTAACCGTATTAACTCTCTATATGACATGGCCAAAACAAAAATAAATTAACGTAAGGAATAATATACAATATACTATAAAAGTACATAGTCGCAGTAATATACTATTCAATCTTAACAAAAGAATGTAACATGTCTTGTAACTCTGTTCGCAATGGTTGCAGGGAGACGACTAAAGTAATAGTCCATGTGGAAGAGGCGTCGGAGACATCTTTGCCTTTCTCCAATAATGTTGCATCTTGCCACAGTAGTCAGCTGTACGTCTGAGTGTGGACGTCTATCTCAAACTGCAAAGCTAAGGGAAGAAAGGGACCAACCATTGTCAACCTGTAATAGAAAAAAAATGTATTGCATTACGTTAGTGCTTGTCAAGCAATATTTGTGCCAGTTCCAAAACGGCAATTTCCTTCGATGACAGGCGCTGATCGTACATGTGTCCTTTAGGATGGGAAGCAGTTGCTGAGAAATGAGCAACGGGAAGACTAGCAGTACATGGTTCAGTACTGTCTTGACGGTTGGAATGCATAGAACGACTCTTCCTGCGAATCTGTACACGAACATGTTCATGTGATTGACGAACCAACTTTGCTAAAGGGACGGAGTCGTCAGACGATGATGAATAGTGGCGTTTAATGGCTGTTCTGGAATGTGTGTCCATGGGAACAATATAGGAATCATCATTCGAGGCTACACGATGTGTTGTCTGGTCAGGCGTAATGTCTTGCCAAGAGTTTTCGATGATGGTTGCCGAAGAATCCGAATGGACAGTTGACGAATGTGGTGGATCAGTAACTGTGGATGGCATCAAACCAGAGTGTTCAACATTTGGAGGTGTATCCTTTGTTCGTGGTTCACTGTCATGGAGTAAACGGTCGTTGCAGTGTTGGATCCGTTGTTGGAGCTCTTGTAAAGGAATGTCATCCTCTTCAGATGAGTTATCTCGCTCACGTCGATATCGTTCTATCGTATCTCTCACTAACGTGAGGGCAGTTGGTTGTGGGGACATGTCATCAATGCTAGAGGCAGGTAAGGTGGAGGACGCATAATGACAAAGGGTGGATTTCCTGACAGGTCGTGAGGACCGAAGGTGTGGAATTTCAACAGGTCGGTGATCATCTAATTTCATTTGAGAAACGTGAGCTTTCAGAGTAACATTCTGTCGCTCGTGCCAAAGGATATAATTTGTAGGAGAAGTCCGTTCGAGGACTCTGTAACCGTTATCAATCTTTTCTGCCGCTAACCAATCATCAACAGTCTTATACGTTTTCTTCTTGATTACACTTCTGTTTTCTTTCTCTTCTGCTTTTTCCCGCTCTTGGTATGTGTTTTGTGGTGGTGGGGTTGACCGACTAGATGATATCTTGTGTTTTACAAGCATCGCTGTCGTTGTGGCAATCTGACTGCTTAGTAGGTGTCTATGCTCTACGCTGGGAGTATTTACCTGTGATGTACACTTGTCGCTTTGCTCTGGTACTTCTGTTTGTGTGCCGGCGTGTTTCTTTGTTTCTGTCTGCGTAGCAACACTGACCATGTCTCTTTGTATGTTGTCATGTTTTCTAACCTGACTTCTCCATGATCTACGCCTATTACTGTCACATTCTGTTGTAACTCTTGGTTGATAGGATGTGTTCTTGTTGTTCTCATATGATCTTACTTGGTTCACGTCCATCTTCCTGCCGTTCTCAGTTCTTATTCGACATCTTTGGTGGTTGTCTATGTTGATGCTATTTATTTCTAATATCTTTCCTTTCTTAATTTCTGCCACGAAATTCCTGACAACTATGCGGTTGTGTCTTCTGTTGATGCTACTCCAATCTAAACCTGATCTATGGTTGCTATTGAAACTTGGGAGTGTTCTGTCATACGTGTGTTGTCCGATGTTTAAGCTTACTTACTTACTTACTTAGTCGTACCCCTTCTACCGTGAGGTGTAGAGGTTTGGAAGAGAGAGCGCCAGACCATTCTATCAGCTGTCTTCTTCCTGGCCTGGTTCCATTCTAGTCCTCGGTCCTTCAAAGATTGTCTAATGTTGTCCTCCCAGCGGGCTCTGGGTCGTCCTGGAGGTCTGGATCCCTGGCTCTTTGTTTCCCATGCTTGTCGTGGTAGCCGATCTTCTCCCATTCTGCAGACATGGCCAAACCATCTTAGTTGGGACTGTTCTATTTGGGTCTGCAGCGGATGGGATTTTAGGCCTTGACGGATCGTCTGGTTGCGGACCATGTCTCTTCTTGTTACTTCAACCACTTTCCTCAGATACCTCATTTCTGAGGTTTGGATCTGGCTTTTGTGGGTTGTAGTCATTGCCCACGACTCGCATCCATATGTCAAGACTGGGACATAGGTGGAGCGGTATACAGCCATCTTCGTTTTCTTACCAACCTCTTTCTTGCTGAGGAATCCACGATTTATGGCCTGAAAAAGTCTCCCAGCCGCTGCTTTTCGAGTGGCCAACTCTTCTTTGATGCCTCCCTTTCGGTCTATAATAGCTCCGAGATATTTAAAGTGGTCGACCTGCTCCAGGACCTGTTCTCTCAACTTAATCTGATGTTTTCTTTCTTCTCGTGATATCACCATGGATTTTGTTTTTGAGCTGCTTATGACCATCCCTCTCTTCTCCAGCTCTTCCTTCCAGACTTGCAGGTTGGATTGGAGATGTGCCTCTGATTTAGCAATCAGGGCAACATCATCAGCAAATGCCAGCTCCGAAATATAGACCTGTCTCATCTTCCAGTACCCCACTGAATACTTTCTTGTTCTCTCCTTACATGCCTTGATGACATCGTCCATAAGGAGTATGAAGAGGTAAGGTGATAGGATATCACCTTGTCTTACACCAGTGGTGGTCCTGAACTCTTCTGCCTTATGGTTTGCTGTCCTCACATAATTTCTGCAAGACTTGTAGAAGCTCTGTATAGCATGAATCAGAGGTGCTGGAATATTCTTCCTTGCCAAACAGTCCCAAAGTTTGCTTCAGGGGACCCTGTCAAACGCCTTTTCCAGATCTATGAAACAAAGATGGATCTCACTCTTATACTCAAGGGCCTTTTCACTCAGCTGTCTGAGTGTGAAGACTAGGTCTTGAGTACTTCGATTTGCTCGGAATCCGCACTGGACCTCATCCAATTGCGGCTCAGCTAGGCGTCGGAGTCTCTGCTCTAGGATTCTAGAGTAGATTTTACCAGGGACACTGAGAAGGGATATGCCTCTATGGTTTCCACATTGTCGATTGTCACCCTTTTTGAAAATTGGTGTTATGATGGCAATCTCCCAATCCTTTGGTATGGTCTTGTTGCACCATGCTGCCTGTAGGACCTTTAGGAGTAATAGGTCGCCGATGTTTAAGCAACTTCCACAATTGTAACTTGTAATCTGATTAACATGGTGAACTGGAGAAGGATGCGAATTCACTGGGGTAGTGTGTCGGTTGTGCCTCTTGTCGTCGTACATGTGAAATGAGTCATTTTTTCGTACATTGTTTGAATAAGATGAGCGTAGATGATCGTTGAAGGTTGCATTGTCTCTCCGCCATGTTTGTTGTTTCCGTCCGTTGTCCAAGCAACTTCCAGAATGGTGTACTGTGGAACACTTTCTGTGATATGGTTTGTAGTTATTTTTCTCGTGCACGCTTCTTCTCATATGCACATGTGAGGCACTTTGAAAGTTTATGATAATTACAGGATACAAAGTACGATCACAATGACAAGGGCGTGAGCTGGTCACGAGCACAAAATAATCTTAATGTGTGTAACCGGCTGATTGGTTTCGGGACCAAATAATAATATGTAACCGCTGTAGCACGGCACTATATAACAGTGTGTAATCGTGGTGGTTGGTTACTGCATCACAGTAATCTTATGTGACCGTGGTAACAATCTATCCAGGGGATATGCCAAACCTTCACACCATGCAGACCTTTCGTCACAGGTGGTACATATTTCTTCTGAGTCTATTGATATTGAATTTCCTAGTGATCGTAGTGGTTACTGATGTACTTATATCTTGTGGGTGGTAACTGACGACTGCCAGAGGTGGAGTTACCCAAATGACTGTTGGTTCAAGACCAGATCCTTACTACTCACGTACGTTGTCAGTGATCATTTGTATCTTCCTAGTGCTTCCATACATGAGTAAGTAACAGCAATAAGTCATGGAAAACTGTTTATTAGTAGTGTCCAAGGGACTGAAGGCATGGTCAAATGCAAAACTCAATAACCTGGCTATCAGCGGTCAGAACGCCTGTGGGTTACATGAATAGTGAGATCTCTGCAATAAGGACATCATCATAACAACATGTCTGCTTGACTCTGCTAAAATGTCGATAGGCTTTTGCCTTGAGTCTTAATATACATTTCATAGCAGACTAATCATTCTAATAGAAAAAATGGTTGTCATACAAACCGTGTGAACACATCCCACAAAACTGAAAAACACATTCTTCTTGAATAACATACTTGTGAAAACATTTTATCTTTCAGTGGTAAGGTATTTCCTCGACCAGAGGTTAACTACACAACCTTTAAAAACCCGGGCCCGCACTAAGGCTGAAACACGTCTACATCACTTAACAGTAAACTATGTGACTGAACTGAGTTCTGACTGCGGTGGTCAAAAATAGCTATCGACGATTTCATTGGTCACGCTCGAACAGTGATAACACTGACAAACAACATTTTTCTTTCTTATATAAGAATAAGTGTTCTTAGGTCAGTTTCTTGCGCTGATTTCAAATCTGAAATCCGTTTATCTCTATCACGTCGGGTTCTTAAGATATTTGTGAATAAATATATTTTTGGGAAACCGTTATTTGTTCCGTTTCATTTTTACTATATAGCTTATTAAAAATTAATAAAAAGCAACATAATTCTACTTTTTATACTGCTAAAAGATGCATGACATATGTTACGCGATTTTTCAAATAGTTACTGTATTTTGAAATAATTCTGAGCAAAATATGGCTTCTAGAAGTTGTAGAAATTCGGCTGATCTGTTCTGTTACGTGTGCGGATATTTTACCGATCGTGTTGACCAGAAAAACTTTACACCATTACTAAAGAAAGCATATGAACTTTATTTCGATTCGAAAGTTGATGATGCAAATAAATCTTGGAAGCCAAATGCAGTTTGTTCGATACATTGGCAGGTTGGTTACGAAAATCGCCGAAGCATAAGTCGATGCCTTTTGGAGTGCCAGTAATATGGCGTGAACATACAAATCACACTACTGATTGTTACTTCTGCTTGACAAATATCCATGGTTTCACTTTTAAAACTAGAAAGTCTGTGGTTTATCCAAATATTGAATCGGTTTCGAAACCAGTGCCTCATGATCCAATCACGTGTCCGATCCAAGTACCACCAGAACAATATCCGTTGGACGTAAATGAACCATCAGAAAGTGATAGTTTACCTGCTTTAGAAACTAATTCTGACTCAGATTACATACCGGTGAATGATGGTGTTTACTTAATTAACCATTCAGAACTTTCAGATCTAATACGTGATCTCGCTCTTACCAAAGGACAAGCGGAATTACTCGGTTCGCGACTCAAAGAATGGAAACTTTTAGCGCCCAATACTCCGATATCTAAATTTCGTCATAGACACAGAGAACTTGTTCAATACTTTGAGATGGATGATGACATTTGCTATTGCAAAGATGTAAAAGGTCTAATGGTGCACCTCGGTCATGAGCACATAGTCAACGAATGGCGATTTTTCATCGATTCTTCCAAGACTAGTCTAAAAGCCGTGTTATTGCATAACAGAAATTTTTTTTCATCAATTCCAGTCGCCTACTCTGTTCATATGAAAGAAACTTATGACAATATGGCTATACGTTTGGAAAAAATAAAGTACAATGACTACCAATGGCGGATTTGTGGAGACCTAAAGGTCATTGCAATTCTCACGGGCATGCAGACTGGGTATACTAAATTTTGTTGCTTCCGATGTGAATGGGACAGCCGCAACAGACAGGAACATTATGCAAGAAAGGTGTGGCCTATCAGGGATCGTATGCAGCTCGGGCATAAAAATGTAATACACGAGCCATTAGTTAACAAAGACAGCTTCATTTTACCACTTTTACATATAAAGTTGGGGCTCATGAAGAATTTTGTAAAAGCGTTAGATAAAACGAGCAAAGCTTTCACTTATCTTCGAGAAAAGTTTCCGCAAGTTAGCGATGCAAAGATAAAGGAAGGTATCTTTGTAGGACCTCAGATTAGGAAAGTTATTGCAGACAAACAATTCGAGAACTTGTTACATGGTAGTGAACTTCGCGCATGGATGGCATTCAAATCGATCGTCGATAACTTTCTGGGAAATCACAAATCTGTCGACTATGTTGCATATTGTTAAGCAGTGCATAGATGCATACAGAATTATGGGCTGTAACATGTCCCTCAAAATCCATTTGCTCGATTCGCATCTTGACTTTTTCCCTGACAACCTTGGCGAAGTCAGCGATGAACATGGAGAACGATTCCATCAAGATATCGCCGTAATGGAGTCACGTTATCAAGGACGGTGGAGTGTGACCATGCTTGCCGATTATTGTTGGATGCTTCATCGCGATGTACCACATGCCATTCACCGACGAAAGTCGACTGCAAAGAAATTCAAGCCTACATAACTGTTATACTTCTTGTACGAATGATGTTGTAATACTGTATGCGTTGTTAAAAAACTTCAATTGCATATTTCTAGAGATCCCGACCTGATAGAGAAAAACGGTTTGCAGATTTAAAAACAGAGCATTAAAATTGACCAGAAAAACATAGAAATGTTAGAGAAAGAAAAAAAAAGTTTTTTTTTGTTAGTCAGTGTAATTTGTTAGCAACTAATCTTGCTCAAGATCTTATCTATTCTTATATTACTGTTTAACGTGCTAGCTAGCGTTAAACACAGGCCATTCGGTGACAGTGGTAGGTCAGGTCCAGCTTGAGTAGGCTGTCTACTCTCTGGTATGTAGTGCTTCCCTAAAAGCTCTTGGTATCTTCTAGTGAAAGAGGTCTTTTTAATGCGGTACCGGTAATTGGTGTTGTGTTCACTGATAACATTTTTGCATTGGTCAGCTGGCAAGAACCTTTCTGCCGTGATGATAACTGATTTCTCTCTCCTTATTTCTAGGGGTTCCACATTGGCGGAAATCTCGCATGCGCTGGTCGGAGTAGTTCACAAGCCTCCACAGATGAATCTGAGTGCCTGGTTTTGTATGCGATCTAGTTTCAATCTAAGTGTTGGGCTAGCAGTGGCTTGCAGGGGTAGAGAGTAATCCATAACTGAGCGCACGTATCCCAAGTACAAATGTCGTAGGATGCTCTGATTGGCTCCCCAATCAATGCTTGCCAATCGCTTTATGAGGTTTAGCCTTCTAGAGGCCTTTGCAGTTAGGGACTCAACATGTGTTTTGTATGGGAGTCTGGTATCTAGCTGTATCCCTAGATAAGTCGGATTGTTCTCTTTAGCTAGCTTTGTATCATCAAGTTTTAAATCCAGTTCTTTTCTTACTGTTTTGTTGCTGAGTGTAAATATAGTGTAGACTGTCTTACTCGTGTTGATCATCATCTTCCAAAGCTGCAGTAGGTTCTTAGAGCAGCCAGTGTTCGGTTTAGATTTTGCAGTTGCTGTCATAAGAGGTTTTGATGTTAATAAAAGTATAGGCTATCCTGGACAAATAGTTGTATCAGAGGATACCAGGATAGTGCCAGATAAGAGACTGGTCTTATAAGTAATACCCCCTTCTCTGGAAAGAGCAGAGGTGTACAGACATCAAAGAGGGGTCAAGCTATGTAAGTTCTCAGAGTAGATGATGATGATTCTCTAACGGCTACCTCTCCTGATCCCAAATTGATTTAGCTACGGGTCTAGGGAAATGTATTTATTATAATTAATGATTAATTTCAAACAGAACATCAACTTTGATAAAATTATTTAAGCAAGGCTGTATGAAATTTTACGTACAATTTAATTGTCCTGAACCTTAATCTTTTTGGTCAGGAATTCTCAAAATCAAGAAAATGTTATTTACATAATAAAATGAATATTTTGGAAAATCTGTTCCATTTCTGTAAAGGGGTCACTGGAATGACTACACACACACAGTTCCTGTTAATAATGTTGATACTGCTACTAGTCCTACACTGGAAGGTCTGATACTTTCATCATATAACGGTGTTTAAGTTTTCTTGTGTGAATGAGTTTGGATGAACCGACATTGCCTTCTTAAAGGACTTAACTTTAGACTGTTGCTGCTGCTGTTCTTTCAATAGTAGTCAGGATCACAAACTTTGTGACTCCTGGCTGAGAAGATGGGGTCTATCTCCAGGCTTTATATGGAGCTCTCAACTCCCACACCCTCCTCGTCTTACTTTAATGCAGCCACGAGGTAACTTCGTGATATAACCTGGAATAGAAGGACAACCCATTCCATGTAGAAGTCTGCCTCAATCAATTCCATCCTAAACAATATTAAACTTACCATCGTCAGTTATTTGTGCTAACAAGTTGCACAAGACCTTGAATTCCGTTGTCTACAATCAGTTTCATGTAATCATTCTTTCTCTGTGTTGATTCAATGTTTGGGTCCCTCGTCCATGTTTGGCTTCCATACAATAATCATGGCAAGTACAATACAACATGTGACCTATTGATTACTTCATGCTAACCTTCCCCATATGTTTATCACATGATCTTTGAACAGTGTGTTACTCCAGAAGAGAATACCAAATTAAACCACTACTAACACTTACTGACACAAATTTGTTGCCAATTTGCAAACACTATACACCAATTTTTCATTTCGAACAAGCCTGCTTACTACACACATTCCTACTTAGGTCAGCGTGACACAACATATCCCGCCGGCAGTATTCGAATTAATATGGAACACATAGTCTGTTTACTTACAGGTCAATTATTTAACAAAGTATGCAAATAAAATTATCTTTCTTACCCTCAGGTAAATACGTTCACACACACACACAAGCTGACTGGCCGTAAAAGGTTCTTAGCACTGCTCTCTCAGTTCAAACCGCAAAGGCTTGGTCATACTGTCTTTTAGGATACGTCAGCTCGGCGTGTTTTTATGATTCAATGGCGGAAAACCACAAGAGTTTGTTACTATTTATAGAACTACACCCGACCAATCAGTGGAAAAGTCAAAAAGTTAATTTTTGAGACTAGTAACTTATACGGTTCTAAGCGTGTCTGTATAATCTGACCATATTTGAATGTTATATATTATAGTTATTAGTGGATCGATTTTAATTATCAAAGGTGATAATTAAACGGCCAATTTCTGTCTATCGTTCTATATAGTTTTCCCTTAGTTATTCCTGTGCTTTTCAATCTGGATAATTTTTTAGTAATTAAATTAGGCATTACCCTGATGTGAAAATATCACTAAATTAAATTTTTCTAAGTTAATACAATTTTATTATGAAGGAATCTTTATGTTTAGGTGTTAAGCAATGTCAGCGCTATAATTCGAGATATCCCTTTCATTTTAACTATCTTTAGTTATTAAGAAATAAATTATCTACGTTCGGTCAAAAACACAAAATAGGCATTATTTCCACGTCAACCAAAATTTTCTTATCACTACAAGAAAAGGAAACGATTTGATTGGTTGTTAAATTGGTACTATGCTCTTAGATACATTTTGGTGGGCAGTAACTTTTGACTTGTTTCCTAGACAAATCCAAATACAATAGATAAATTGATGGCGGTAAATTTGACTGGGCCCTCAGACAAATTTTAAATACTGTAGTTATTTATAGATTTAAAAATACGTTAACTAGTTTTTGAGCGGGGAATTTTTGAGCGTGTTGTCATACAGATTCATTTCACTACAGTTGCAAAAGGGACTTCCCTTCTGCCCAAAAGACCAGGTCATCAGCAAACAGGGCGCTGGGTAATTCAAGGTAGTCTGCCAGATCGTTTATGTAAATGAGGAAGAGGGAGCAGCTTAGGGCCGAGCCTTGTGATAGGCCTTCTTGGATGGTTCTTTTCCCTGATGTTGATCCGTTGAACGTTGTGAAGATGGTTCTATTTGTCAGGAAATCTTTTATCCAACGAAACATTCTTCCTTCTATGCCCATCTTCTGCATCTTGAAATATATACCATCTCTCCATACTCGGTCGTATGCCTGCTTGCGGTCTACGAAAACTGTGGCCACATGATTTTCATCCTGGAAAGCATCAGCAATCGGTTGCATCTATTGGATTATCTGGTCAACAGTCTTTCTTCCTCTTCCAAATCCTGCTTGGTTAGGATGGAGGGCTTTCCCTTTCTCTAACCACTAGTAGAGGCGTGCATTTATCATACGTTTTGCCGTTTTCCCAATGCACGAAGTCAGGGAGATGGGTCGGTAGCTACTGACTTCGCTTGGTGGTTTATCTTTTTTGATAATTGGGATAACTCCAGCCGTTTTCCATCCTGTAGGTACAGTACTGCTTCTCCGCGCCTTGTTTATGAAATCCAGGATCGTCAGCAAGCCTTTTTCCCAAGTTTGTCTATCAAGTCGTTGGTAACCTGGTCTGGCCGTGGTGCTTTTTTGAGTTTGGTCTTTAGGAGACTGGATTGCAGTTCAGCTAGCGTAAATTCTTGATCAAAGATACTGTCCATAACCTTGTGTGCTTTTAGCATGCGTTTTGTAAGTGTATTGATGGCTTTATCTAGATTGGCTCTTTTATATGTTTTATTGACTTCAGCAAAGAATCGATTTAGGGCTCGTGCTTTTTCTCTGTTGGAGGTAGCTGTGTTACTGTTTGGAAGTTTTATAGAGATTGGGTTTTTCTTCTGGGATGTCCCTGCCATTTTATCGATGAGTTTCCATGCTTTCTTCCCTTCTTTATTGAGGTCGAGGTTTTCGCATTTTTCTTTCCAGGTTTCCATTTTGGCTTTTCTGCTCGCTAGCTTAACCAGTGCAGTGAGTCTGTTGTACGTGGTTTTGTTTTCACGGCTAGGATTTTTCTGAGCGGTTTTCCGTGCCTTGCGTCTTAGTTGTACTAGGTGTTCTAATTCCTCATTCCAGAAGATGCTGTATTTGCTACGACTGCCTTTGGGGATTGCCTGTTTGGCTGCCTGCAGTATAGCTGTAGAGATCTGTTCGTTCAATGTATTAATGGCTTGGTTCATGTCTATTTCAGTGAGGAGCTGGTCTGATACGAGTTTGAAGTGTTCCCAGTTTGCTCGAGCATAGTTCCATTTCGGCTATCTTTTGATTTTCGTTTTAGTTTTACCCTGTGAGATGGTGGTGAGGATGGGTAGGTGGTCGCTTCCTATGTCCTCCACTACCCGCCATTTATACTGGATGGTGAGATCTGCAGACACTAGTGTTAAGTTTGGTCGGCTACTGGTTCCGCTAGACTTATGGTAGAGGGTTCGTGGGGATCTTTCGTTTTGGAGACTATAAGGTTGGACGTGTTACATAGCTCTTCTACTGCCTGGCCTGAGGAGTTGGTGTCCTGGTATCCCCAGAGTGGGGAGTGGGCGTTGAAATTCTCTGCTATGATTGTTCTCTTGTCTTCGATATCATCAAAGTAGATTCCATTAGTTTCTCTGGGGGGTCTGTAGACATTAAAGATTTGGAAATGTCCGTCACTTCCCCAGACTGTCACTCGTTGTATGTCAGTTTCATCATCGGTTCGAAGACTTTCGACCTCTGCCTGTACATCATTCCTTACAAAGGTTAGGATTCCTCGACAACTATTATGGCAATGGCATTTGCACATTGTGTAGCCTGGGAAATTGATGAATGTGTCCTTGAGTACGGTTTTTTGAATCAGTGCAATGTGAAAGAAAAAAAGTGCATGCACTTATATGTCCATGTGTGTGTGTATGTTGTGTGTGGTGTTACACATGTGTGAAAATATTCTAGTAGATGCGCTTAAATGACCATGTATGCATGTGTGTGTGTTGTGTGTGTTCATGGAGGTCTGTGTATATGTGTTATCATACAATAAACATATTTAAGTCAACGATAATGCCTTCATACTCATGCTAAATACTAACTGCATCATCATGCGAGAGAAAACTTAAATGAAGCACCTCTATCTATGATGATATATTATACACAACGCTTGTCTAAATGACCACATTTGATCAGTATCTTAGAGGCCAAGCTGCTCTAAAGAACAAACAGATATAAATATATAATGCATATATGCTCTATTCTTACAGCTGTATACTAAGCGTAATAGGCATAGGCTACTCACGGTGCTAGAGGGTACGCAAATCTTTCTCTCACAGTAATCACTGATGTAAAATTAACGACACTTACGGCTCACAAGAATGCAATACTACCATTACTTAACACTTCACAAATAATAAAAATAATGGTAATAAATACACACTTGTATACAGCGCAGTGCAACACTAGCATTTCTCTTATAATTTCACTTAATACTTTACACATTTAACACACAGTCTCACAGTTGAAAATAGCGATGAGATATACGTGAAATTACACTTAAAAACACATAAGTTGCCAATCAGCTTCTGTCAAACTATAGAAAGACAAACGCTAAAACGCATTAACTTCTAAACCTGAAACGTCTAATATTACTTTATATTAAGTGTTATAAAATGTTCTCAAATGCAAGCATACCTCTATGTCGTTAGTTCTCTTAGCACAACCGCAACTATGCAAAAGCCCAAACCTCAGTTGGTTATCGTACGAGGGCGCGTTTTGCACATGAAGACGATCTGGCTACCTCTCAGCTCTGACTCTAGCCTTCTACTCTTTTAGTTTAAATCTACATCTCCACCCCTGTACCACATGATAGCCACGTCAAAATGTCAGGAAAAGCTCCACCCATCCCTCTAAGGAGCAAATCAGGAGTCCTATGCTCAATTTGGATGACACCAGATCACATCTTAGTAAAGATGTCAACAATTCATGTTCCGCCCACTGGTGATTACATTCCCACGACATCTATTGCCTGCAGTCCCACCTCACGGTTTTGTGCTCAACAAGGTGTTTTCAGACAGCGCTAGGATGTCTAACAACCCAGGGCTGTCTCCCATTACATCTTCTGCGTCTCACACGTTTGTCCTCTTCACGGATGGCAAAGGTGTGTTTCGTTTAAATCTCCCATTCCCGTGTGAGAATGCCAGAATGAGCACAAATATAACCGTAGACTAGATCGACAACTAATTACTCAGTCTAAAATGACACCTTTCTGGCTACACGGTCACAAATAGATAGATAGCTAGCTAGCTAGCTAGCTAGCTAGCTAGATAGATAGATAGATAGATAGATAGATAGATAGATAGATAGATAGATAGATAGATAGATAGATAGATAGATAGATAGATAGATAGATAGATAGATAGATAGATAGATAGATAGATAGATAGATAGATAGATAGATAGATAGATAGATAGATAGATAGATAGATAGATAGATAGATAGATCATCAGCTGGTCTAGGCTGGTAACAGATGCTAATAACCAGAAGAAATTTGATGTTTTGGCTGATCTCATGTGCACGCTTTTGGCACTACCTCACTCCTCAGCATGCGTCGAAAGAGTGTTTTCGAAGGTTAACTTAGTTAAAACTAAACAAACCAACAAGCTTTTGTGTGAAACAGTTTCCAATCGAATACTAGCCAAGCAATCAGTTGCCAAAGATGGAGTTTGTCATAAGTTTAATCCAAGTAAAAGCATGGTTGAAAATGTGCGTGACGGACGTTGTCGGCAGAGATATGCAAAGATTTTGAAACTCCACAATCAAGATTCCACCTTATCAATTCATGCATATGATCTTGACGATGGAGAAGTTGTCGACATGGATGCCAAGTCACTGACAAGTGACAATTTTCGACAGTAACAAGTTACAACTAACATTTTGTATTTGATTTGAGGAACATTTTGTTAACTGTAAGTGTGTTACTGTTAAAATATCTCATTTTCAAGAGTTCATATATTGGGGTGTTAATAAAATCATTTTTTATATAATTGTGAATTTTTGGTAATAAAAAATAAAATAAAAATGAAGAAAAAAAAATTGGTAGCCCACAGCTTATTTGTGCTAAGGTTGCACTAAAAGATTGTGTAAGCATCGTCTATCCCGTGTATTTGAGACATTAAATAATCTGGGTATTTCTTGGTTTTTTTAGAAGAAAATCTGGGTTCATCTCTAGAACTTGAGTGGCAACCTTGGTTGTGATGAACGTCTGTAACAAATCCCTTGGTGAGCCCTACAATGACTACAGTCCCTACCACCCCCTGCTCCAATCATTATATGATGGGGACAAAAGGAGCTGTCAATATATTGTGACCTCTATAGAAATTAAAAGACATGTAGTCGAATACAAAAATAACAATCATCAACTCACATATTGTGACCTCTATGTAAATTAAAAGACATGTAGTCGAACACAAAAATAACAATCATCAACTCACATATTGTGACCTCTATAGAAATTAAAAGACATGTAGTCGAAAATAAAAATAACAATCATCAACTCACATATTGTGACCTCTTTGTAAATTAAATGACATGTAGTCGAACACAAAAAAAAGCAATCATCAACTGACGTATTGTGACATCTATGTAAATTAAGAGACATGTAGTCGAATACAAAAATAACAATCATCAACTCACATATTGTGACCTCTATGTAAATTAAAAGACATGTAGTCGAACACAAAAATAACAATCATCAACTCACATATTGTTACCTCTGTGTAAATTAAAAGACATGTAGTCGAACACAAAAATAACAATCATCAACTCACATATTGAGACCTCTATGTAAATTAAAAGACATGTAGTCGAACACAAAAATAACAATCATCAACTCATATATTGTGACCTCTATGTAAAATAAAAGACATATAGTCGAATACAAAAAAAAAACAATCATCAACTCACATATTGTGACCTCTATGTAAATTAAATGACATGTAGTCGAATACAAAAATAACAATCATCAACTCATATGTTGTGACCTCTATGTAAATTAAAAGACATGTAGACGAATACAAAAATAACAATCATCAACTCATATATTGTGACCTCTATGTAAATTAAAAGACATGTAGTCGAATACAAAAATAACAACCATCAACTCACATATTGAGTCTCACAGCATGGATCTGAAACACAGAGAACAACGAAAACGTAAAAGAAGCAGTGGCTCTATCACCATTAACTGTATGTTGCCATCTTGTCAAAACAATCACGTTATAGCCCAACCATAAATAAAAACACTGAATCCCGTTAACCGTTATCTAGGTCAAGCTTTTTTCTCTTGTAATATTGTTTATATAGTTTCAATTCTATCAATACTCTCTAGCGCTCCAAGGACCATAACCCGTCAACAAACACACACCAAGTCTTCCTGTCACGTGACATGACGTACAAAGCTTCCTCATCGTTGTTATTTTGTCACCAGTTGTCTTCTCCTCGTGTTCTTCTGTCTACCTCTACTTCTCTTAGCCTGGGGATTCTAGAACAAGGACTGGGCGGGGGGGGGGGGGGGGGGAATAATGTTAACAGCCAGCTTTAATTAATGTGTGTCTAATCTCTCGTCAACGTCTCTTCCCATCCCTTGTTCCACTGGTACTTGTCTGGTTCTTGTCATCAGTACAAAACAAAGAACTACTTATTCGGAGAAACCAGGAGGACATGGACACCATCATAGCTGGCAGACGCTGGAGTTGGGTTGGCCACGTCCTCAGAAGGGACCCTGATACCATCACAAGAACAGCTATGCTATGGACCCCCGAGGGAAAGCGAAAGAGAGGCCGACTAAAAACAACTTGGTGGAGAACTGTGGAAGCTGAAATGCAAAGAATGAACCACAGTTGGGGCACTGTACGAAGGATGGCCGCCGACCGAGCAAAGTGGATGTCGTAAATTTATTTTGAGAGAATGAGTCTTAGATTAGTGGTCCGGTCAGAGTGGAGAATGGTGGTGAAAAGTTCAGTGATAGGAAAAGGTTAGCGAGTAAATAGTTGATACACAGAGCTCTGGGGAGAGTAAGACAGACTTATTTACGACAAATCGTTCCTCTCAATCTTCTCTTCCACTCTCCTGGTCAAACAATTATTTGCCACTTTCCAGACACACATCTGCGCTCACACCGATTTGGTGCTTCAAAACACACAGACGCACGTGGATACAAACTAAATTAAACAAATATGGGGAATTTGGGCCTTGGTAGTCCAACACAGAACTAGATAAGTTTATGCTGTTTATTAGCATTAAAAAACCAATAATATCAAGTATCATGAGTTTACAGAACAAAATATATGATTACAGAAAAAACAAATACCAATGGTGGGGAAGGGGTGAAGAAGATTGGTATCGACTAAGTCCTTCCCACTTATTAGACAAAGATAAACCCAGTCCAAAGATAGATAGTTATTAAGAACATAGGTAATGTAACCCAACAGTGAATTTAATTACTCTGAAAGAGGGGTTACAATATTAGTTATGGTGGTAGACAAAAAAAAACCTGTTGTCCCAATTGTGTCTTCCCTTTACTAAGCAAAGAAAAAAAAAGGGGGGGGGGATGAAACAGAGTTAACAAATTATCCCACTTAAAGGAACAATGCAGGGTATACATAAAAATGTATTACCCGGTAGGCAAGTTAACAAATGGTTTTGCAAAAAAAATAAATCTCCTGTCATTCAAGCACGTTGTGAGGATCCACACTCATATACACACACACTTACCGATTGCAGCATCAGACAATCCATAGAATGATATACACAGTAATTAAACTCTTGACATGTGAAACTGTCTAGTCCTTTGATGTCCCGCCCCAGATGTAGTGGGGTTAGTTGATAGAAAAAATTCCCACTTATCGCCGGACTTGAAGGCCTAAGAGTTCTTATGTTTTATTATATAAAAAGGAGTCTATGGGATGGCACTGACACAGTTCGACACGGGGTGAAAATGAGGTGATGGTAAAATTCCTTCAATGCGTGAAGATAGCAACTGACCGGTAAAGTTTTTAATCCAGTGAGGAAAAACTAGGCTCAGTCACAGTCAGGTAAATCGGTAATCTCTCACATTTAGAGCAGTAAATAAAATATTGCTACTGGCACTGTTCACTTTCCAGTTTATCTCACAGATTGAAATTAAATTTGATGATAATATTTAAATGTTCTTGGGTAGGCTTTCTTTCATGTAACTATGATAGCTAGGCCGCACCGGACCGCCACAAGATTAAATTTAAAAAAATGTCTCATCAAATTGTCTGGAAGTTTAAGAACCGAGTATGGAAACTCTCTGTATGATTTCTTTATGCTGGGATTGCAAAGGTGACCATTCTATAGAAAAAGATATAAAACCCATGACAATCATAATCATACCTCAAAAATCAAATAATATACTTAACGCGCGATAAATTTTCCATTAAGGCCATCATATACACTCGCGTATTTAATTTTGTATTTAAGAAAACACGTCACGAGTCTAATGGTTAAACTACGCATCTTTATGTATAGGACTTAACTAAATTTATTAATTATAAATTCCTTCGCGACTTTAAAAGTTACTTTAACATTTAAGCATCTATTATTTTTGGAAATGTTATAATATATATCATTAAATTTACCACTGGAACTTTTGGGATGAGTTTATTTAAATAGATTAAATAAACACAAAATCCAGTGAAATAAAATGAAAGCACTAGACCACTGATCACTTTAACAAATATATTATACCGTGCACAGAAAAAGAAACACTCCAATGGTAGCCACCAATTCAGATGGAAATCTAGCAAAATTTCTACGATAGCTAGTGAATCTAAAATCTCTGGCAACTGAATGATAGCATGGCTTTCTACGTGGTCTGTATATATTTAAAATGGAATTAAAGATGAGGGGGCATGAGAACGCTGACACCTTTTTTGATCTCAGGAGACTTTCGGGGATCTGACCGACAGACTAAAGAGAGATGCCGTCCCCTGGTTTCCCGTTTCCCCGTTCGTTGCATCCGACATCTTCCCCCGTTCGCTCCGTCTGCGGTCGGTTTAGCGCTTAACATGTAGGTGCGAAAAATGCCGGCAAGAAACTTCCCCGTTCGTTTCAGGGACCACTACTGCTTTGATAGCATGCCGCCCGTCCTTCCTGAGATCTCCAGCAGTGTCTTTCTTCTGACCGCTCTGGTCCATCTTGCGAGCGGTTTAGTGTTCGCGCGGAGATGATAAATACCTGCGAGAAACTAGCTTCTCTGCTCGGGGATCGTCTCAGTTCTTTAGATCTCATGCCGCATACTAAGTGAGTCCCGGTGGAATCGGTTCGCTCTGGCAAAACCAAAAAGTTACAACAAATGTTCAGGGGTTCTAATATTATGAAAAGCTAAAGTCCCTTTAATCATCCATCAAATCAGGGAAAATTCACTTGTCGAACTAGACGTACGTCACAGTGGAATTAATTTGTTGCTGCCCTACAATACGCCACCAGGCGTGATGGCCGCTGACTGCTTTGACGGTTGGTTATTATGGATCAAAGAAGAAGAAGAAGACTCTACACAAGTTATCTCAGTCCTTTACAATTAATTTGGTGACGTTTAATAGACATTTATTTGTATAATGGTTTCTGAGCAGCATGGTTAATTTACTAATTTTGAGCTTCTGTAAGCACTGAGGTATTGTAGATGGACACGCCGGATTCTGAACCTGAACTGAGAAACCAATAGTATCATTGTTGTCTTCATTAAACATCGAGTTAAGCATCCAAATAGACTGAACACAGAGAAATAGATATCATGTAATCGTACACTATCGTGCTTTCTCGTCATTTCTCACATCGGCTATGGTACGAAAATGTTCTTGACGTTTCATTTTGTTTTAATATTTATCTTGTCTTTAGTTTTAACACAACGTTAATATAAAAGTAAAGGAAATTTATTATGTGGCTCAGATATTATAAAAATAATATTACAGTTCTCGGCAATTTCTTGAAATGTTCGGCTCAGAGATCTGTGAAATTCAAATGACAAATTCAATTAGAGTGTTGGCCACAACTTGGATGATTCTAATTAGTACCCAAAGTAATTTTCACTGAATACACCAAAATAACTTTCACTGAATGCACAAAATAACTTTCACTGAATGCACCAAAATAACTGTCACTGAATGCAACAAAATAACTTTCACTGACTGCACCAACATAACTTTCACTGAATGCACCAAAATAATTTCACTGAATGCAACAGAATAACTTTCACTAAATGCACGAAAATAACCTTCACTGAATGCACCAACATAACTTTCACTGACTGCACCAACATAACTTTCACTGAATGCACCAAAACAATTTCACTGAATGCAACAGAATAACTTTCAGTGAATGCATCAAAATAACTTTCATTGAATGCAACAAAATAACTTTCACTGAATGCACCAAAATAACTTTTACTGAAAGCACATAAATATCTTTCACTGAATGCACCAAAATAAATTTCACTGAATGCAACAAAATAACTTTCAGTGAATGCTTCAAAATTACTTTCCCTGAATGCACCAAAATCACTTCACTGAATGCACCAAAATAACTTTCACTGAATGCACCAAAATAACTTTCACTGAATGCACCAAAATAACTTTCACTGAATGCAACAAAATAACGTTCACTGAATGCATCAAAATTACTTTCCCTCAATGCACCAAAATCAATTCACTGAATGCACCAAAATAACTTTCACTGAATGCACCAAATAACTTTCACTGAATGCACCAACGTAACTTTCACAGAATGCACCAAAATAACTTTCAGTGAATGCACCCAAATAACTTTCACGGAATGCACCAAAATAACTTTCACTGAATGCACCAAAATAACTTTCATTGAATGCACCAAAATAACTTTCACTGATTGCACGTTGTCATTTCCTCATCTTTCCTAAAAGAGGTGCTGTTGTTTCATCGGTTACAAACGCAACTAAACTTCCTACCAAGACAATTATCATTGTTAAGATTCAAGGAAAAAGAGACAGAATACAACACAGAGAGAATGTTCTAGACAGTGTGACGTCATGGTATGGCAAGAAAGTCAGCAACATAATTTATAAATAACACTGGAGACAAAAAGTTGTGGAGAGACATGATCACATACGCCACCAGCCATGACACTTGTAAAAGAAGAAGAAGAAGATGTATGTATTCAGTTCCTGTTGTTTTCATGTAATATTGGTCTAATGTGGAGAGTATGGGCTACACTATTTCTGTACTCGGAGAGTATTGGGTATAGTATTTATATAATATGAATTGTCTGGAGACGGTTTAATTTTGTTTTGTAATCTGGAGTATGTATAATGTTTGTTTAACTTGAAATACTTTGGGCTATCCTCAATACATTATCTAAACACTCATTTGTGAGTGAGATGTATTTTATTATAGACCTTGTAGAACACCACGTCTATGAGGATATAAAGACAAGATTACTTCGTCCACAAGCATGTCCTAACCGGCAACAAAGGTGATGATATTGAAAATGCTAGCAATTATATAATGTACTACACATTGTTACAGAAACACGTGTTGCACAAGCAGGTGAAATATCTTACTTCAAGATGTGTAGTTTAACTCTAAGAATGTCACTGTTCTGGTTCTAGAGTATGTAAACATGGCAGGGTACAGGAAAACATTTTTTTTTTTAAATATGACAGCTCTATTAGTCTTGTCTTCTATAGATGACAATAAATGTGACTATTTCTCTTGACGTACACTGCTTTCATTTAGGTGGGGATAGGGCTGTCAGAATAGCGGGTTTTATTGGGTTTTTTTTTTCTTTACACACATGTGGTATGTGGAAGCAGATCAGGATTAAAAAAAGGGTAAAAGTATAGAATCAATAGGAGTTAACATTATATGGTTTTACAGAGCAGTATTTCATATCACATGGGCATCTAAAAAAATAAAGGATTATCGCCCCTGTGGAAGCCAGCGTGTAGAGATAACCAATTAGAGAGATACTTGCCAGACCAAAGTTTGTAACTGAAGATAATAAATTATTAATGTTGTAAAGTGATACAGGGCAGTTAGGTTGGAAAACTGATCATAAACATGCGTTTGTGTATATACAGCCAAACTGTCAATCTGCATTGAAAGCCCAGAGTAGTAGAGGGAGGAGGTTAATAGCAGGGATTTATGGTCAGGATCGTGACACGTGATGGGATTTATTTGTGTGTACCACTACATCAATTCTGGCGGCACTTTGTGCCGGTCAAAAATATGAAAAGACTTAATGCACAGTGTACTCCGTTAAGAGAAAAACACGCAAATAAACCGTTACTGCATTGAAAATAGAACGCGTTCGGAATTTAGGTTAATATATAAAATGTAATTAAAACATAACCAAAACTTTCAAAAAATGTCAAGTTGCTTTTGACGCTATTAAAAGCTGTGTATGCTTTACGTTACTGTTACAAAGACATTGAAAATGTTTTTAACAATTACACACATAAGTCATAAGAACTAGTATTAGTTTATGTTGTATTTTTTTGGCCAGTGTATTTTTATTACGTCCCCTGCGGCCATTGCTATTAGAGTATAAAATGCAAGTGTGTGTGTGTCCTTCTTCTTAGTTCGTTCTCAAATAAACACATCTATCTCACTCATAAAGTTGGCATGTCGTCTCAGGCGTCTCTCGTCACCATGCAGTTTCTCCCTTAACTGGTTGGAGAAGGTTCTATGGCCACTCTGCTGCTATCATAAAGGATACGTTATAGTGTTTGTCCTCCACAAATGGTTACATATTTGGTATTTGTATCTGTAATGGCCGGTTCTCTGTGTGAAAGTTATCACGTGATCTCTTGTTGACCAGGCGTTGTATGGTTGTGTTGTCTCAGTCTTTGAGGATTCTTCTATCATTTTTCCTTAAACTTATTGATGTTATCTTTTCTTGTGTTGCCCTGTCTACAGTTAGGATTGTCTTCCCTTCTTCTTTGGCAAGTCTATCTGCCTTCTCATTTTGATATAACTTGTAATGGGCACAGATCTACATTACGTTTACATTTTGTTTTCAATTTTATTCTAAATTTCCATGAGTGCTTCAGCCAGGCCGCTCTGTTCGTTTCTTGTGTTCATGAGTGCAGTTATGACCAGTGGCGTATTCTCTATGTGTGCTGTGCGTGCGTGCTTGATCTCCATATAACTGTGCCCAAGCTCGCGCCCTGGAGAGGACACTCCAACTTCACCCTATAAGTGTCGGCAAAACACGGGAAGTAGCAGTTACCGGTTATAAACATTTTGCCCAATTGGCGTAGGGCATGGCGCCAGGGGCTACTTCCGACAGTGGGAGAGGTTCTAGGATCTCACTGGACAGCTACCGCCCGCTTCAAGCTGGGCAGCCCCCAGTCAATAAGGTGTTGTCCCGCCACTGTCTGCTTTCCCCATTGGGTGCATGGGGATTAGGGTCAAACCCGAACTGTGGACAGAAAATTTTGCACCAAGCAATTATCGAAAAAATAGAAATAAGCAAACTCTCAGATTGAGATGCTGGAACGTCCGGACTATGTTGACTGGACTATCCGAAAACCTACAGGATGTAAACGATGTAAGGAAGACAGCCATAATTAATGATGAGCTTAAACGACTTCAGGTGGATATAGCTGCACTTCAGGAAACGCGCCTGGCGGGCTCTGGAACGGTGAGCGAGAAGGACTACACATTTTATTGGCAAGGGAAAGATCTTAATAAAGCTAGAGAACACGGAGTAGGTTTTGCGGTCAAAAAATCGCTAACTAAAATGGTTGAACCAGGCGAGAATGGATCAGAACGCCTGTTAACGCTCCGCCTGCAAACTAGCACAGGTCCCATCACCCTTGTCAGTGTGTATGCTCCTACTCTGTACTCTGCCTCAGAAGCTAAAGATGAGTTCTACGAGAATCTAACAGCAATTATCAAAAGCATACCTAGGCAAGAACAGCTTGTTCTCCTTGGTGACTTTAATGCTAGAGTGGGTGCCGATAATGTTTCATGGCCTTCATGTCTGGGCAGGTTTGGTATTGGCAAGATGAATGAAAATGGACAACGGCTCTTAGAGTTGTGCGTCCACCATGACCTCTGCGTGACCAACACCTACTTTCAGACAAAACCCCAGCATAAGGTGTCATGGAGACACCCACGATCCAAGCACTGGCACCAACTTGACCTGATTCTCGTCAGAAGGCCACTCCTCAGGTCTGTGCTCTCCACGCGCTCGTACCATAGTGCAGACTGTGATACAGATCACTCCTTGGTTTGCTGCAAAATCAGAGCACAACCAAGAAAACTCTATCGTGTCAGACATGAAGGGAAACCACGCATTGATACCAGCAAGATGTCAGACCCTTTCATGATCGCTCAATTCACTGCGACCTTCGAGAAAGTGCTCAGTAGCCCTCAGCATGGTGATACTATTACAGAGAACTGGGAGCATCTACGGAACACCATTCAAAGTACTGCACTTGCCACCTTTGGTAAGAAAACAGCAAAGTCAAATGACTGGTTTGATGCTTCATCAGACGTGATGGCACCTGTCATTGAAGCTAAGCGCAGTGCTATGAATGAATACAAACGTTCACCGAGTGCCAGAACCCTACAGATCCTGAGGGCTACGAGAAGCAAAGTTCAACAAACTGCTCGACGCTGTGCAAATGACTACTGGCTCCAGCTCAGTGAGAGCATCCAGATCGCAGCGCAAACAGGCAACATTAGACAAATGTATGACGGTATAAAGAAAGCACTTGGCCCCCATAAAAGTAAGACGGCACCGCTAAAAACCATCAGCGGAGAGAAGCTAACCGATAAGGGTAAGCAGATGGAGAGGTGGGTCGAGCACTACTCTGAGCTTTACGCTAGAGACAATACCGTTACGCCTGCAGCCCTTGATGGTGTCAACAGTCTGCCAACTATGGAGGAGCTGGATGCCGAACCAACATTAGAGGAACTCAGCAAGGCCATTGATAGCTTGGCCTCTGGCAAAGCACCAGGCAGTGATGGGATTCCTCCTGATTTAATCAAATGCTGTAAGAGCACGCTATTACATCCCCTGCATAGGATGCTGTGCCAGTGCTGGGAAGAGACAACTATTCCTCAAGACATGCGAGATGCCAAGATTGTAACACTGTATAAAAATAAAGGAGACAGAAGTGATTGCAATAACTACAGAGGCATCTCTCTTCTTAGTATTGTTGGTAAGGTTTTTGCCAAAGTCATCTTAATGCGACTACACAAGTTAGCTGAGCGCATATATCCAGAGTCACAGTGTGGATTCCGAGCTGGCAGATCAACAACAGACATGATCTTCTCTCTCCGCCAGCTTCAGGAAAAATCAAGAGAGCAGAAAAGACCATTATATATCGCCTTTATAGACCTCACAAAAGCATTCGACCTGGTTAGTAGGGATGGACTCTTTAAAATCCTCCTGAAAATAGGCTGCCCTTCTAAAATGCTGGAAATGATAAAGTCATTCCATGACGGCATGAAGGGAACAGTCCAATATGCTGGAAGCACGTCACAGCCCTTTGATATACGAAGTGGCGTTAAACAAGGCTGTGTTCTGGCTCCGACCCTCTTCGGAATCTTCTTTGCCTTACTCTTGAAACATGCATTCAGAGATGCAACTGAAGGAATATGCCTTCACACTAGGTCAGATGGCCGTCTGTTTAATCTTTCAAGGCTGAAGGCAAAAACAAAAATCAGAAGGGTCACTATAAGAGACTTGTTGTTCGCTGATGATGCTGCAGTCGTCACTCAAAGCCAACAGGAGCTTCAGAGCTTGATGAATCGCTTCACTAAAGCATGCAAGGACTTTGGCCTCACAATAAGTCTAAAGAAAACGAATGTGCTGAGTCAGGATGTGGGTGCTGCACCAGTTATCACTATCGATAACTATGAATTGGCAGTGGTGCACCACTTCACATACCTAGGGTCTACCATCAATGACAAACTCTCACTGGATACAGAAATCGACAGCCGCATTGGCAAAGCTGCAGCTACCTTTGCCCGCCTCACATCGCGTGTTTGGGGAAACTCTAAACTCACAATGAAGACCAAAGCTGCGGTATATAATGCCTGCGTCACCAGCACACTCCTATATGGCAGCGAGACCTGGACGACCTATGCTAAGCAAGAAAGAAGGCTCAATACCTTCCATTTGCGGTGTCTACGCCGCATCCTCGGCATCTCGTGGAAAGATAAAGTGACAAATGTCGAGGTGTTGTCACGTGCTGGCCTTCAAAGTATGTATACGCTTCTTAGACAGCGCAGACTTCGCTGGCTTGGCCATGTTCGCCGCATGGAAGATGGTCGCATCCCAAAAGATATCTTCTACGTACAATTAGCAGATGGCAAGAGAACAGTTGGGCGACCACAGCTGAGGTTCAAAGATGTGTGCAAGAGAGATATGAGGGCACTGGACATGGATCCAGCAACATGGGAGGATGAAGCTGCCGATCGCACTAAGTGGAGATGCTATTTACGGCACCACCTCAGATTGGGCGAAGAGAGGCTCACACAAGAAGCAGAGGTGAGGAGAAAACGTCAAAAGTAGCACCAGGAAAATAAGCAGCTGAGGGCTGTCACCTCAGGGGCGCATTCCCATAGTCAGTTATGACTGAAGGGGCTATTATTACTATTATAAAATATTTCTCCTCTAAGTTCTGCTTTCGGACCTCACGCATCAGGAATTCGGATTTTCCCGCATAGAATCTACGAGTACATCTAGTTTCAGTTTCACAGACGCGTTTTATAGTGCAGTTTTTATTGGTTGTAGCAATCGCCCGAAATTTCTCGGGTAATTCCGTCACAATGCGCGCTGGACCGTTCGGATTCACGTCTAAAGACTGGTATGTGTGAACCGGGGTCATGGGCAGATACGTCAATACAATGCGAACATGCGTGCGGTGGCTTAGCAGCTCTCGAGTTGTAAAAATCGGCTGTGTCCGTCCAGTGTTTTTTGTGATTAATTTTTGTTAGTTGCCGGGAATGCAGATTATTACAGTGACAGTGAGTTTCAAGTTGTAAGTTAATTAGTATTTCGGAGATAATTGACATATACCCCTAATAACTATCGTTGCGTAATTGAATATAGATGGTTGTTAAATTAAGAGGTGAAGAAGTTAAATAGTAGGCGTACATGTTCATTTTAAGTAGCAGCACGCCTAGCTCGCATTACCAGGATACGCCACTGGTTATGACTGACATAGAGTCTGTGAGGAACATTATCTTGTCTCAAATAGAAAGTCATTTAGAAACACTATCTTGACTCTAACAGAGAGTCTGTGAGGAACACAATCTTGTCTCTAACATAGAGTCTGTGAGGAACACTATCTTGTCTCTAACAGAGAGTCTGTGAGGAACACTATTTTTTCTCAAACAGAGAATCGGTGAGGAACACTATCTTGTCTCTAACAGAGAGTCTGGGCGGAACGCTATCTTGTCTCTAACAGAGAGTCTGTGAGGAACACTATCTTGTCTCTAACAGAGAGTCTGTGAGGAACACTATCTTGTCTTTAACAGAGAATCGGTGAGAAACAATATCTTGTCTCTAACAGAGTGTCTGTGAGGAACACTATCTTGTCTCTAACAGAGAGTCTGTGAGGAACACTATAATAGCCCCTTTAGTCATAACTGACTATGGGAATGCGCCCCTGAGGTGACAGCACTCAGCTGTTTATTTTTCTGGTGTTCCTTTCGACATTTTCTCCTCTTTTCTGCTTGTTGTGCGAGCTTCGTTTCACCAAATCTAAGGTGGCGCCGTAGACAGTATCGCCACTCGGTGTGATCGGCAGCTACATTCTCCCAGGTTGCTTGATTTATGTCCAGTGCTCTTATGTCTCTTTTGTACACATCTTTGTATCTCAGCTGTGGCAGCCCAACTGTTCTTTTGCCATTTGCTTGTTGTCTATAGAAGATATATTTCGGGATGCGACCATGCTCCATACGGCGGACATGGCTAAGCCTGCGTCGTCTGCGCTTTCCAAGCAGTGTATACTTGCTTTGAAGGCCAGAACGTGACAACATTTCGACATTTATCACTTTGTCTTTCCACAAAATACCGAGAATTTGATGCAGACACCGTAGATGGTAGGTGTGGCAGTGCTGGTTAACAGTTGGTTGGTGCACACAGCCTTTGTCTACCCAGGATCTTTTGGCTCAAGCGTTGGTGATTGACTTCTCCGTATGTTGGCCATTTATATACAACACACATTTAGTTAGTTGCTAATCCTTTACAGGACGTGACAATCAACCTCAGCTTTTATTGGCTGTGTGTGTTTTTTCTAGGCAATTTTTTTCATTCAGTAGTTTGCCATTGCTTTCTGGACGGTACGGTGCTTATACTATTGTTAAAAATCTACACAACGCGATCTGCTACCAAACCGCCTGCAGCAGGTTTCAACCCCTGTATATTTGGATTATGAAACTGCGTTCATATCCATTAGGCAACAGACGCTGACAACACACATTTAGTGACCACATAATACCACGTAGCAACTCTGGTAGAAACATGGGAACGCCGTATTCAACTGGAACAAATGTTGATTTACACTATGTATAACAAATGTCGTCGGTGACCCCTCCAACAATCTGGGTCCATCCGTCCCTCCTCTCTTGAACACTATTATCTTCCATACACCCATGTAATTCAGAATTTCACCGTCTTATGCATATAGTCTCATTGAGGACAATACAGGTATATTATTGGAATACGCTCAGGTTATTAAGATAGTTATACCGGACTGACTCCGGGGAATGTAACTTTTCCTAATTATGGTGGCCGCTATCTTAGCACACTTATCCACCATCGAATTGTCATAACTACTCTACGGACCCTTCCTTCAGAATAAAGCTTCACTGCTCCTTCCTCCTTGCACTATTGTCGGAACTCGACAGCCTACCTATATATTGAGGCTTACGTCTACACAACCCGGACTCGGGATATGTAAGAGACGATACACAGGCTCCTTTAACTAGTGGTCGCCTTTAACATGGCTGCCCTGCTGCTGTTCCGACGTCACTCACGCTTCTGCCTGATGCTGAGAAAAACGTGCCTAACCACTTTCTGTTTTGACCCATGCTATGCGCATCATTTCCGTACATCCGTTTTTTCTACCTCGCCTATACCACTCATGTTAGACTTCTCATTCTTTTTTTCCCTTATTGCCACATAGGTATTGAGCCTTCTTTCTTGCTTAGTATAGGTTGTCCATGTCTCGCTGCCATATAGAAGTGAGCGGGTGATGCAGACATTATATACCGCAGCTTTGGTATTCGTTGTGAATTTGGAGTTTCCCCAAGCAGGTGAAGTGAAGCGGGTAAAGGTACCAGCAGCTTTGCGAATGCGGCTGTCTGTTTCTGTGTCCAGTGAGAGTTTGTCATTGATGGTAGACCCGAGGTGCGTTGAGTGGTGCACGACAGCCAAGTCATAGTTATCGATAGTGATAACTGGTGCAACTTCCCCATCCTGACACAGCGCATTTGTTTTCTTTAGACTTATTGTGCATCCTTGCATGCTTGGGTAAAGCGATTCATCAAGCTCTGAAGCTTCTGTTGGCTTTGAATGACGATTGCAGCGTCATCAGCGAATAACAAGTCTCTTATAGTGATTCTGATTTTTGTTTTCGCCTTCAGCCTTGCGAGATTAAACAGACGGAATTTCGGACCTAGTGTAAAGGTATATTCCTTCAGTTGCATCTGTGAATGCATGTTTCAAGAGTAAAGCAAGGAAGATAAAGAAGAGGGTTGGAACCAGAACTCAGCCTTGTCATGTCTCTGAGAGACTGTGAGGAACACTATCTTGTCTCTAACAGAGAGTCAGTGAGGAACACTATCTTGTCTCTAACAGAATCTTTGTTAACCACTAATGTAACTGTAGCTATTTTTAGCTCCATGTAAATATGATTGTTCCCGTGTAGTTCCCGGGGGTCTCTTATGGGACCAACACAGAGTAAGACTTCTACATCATTAAGCGTTGTTGTTAGAGACAAGATAGTGTTCCCCACAGACTCTCTTTTAGAGACAGGAAAGTGTTCCTCACAGACTCTCTGTTAGAGACAAGATAGTGTTCCTCACAGACTCTCTGTTAGAGACAAGATAGTGTTCTTCACAGACTCTCTGTTAGAGACAAGATAGTGTTCCTCACAGACTCTCTGTTAGAGACAAGATAGTGTTCCTCACAGACTCTCTTTTAGAGACAAGATAGTGTTCCTCACAGACTCTCTGTTAGAGACAAGATAGTGTTCCTCACAGACTCTCTGTTAGAGACAAGATAGTGTTCCTCACAGACTCTCTGTTAGAGACAAGAATGTGTTCCTGACAGACTCTCTGTTAGAGACAATATAGTGTTCCTCAATGACTCTCTGTTAAAGACAAGATAGTGTTCCTCACAGATGCTTCATTTGTTTTTTTCCTTAAAAGCAGAAATAAATAAACATAAAAACCTTCGGCCGGGTATAATTTTGGGCAGACATTCTGGACTGGGGGAGGGGGGGGGGGGGGGAAGAGAAAGCAAAAGCTCTACAGTTAAGAAGGATTATTATTCCCACCATTAAAAAAAAAAAAGATTGATGTAAAGAGTTCTGGAGGACTGCTCAGCTAAGAATGGCTCGGTTTACCGTGTATCAAGCAGTTTTAAGGGAGGACTTGTAGGAGAAGAGAAAATCCCAATTAGCTTTGTTACTGAAAAAAAAAGCAATCTAGCCAAAGCAATAGTAGGAGTGGCATTAGTAAAAGCATTCCTGTTTCAAGTACCATGTCTGGTGACGTAGGCGATAATATCTATCCACAACTTCCCTTCTACAGTCATTATTATTGTGACGGTACGTCTTAATTTGTGCGTGTAATTTTGTGCGCTCTCTCACTCTTTAATCCACCCCGTCATTATCACTTCTTTTTCTTCATTTTTCTCTCACCGATCATCGTTTTATGTGGCATAATTTGTGCCGTGCCATTCATTTTTGCTCTCTACGTTGGATCTTTAGAGTTAAGTTTCTAACACTTCACTCCTCGACTGTTTGGGTTACGCCAGGTTTATTGACCCTGGCAGTAATAATATTTTGTCACGTATTATCAGGCTGACCATATTTTCAAAGCGACTGTGCCTATTTATTCAAGCTTGCATTGTGCACGGTCTATGAAAAGAACTCCATATTGTGTGGCTAATCTGGCACATATCCGTCTAGCAAAACACAGGTGGTATTGCGTAATGTGTTTCCGCTTAGACCATCCCTGTGTGTAATTATCTAAGATAATCTGTCTCGAAACTCAAGATTTGTGGACGTTACGCCAGGAACACATATTCACAATATCGTGAGAGGCAGATAGGTGCCGCCGGTAGTCTTACGCAACGATATGACATCACTTTAAGAGGTCACGCGCGGATATTAAATTTAATATCGTGAAACACGTGAGGGTATGTTTTTTCTAATTCGGTAAAAACGCCCATACCCACGTAGTGCTGAACGAGATTAGATTGGATTGGTTCATTTTGAGGAACTGAAATATGCAATGTATTTTATTGGCACACTAGTCGGAAGTGCAATCTGTGATTTGCATTAAGAACTGAGAATATAGTGTGATTAAAATTACAGACACAGATCACACAAAGAGACCGCAGCGCACAAGTCATATCAGCGACTATTAAAAGCCAGAAAGAAAAAGAAGAACTTGGACATAGAAATGTCACAACTATAAGTAACAGATCGAGTATTGGGCAATTTAAGAGTTTACAAGTAAACCTGCATTTTTAATACAAGACTGGAAACTTAGGAATTTGATCACAAGCCAAGAGGAATTAAACAAAACTTTTCCCAGACCAGAGATTTCACAGAACAACCCCCCTCAAAGGAATTAACTCTAATTTGCCAGATCAATTCATAGAGGAATTATACTAAAGTTTTCCCAGGCCAAGATTTCGCAGAACACCCACCGTCAGAGGAATTTACTCTAATTTCCAGACCTAAGCCATTTCGTAGCATCTAATACAGAGCTGTTTCCATTCTAAATCTGTGCAAGGAGATTGTGTATTCCCAAAATGTAGGGGTAAGTGCAAACAACTTATTTATTAATGGGAAATTTGATATGTTTCTTGCTAAGTGGTTAAATATGAGGCTGGCAACCTCAACATATGAAAACAGTATATGCATGAACCACGACTGCAAGAGCTGGTGATTGTTTCTGACTAGTCGTAAGGGAAAACCAACAGTAGAGCGACCCCAGAATCCGACTGGAGTAGTGATGAGTAATGAGTGATGATTACATCACATGTGCCTAAGGTGCAACATAATATTTTGTGAGATATATGTACCTTTTTAATTGTAATTTAGTCAAATCCTCATTCACGTACTTCAGACGCAATTTTTTATTTAACATAAAAAACTACACATAGCAGAGAAATAAACAATGTGCGACAATAAAAAACATGGAATAAAAATCAGTACAAAAATGTAACTGAAACTGACGTAGTGAAACAGACATCGAAAAGAGTCGCCCCATTCTGTCACAGTCAACATTCTGTGACGGTATATGACGATAGGTGGGGTAGTCAATATTTTGTGACGGTATGTAACGACATGTGGGGTTCAACATTTTGTGACGGTATGTGACGATAGGTGAGGGGAGTAAACATTTTGTGACACTATGTCACAATAGGTGGGGGCGTTGTGACGTATATGGAAAGATAGCCTACAGTAATCTGACAGCCTTTGACATCCTGTTAACATCCTATGATTTGCTAGCGAAACCACGCATTTTTCTGCCTTTCTTACTCACTCAAGCTTATTTTTCATCCATGCCTCTTTTCTTTGGACATAAACAAACGAAGTTGTTTACAAACTTCGCGTCCTGCTAGTCATAACAGGGAGCGAATCATGTTTGTTTACCCACGTTCCTCATGCGAGCTGATCTGTCAATCATCGAATACCTGACAGACCGCACGTGAATAACACCGGACCTTTTGAAGTAGACACACGGGCAAAAAGCTTTCCCCGAGTACCCTTTGATGTTCGTACACAGAGGGAAACCTCGAATTCCTTCGATCTTCAGAAGCGGGCAAAATCTACGAGAACCCGTTACACGGATTTAAGTCTTTGATGGCGGTCTAAAGCTGAGACAGAGCGACTGTAAAACATTTATCTGGGGGACTCATTTTTCTGTTACTCTGCTATACACAATAGTGTGAACAGTAGTTCTAGAGATCAGAGAACTATGATGATATATAAACTGTGGTCTCCTAAACCTGCTATCAGTTGTCACTCAGAATTTTTCGGACAGTCTAAACACGTAGTCTAGAACGATTGTGGAAGATGTGTTAATAACATTCGTTGGTATTGTCATTCTGATTTGCTGACCCGATCAAGGGCGTCCAGCCGTTCTTTTTTATAATTTGCTGATGGGTTAATGTTGTCTTTTTTCTTGGGTTGTGCGTCACCAATTTCATTTGTGAGCCAACGATAAACAAGAAACATTTTAACGTGTAAAGTTAACTGGACTTATTAAACCCAGCATTACATTTTTTTTCAGTTTTATTAGCCCACTGTGGTTGTGCAGAAAAAATAACATTATCTGACGACTGACAGTCGTATTCAAGTGTATAATCCAGAATTTACGCTGTTTCAGAATCGGCACTCACCACAGAGCCAGCCGATAGGATTACCATCATTTATCGATTGTAAGATTATTTTTTTTTGTGCAACCAGATGTTTCCCAATACTGGAAGTATTTTCTTATGTTTACTGTGAACCAAGATCTCGGTTTCTACACTAACTATTCGAAGTGACATTTGTCCATCCAGGAATAAACTACCAAATTAGGCGTCCACCTTATTAATCTTATTTGTTAGAAGATGGCCTGGGGCCAATTTGGGAAATACACCTGACATTTTGTATATTCAGGAACCATTGTAATTCCAAGGGATATCACCAAGATTAGGTAAGCGTGATTGAGAGGCCACTGTATGTCAGAGAGAGAGAGAGAGAGAGAGAGAGAGAGAGAGAGAGAGAGAGAGTGAATATTTTTCTTTGTTACAGGGTTTACCAACCTGGATTTTTGCTTAAAATTGTTTACTGTACTGAATAGCATTTAGTAGAAACTTTGTTTTTCTTTACTGTCTATTCTGTAACATAGTGCTAGCCTTTGACCTTTGGGTTATTAACTTTTGGGGTTCTTTTTAAGGGGGGGGGGGGGGGCACATTTATTTTGTTATTTTTTTATGTATGTAAATCTTATTTTTTTTTTATCTTTCTTTAGATATTTTGTGTTGTCAAGTTTAATGATAATAAACAACAAAACAAACTTAACTTTGTGTGTTGGTCAGACCCAAACCCAATTAACCATAGTTTTTCACCTTTTTTGTGTCTTGTTATCACATAGTTGTGTGTGTGTAGTTAAACTTATATTTCATGTATGAGGAGGGAAAGATTGTCTTGTACTAAATTATAGTCGTATAGATAGGCTGGACTACAGAAACTTTCTCAGTCCAGAGATATATCTTCTCCTTAAACTATTCACCCCTGAAATCTATTTCTAACACCTTCTTCTCACGTACTTATCACCATCCACGCTACTTAGACGGGATAATAAATAACTTCCAAACCTATCGGTACGACAGGGGTCAACATTTTGTAACTGTATGCGACGACAGGTGGGATGTGTCAACATTTTGTGGCGCTATGTTACAATAGGTGGGGGGTCAACATTTTGTGACGATAGGTGGGGGGGGGGGGGGGGGGGAAAAATGTTGTGAAGGTATGTGACGATACCTGGGAGGGTAACGTTTTGTGTCGGTATGTGACAATAGGTGGGAGGGAGAGTCAACATTTTGCGACAGTATGTGACGATAGGGGAGAGGTGAACATTTTGTGACGGTAAGATACGATTGGTTGGGGGGACATTTTGTGACGGTAAATGGGGGGAAGGGGGTCATCGTTTTGTGACGGTATGCAACGATACGTCGGAGTAGTCAACATTTTGTGACGATAGGTGGGGGTCAACATTTTGAAACGGTATGTGGTGATAGGTGTGTGACAATAGGAGAGGGGTCAACGTTTTGTGACGGTGTGTGACAATAGGTGAGGGGTCAACGTTTTGTGACGGTATGTCGTCACATAGGTGGTCTCCTATTGTGTGCGAGTCCTGTGTCTATCTTGAGCTTAAATCCAGTACGAATAGCAGTAGGGTGTGATATTGGTGCTGTCAGTTAGTACTTCTATCATATCTTGTCATGGATCATTATAAAATGTTCCTGATATTTATTTTGGTCTTGATTCATTCCATTTGGTCATAAGTTATGCCAAAATAGTTTTCCTTTAAGACATTACATCAACGAAAATTTATATATGTGCATTGAACGAATATAAACCCGGAAAGAAAACAAGCAGTAGAAACAGAAGAAGAAACAGATGAAGAAGAAGAAGACAAACTCTTTGATACCCAGCTTTTAAAAACTACGCCCTGAAATACTGTATGCTTTTATAGCTACTACTGAGCATAATCCTGACAATGACTCTAGCTGCGTCACGCTGTTTAGGATTGTTTCTGGTTAGATTCAACTGGATACCAACTTCAGATATTAGCATAGCGTTTAGGGTACCAAGATTAAGATACTAGCAAGTTAATCAGAGTCCCTCATAACATTAATCTTAATATATACATCAAATTACAAAACACCAAAATACTTTGTAACCTAACGATCAATATAAGTTTAACGTACCTTTCAGGCACAATATTACGTATCTGAGCATTTCACAATGCAAGTCTGTCACAAAGCAGACATTCCAGAACAAGGAACTGCCTAGTAAAGATATAAACAAGTGTCTGCTTAATGTGGTTCCTATCCATCTCCAGCATCTTCTTCTCATGTCTTGTTCTTCTGGCACTTGTCTGGTTCGTGTCATCAGTTCTAAATTAGTCATCTTGTCATACCACTTGTCTGGTTAGTGTCATCAGTTCTAAATTAGACATCTTGTCATACCACTTGTCTGGTTCGTGTCATCAGTTCTAAATTAGTCATCTTGTCATACCACTTGTCTGGTTCGTGTCATCAGTTCTAAATTAGTCATCTTGTCATACCACTTGTCTGGTTCGTGTCATCAGTTCTAAATTAGTCATCTTGTCATACCACTTGTATGGTTCGTGTCATCAGTTCTAAATTAGTCATCTTGTCATACCACTTGTCTGGTTCGTGTCATCAGTTCTAAATTAGTCATCTTGTCATACCACTTGTCTGGTTGGTGTCATCAGTTCTAAATTAGTCATCTTGTCATACCACTTGTCTGGTTCGTGTCATCAGTTCTAAATTAGTCATCTTGTCATACCACTTGCTTGGTTCGTGTCATCAGTTCTAAATTAGCCATCTTGTCATACCACTTGTCTGGTTCGTGTCATCAGTTCTAAATTAGTCATCTTGTCATACCACTTGTCTGGTTCATGTTATCAGTTCTAAATTAGTCATCTTGTCATACCACTTGTCAGGTGTTAAAGTATGTTTTCAGGTGGTACCGTTCTGTTACCGAATATTATCGCAATAACATAAATGTTCTGTCAATATTGATAGTTGTAGAATGTTTGTGGTGGGTAGTGAGGAATCGCTGACGAGGGCGAAGTCAGTCAGGTCGGGCTTACAGGTGGCCGACAGATGTGTAAATATATATACGCGAATGTGTAGGTTCTTTAAGTGTGTCTATGGTACCATCACTCACACCACAGCAACGTACGGTCAAGTATAGACCAACGGGTAAGACTAGTATTCGTATGCAATTCACAGTACATAGTTTATTCCTATAGTAACATCGACATTAGGAACGGTACACTTCACAGGTTACAATAGCATACAAAAATCCATGACACATAGGTTGCAAAGAACGTCGTAACTTTCCAGTATAATATAAATCAATAGGAAAGAACATCTATCAAAAGGACTGCCTACATTGCAGTTCACAACAGTTCTCATTTCATAGTATTACAGTGAAAATATCCGTCAACAAATGACTGCATACATCGCAGTTCTAGTATTATAACAGTAAATCCAACAAGAAAGTAAATCCATCAAGAAAGTAAATATGACTCATAACACTGGCCGGTACACTCCATGGCCTCAGAACAATCAATCTAGGAAGGAAACTCTTCCCTACAACAATATATTCCATCTTCTCTTCCAAGAAATATATCCCTCGATAATAATATCTGGACACACTAACGAAATGGAACAACCATTTCAAAGCTCCGCCGGCAACACACTGTCACGAAATTACCGCTGCTCAAAACAGCTCAGTAAAAATCCCTCATGCGAATACCGCGTGAGAACTCAGCTCAGCCTCAACCGTCTCTTCCCAAAACCTCACTAAGAACATTCGACAACTTTATCTTAATTTTAAAAAGCAAACTAACAACCACTCAGTTCAGCTGTGTTCAAAAATTACTGCCTACAGCTCCCAACTAAGACATTCTCTCATCACGCAGAGCGTGTTTACTAGCGTGTACAAAAATCCGACAGGTACATTCAAGTTTTTAACACTTTACTCCCACTAACAAAATATGACTTAACAGATTACACCGACCCCCGGGGAAAAAAATGATATCATCATTTCTTTTTTCTTGTTGAAAAGTACATCCACATAAAATATGAGGTCGATGAAGCTGTAATGTCGACACACAAGAATTACCCTATGTTAAGTCATATCCATAAATTCACAAAAACATTATTAAAAGTAAGTAGAAAGTAGAAAATAAAGTGTACAAAGTAATCAGATAAGTATACAAAGATGATCGGTTTCAAACAAAGCTAAGTATATTCAGTATAGACTAAGTAGGAAATAATAAATAGAAAGTGAAAAGACAAGATCAAGTAAAAATAAGAATGACCAGCAATGAAAGAAAGCAATGAAATAGAAATAGGAAAAGAAATCAGTAATACAACATGGTAACAATTAAGTTAAACAATGCATTGCATGGAAAATAAATACAACTATCACAAACCAGCATAAAACTAAAAAAACACACACACACACATATATATATATATATATATATATATATATATATATATATATATATATATATATATATATATATATATATATATATATATATATATATATAAACCATTAAAGAAAGCTATAATAAATATAGTATAATAGACAATTTAACCAAGTTATTAAACTTATTTATAACTAATAATGAATTATAATAAACGTCACACACACAAAAATAACACAGTTATAAATATGTTCCCACTGACGCACAGTCAAGCGCTGGGTAAAGAAAAATTATCACAATGTCAGAAAAAACATACCCTTCTTTTTTTTTTTAATGTACAATACCGAAATGTATCATAATGATAAGTTAAGTAAAAATAGTATCATCACTACAATAATTATACATTAAAAAAAAAAAGATTCGTCACAGAAAAGGTACATGGGAAAACACACTGTTACCTGCATACCAACTTGCAAATTTATAAGCACGACATTATGTATCCTGACTATGTGCTTTAACCAGACCTCTGGATTCTTCAGTCGAACAACATTATCAGCTGTCTCAGTTAATTCTACATGTTCAGTTTAATTTAACCTATAAGTTACTCCAGGCTGACAATCACGTTCAGCTCAGCTACAGAGTTCTTCAGCTGTAACTTTATACTTTTCTCAACCTGATATGCGATACACTATAAAGAAATCCACAATCTACTGCTACTGTGAGATATGAAAAGGTCGTATAAAAATATGACTTATCACTTGTTAGTGTAATCAGTTCTAAATTAGTCATCTTGTCTTACCACTTGTCTGGTTCGTGTCATCAGTTCTAAATTAGTCATCTTGTCATAGCACTTGTCTGGTTCGTGTCATCAGTTCTAAATTAGTCATCTTGTCATACCACTTGTCTGGTTCGTGTCATCAGTTCTAAATTAGTCATCTTGTCATATCACTTGTCTGGTTAGTGTCATCAGTTCTAAATTAGTCATCTTGTCATACCACTTGTCTGGTTCGTGTCATCAGTTCTTAATTAGTCATCTTGTCATACCACTTGTCTGGTTCGTGTCATCAGTTCTAAATTAGTCATCTTGTCATACCACTTGTCTGGTTCGTGTCATCAGTTCTAAATTAGTCATCTTGTCATACCACTTGTCTGGTTAGTGTCATCAGTTCTAAATTAGTCGTCTTGTCATTCCACTTGTCTGGTTCGTGTCATCAGTTCTAAATTAGTCATCTTGTCATAGCACTTGTCTGGTTCGTGTCATCAGTTCTAAATTAGTCATCTTGTCATACCACTTGTCTGGTTCGTGTCATCAGTTCTAAATTAGTCATCTTGTCATACCACTTGTCTGGTTAGTGTCATAAGTTCTAAATTAGTCATCTTGTCATACCACTTGTCTGGTTCGTGTCATCAGTTCTTAATTAGTCATCTTGTCATACCACTTGTCTGGTTCGTGTCATCAGTTCTAAATTAGTCATCTTGTCATACCACTTGTCTGGTTCGTGTCATCAGTTCTAAATTAGTCATCTTGTCATACCACTTGTCTGGTTAGTGTCATCAGTTCTAAATTAGTCGTCTTGTCATTCCACTTGTCTGGTTCGTGTCATCAGTTCTAAATTAGTCATCTTGTCATACCACTTGTCTGGTTCGTGTCATCAGTTCTAAATTGGTCATCTTGTCATTCCACTTGTCTGGTTCTTGTCATCAGTTCTAAATTAGTCATCTTATCATACCACTTGTCTGGTTGGTGTCATCAGTTCTAAATTAGTCATCTTGTCATACCACTACCATCCTTTTATTTTAGGCAAGCACACACAAATGTGTCCGTGATTAGAGGGCAGGTGTCTCGCAGCAGGTGTAGCGGTTAGGAAACACTGTGGTGTCGCGCTACAGTATACCCAGCTGTAAATGGGTGACTGACTGCTCTAAGATTAAGAAAGGTAAAAGGAGGTATGAGACAAATTTTTTAAACATCAATTTATGAAAGTTTGAAGCTTTCTGATGGTTGTTTTTGTTTTCCTACATGTTCAGAGCCGTACTATAGGACTGACTTGACATTTGAATTGAAGATTCTGATTTTTGTGATGGACATGACTTCTTTTGATCTCCATATATTATATATTTTAATGAAAGCTCCTCCAGCCTTATGATTTCTTATTTAAATATCACTCTGTTTTCCTCCAACTGTCTATATTTCAGCCAGGGTATGTGTTTGATTCTATATCTTGTAGTGATGTTTCTTTAAGTGCAGTTTTGTTATCGTTTCCGTCATTTACTCTCGTCATCTTCGTTTTCTCCCTGTGTATTTTCAGACCTACTGCCGTGACCTGTCATCAAGTATTTGTATTTTGTCCTGGATCTGACTGCGGTTATGTACAGAATAGCCAGGTCATTGGCAAACACTGTTAACTGTGTGTTTACTAGTGTAGAGAAAATAAACTTTTAAGCTAAAGAGTGTTTAACTATTTGACTTCAATTATTTTCCATCCTGTGCCATAAGTTGAATTGGTGATAGACTAAAAACAACGTTCATAGAGTGGTTTTGGCACGTGTGTCACATCTGACCAACGCTCTGAGCGTTGTTCCATAGTCAAAGAGCTAATTAATGAGGCTTTTGAAAAGATCTTCCCTTTCATGTGCAGCATCGCAAAACGAGATTGGGACCAGTCTTTGCAGTATTCTACTAACATCAATTGTATTTTATCCTCTCATCTCCCTCCCCATCCACACGTACTCACACACACAGAGTTGATTAAGCTAGAGACACGTTTGTGTCTTTATCTCACCAGACTGTTGTCGCGATGGTGATAAATAGTTACGGCTTTTCTTTTTTAAATTTAATTTTACGCAGTACCGTTCATTTAGTCTGCTTTTTTTTAAGGGATGTTTTACATTTAAAAAACTTTATATATACTCGTATATATATATATATATATATCTATATATATATATATATATATATATATATATATATATATATATATATATATATATATATATATATATATATAATATTGGCTGATCATTTGAACATAACAAACAGAGCGGGGTAGGACAGTGAATATAACCTGACGCTTCAGTCAGTCTAGTTCACTGTGAGTTTCACGCTACTAAAGACACCAAACTTGCCAGTAGTTAGAATTCAGAATTTCCATTTATCAGACAGGACACCTTCTATTGGAGTATTCATCAGGTACCACTGTGGTCTTCGGTAACCAAGGAGTTAAGTGTCAATGTAGCCGTCATTTCTTCATTGTCTGAGGTAAGTTAATTTATCTTCTTTTATTTTTCTATTTGTTATTTTGTCCTTCAACTATACTTTTAACAGAACGTTAAGATTAAAAAGAAAACGTTATAAAGCATTTGGTGGTTCTACGTTATATGAAATATTAGAGAACTGTCTAATTGGTAACTCATGTTCTTTCTCCGGCCAGGGATCTACGGCCAGGGATCTATATTGTGCGCATTTATTCTCAATATACTTCATAGCTTAGGATGTTTTTTTTTAAATATTGATGCCTCTGTTGCATTTTAGTCACAATTTCTGGAATGTTCTCCCAATAATATGAAGCTGTTGGGTAAGCATACGTGTATGCACCACACGTTTATATATTTATCCAGTGAAACCTCAGTGCTCATCATATGTGACGCGTCTGTTTTAATGCCGCTGTTTCCGTGTCATTGTTTTACTTCTGAAGCAAAATGGAAATGAATGAAATAACAACAGCATATGTTATGACGTCATCCGGGCATGCAGCGGAAAGTGCACAATACAATAAAACTATTTCACGTTATATATATATATATATATATATATATATATATATATATATATATATATATATATATATATATATATATATATATATATATATATATACGTGGCAAAGTGACTGTAATTTTTATATTCAACCCCCGCCCGTTCTTTTATTATTATTAAGGTTGTTTCTTTTTTCTCTTCTATTTTTAATTAGGTTTTCCGATTTTTAGATGTTTTCATTTATTGTCATGGTTCTAGTATTGTAGGATCAACCCCACCAACCTTTCTTTTTTCGGGGATAAGTGTAAACCCCTACCCGTGTGGCAGCGTGGGCTAGTGAGTCATTCTTGTTGATAAATGTACGTAACATTGCGTACATTTTTCAGCGGGCAGGCGGGCTTCGTGAAGAATTTATTCCTTGATCTCCCCCCCCCTCCCACCCCCGCGTTCCAACAGAGAGAATAACTCTTCGTCGCTCGTGGATTGGTATTGTTACGGTTCGTCAGATGGTAAGATAGTGTTATGATATTAAACGGGAAGCTCTTTCGATTGGTTTCGACTACAATTTATGAAGCAGTCATGAGATTACGTCGAAGTGGGGAAGATGCGGTTTTTGGGAGATAATTCTAGATCTATGACTCATCGCGTCTGTCTTGCATCAGATAATTGGCACTATATTTACAGGGCCCAATGTTTAGTGGGGGCTCACAGTCCTGGATTATTATTGCCGTGAATAGTGTCAGACATAATCTCAGTCTGTCCGGTTGGTGGATATTCTGAAAGTCTGGGTATGTATGTAGACTAAAATTAGTGGTGTGTAGGAATGTTAGCAAAAGGATTTTAGCAAGTCAGAGTAAGCTTTCTTCTGGGACTTAATTTGATTTTTAGTCAATAGTTTGCCATCAATTATCTGACTTCTGCCAGTGTATTGTACGTTTCAGTTGGAATCAATTAAAGTTATGTGGGAAGTTATGTGTAAAAAGTTTGGGGGTATTATTAATTAATATGTATCTATATGAATTTAGGACCTACGGCTGGTGTAGTACGGTGTAGTATATTAAGGGTACCAGACTATGTTACGATAACTTTATAGATAATAGTGGATGAACTCTGGAGTTTTGTTTAACTAAAGTGCCATGGGTATTTAAGTTAGTTGCTGAAGGATACGGGTGGTGAAAAGTGTTTAGTATTATGATATATGGTGTATGCAGTTGTGTGTAAATACTTGTGCTATTTTGATAACACTCCATAAGCTGCCTTTAATATAAGAATAGTGTTGGGGAATTATTTAATAAAAGTTATACTATCGGGATACAGTGAAGCGGTGTTGTGTAGCGTATCTGCCATGTCACGAGCTGGCCTCAGACGCAATCAGGTCAGCCCACGTCTGTTTTAAGCGTAAGAGACAAGCTGTTGTCGGTGAAAGAGAGGGGAAGGGGTGCGCTGTTAAGTCTGACCCAAGGGCAGACATAGGGTACAGCTTGAGGGCTTGTATTAAGTGGAGTTTTATTTTGGTATGGGAAAGCTGGGTGTATGTCAATCTTTGTCTGTTAATGTTTTTTTTTAAATTTTGATTTTGTGAATTGGTGTATAAACGTTGTTATTTTGTTTTACAGTGATTCACGGCGTTGTAGGTAACTGTAAGCCTGCAACGGACGTTGCTTTCTCGGAGAGGGAGGCAAGAGACATCAGTGTAATTGAAAAACTGGGTACGCGCAAAGTAACGGGCGCCCTAGTTACGTCTGCAAGACGGAGAGACATTGGGAATTCTCCTGAAGTGAGGAAACATATACCTCAGCGTGGAATAACTTAGAAATTAGAGCGCTTGACTCGTACGGCCCAATACACAAAAGGCTACGTTGCCTGGTATTGTTTACATACTGCCACAATAAAGCAGTAGGCCAAAACCCGAAGCGATGTAAATCGTCGTTTGTGTGAAGAATCGAGTGCCATAATCAGAGCTAGATCTACAGCCAGAGGCAAATATATATATATAGTCACCAAGGGCCCCCTTCTGTTATTCTGGAGAGGAGAGATGAGATTACACTTCTATAAATGCTAACGGGAGGAGGTACCTGACGATGGGTAACGCATCTGAGCCTCAGACAAAGACGATATCGCCAGGAAGGCACTGAACTGAAGTAGAGGGGAGAGAGTGGAGTTAGTTGTTTGTTTTTCCCAGGAACTGTAGAGTTAGATATATAATACTTAGAAAGGAGCCTCTGAGTTAGTTCTGTAGAATTCAGTGGAGTAGGATTCAGTGGTTTATAAGTTAATTGTGTAGTACCGCCAGTAGCGCCTTTGAGAAATTTTAGTCAGATTAGTTAATAAGTCTTTCTCTGACTGATTAAACGGGACAGAGTGAAAATAGTGGAAAGTATTCTTGTGGTGTGTGGGACTCCCTAGTGTATTTAGTTAATAATAATAGTGTTCATGTGGTGGTGGCTCTTACTTATAGACCCGCCACCCGTTACATTTCTTTCCCTTAGTTGTGTTCGTGTAGATGTGGAAGAGAGCGTGGTAATTTGATATTTGTGACATTCATTGATTTGTTCTTTTTTTCCAGGTTTGTGCGAACTCGCACGTTATTTTTGTTATTTTTGCTGTGGTAAAGATTCTTTTGTTTAATAAATTATAAAACGTGCACTGGATCAGTTTGTATTTCACTATACTGTACCTGTATTCTTTAACTGTATAGTTTTGTCTGTGGCTAGTAGTTAGTGTAAACCTTATTTCAGCTCAGCAAGAGTGGTGAAACAGTAGCTATACAACAAGTCACAAGTGGCGAGGGAGAGTCAATCTAGGTTCTCACCCTTGAAGCTATAAGTCTCATCCATCCACAGTCACTTTAATTCTCATCAACTATCTTCTCAGACTTTCCTCAAAACTGGTGTCTTGTCTCTTTACACAGACAGACTCTTAATTAAGCCATTTCGTGACAGTATATATGGGTGTTTATATGTATATATTTTTTCTGGGGGGTGGGAAATGTAACTTCTCTCGTATGAAAATAAACTGTCATCTACGAGTACATTAAAGTAAACAGCCACGGTAGCACAGTGGTTAGGGCACTGGCTTCCTAGCTCGGTGGGCCATGGTTCGATCCCCAGTTGAGGCGGGAATTTGTTTTTTGCAAACGGCTCCGAGGTCGACCCAACCTCATGAATTATATACCAGAGCAACTCTGGGAAGGTTAAGGCGACCGGCGTGATGCTGACCACGTCACCCCTAGTGTGCCGATGGGCAAGAAAATATGGGTTTAACACCATAATCCAAATATGCCTCATTGGACGTGTAGCGGGATCCTTTACCTTTTACCATAAAGTAACCGTTGACATGTATGAAAGTACGTTGTACCTATATAACTCTATATCTCCTGCACCAAACAACCATACAATAAAGTGAACTCACACAAGTAACGTCCCATTATCGTAGACACAGTTGAAGAAACAGACAATGATATCAAATAAAGAACACAAAAGACAACAGCAGCTTTTATTATTTTAGAAATGTATGGAAGCAAAAAAAAATCACGACCATCAGAGCAATAAGAATCATAAAATCAAGTATCACGACAGTCCAAATGTATGGTTGTGAAACATGGAGAAGACAAAAACTACAACCAAGAAGTTACACTGTCATAAATGGGTATTTGAGTAGAACTAAGGAATTGAAATGTTATGAAAAGGTCACCAATGTGGAACTGATGACAAGAAATGGAGAACTGCCAGTGGAACAAGATATCTGGAGACACTAGAGTTGGGTAAGGTAAACATTAAGTAAACATTTTGATGATAGTCTTACATGGTAATTCTTGTTCTGGAATCCTGGGTAAGAAGGGTAGAATAAGATCGAAGAACATATGAAGAAAGAAATTAGAGAGAGAGAAAGACAGAGAGAAAGGAGCGAACGAACGAACGTTTTTTCAAAGGGTTGAGAATTGGGCACGCAGGCCCGTCTGACAGTCTGCCCTTCCTTTCTCACATCTTATATTCATTTATTCTCACATGCATTTTATATATCAGTTTTATATATAGGAATGAAACGTTGTGAAAGTAGAATAATCAAATACTTACTGATGCGATATAATATTGTTAATGTAGATAATGTGATATAGTTCATTCTATATCATGAGTTTGTCCAACGATCAATGAGCACTTGCAACAGTAACGAGCTGAATGAATGCAATAAAATACTCTAGACATCTCACAAGGTTTATTTACACCTTACAAACAAGTAGCTGCACATTGATTTTTTTTTCTTCTTCTTTCGTTCGCTTAAAATATTATGTCTATATCTGCAATGTTGTTTCTTGTATAAACTTCACTGTCTTTTGTAGTTCATACAGAGGTCCGTATAGTTTTGCTTCCATTGTTGTTTCTCTGGGCCAGTGTGTTTGCCTCACTATTTCATATTTGGGGCAATCTTGAAGTACGTGCTTCGCAGTCTGGGGTGCCTGTCGCCATGTACACATGGCTGAATTGCCAATCTTGAATTTTGTATACATGATGCTGCGGAGTAGGTTGTGTCCTGTTCTGAGGCGCAGAATGACAATTTGTTCTGATCTGATCATAGCTTGGTAGTCATCCTGTGTTGGTGTTGGTGGCTTTCTGATTAATTTGATCATCCTGTTCTTCTGATGGTACTAACTGGTACATCCGGTTGCTCGTCTGCAGCACCTTCTTTAGCCAGTCGGTCCGCTCTCTGTCTCGTTTCCCGGTATTCCACAATGAGACGGTATCCACTGCATGGCGATCCTGCGCTGGTTGCACAGTTAAGAAATTAGGGCTTGCATACCTGGCAATTTTCTGGACTGAAGTGCTTGGAGTGCTGATCTTGCATCAGTCAGGAATACTACAGGCTGTGGACCGAGATTGGTGTTCAACAGTTTCTCAGTTGCCACCTTGATTGCATGGATTTCTGCATCATAGTTGTTACAGAATTTCCCAGTTGGTACTCTCACCGTATCCCTAGTGTTGTTTGGGTATTCTATGTACACTCCTGCTCCTCCATTCTTTACTGTATTCTGTGCGGACCCATCCGTGTATACTCGGACCCAGAGGTCCTGTGTGTATTTATCATCCAGGAAACTGAGAGTGACTGTCCTACGTTGCACGCTGTTCTGTTCATCCCTGTCAAATATTCCTTTCACTTTTGTCTGGATGTGTACTGGTAGTCCAGGCTCCTCTCTCCAAGGGGTTTGTTCTGGCACAGACTTTAGGGGGCTGTCAACTTCAGACAGGTCTGAGGTTTGTCTACGAAATCATTTGGCCTGGTGGATAAAGCTGCTTCTTTTCAGTCGCCCCATTGCTAGGTTTTGGAATCTGTCCTTCATTGGATGGCTTGGCATACAGATGAACTTTTCTACCTGTGTTAGCACTTTCCTGTCTCTGCGTTCTCTCAGTGCTTGTATCCTCCCCATTTTCTCCACCTCCACTTTAGGCGTTGACTTCATTACCCCCGTGGTGACCCTAAGCGCCTGGTTTTGCACCTTATCTAGCTCTTGTAATGTGGTATTTGATCCTGGACACCACGCAGCTGACCCATATTCCAGGGGTGGTCGTATGCCCTGCTGGTAAACTTTACTAAGTATTTCCCGCTGGCTCCCCATGTGGTTCCACTTAGTTTTCTCAGGATGGCTAACTTCCTCCTGGCCTTTGTTGCTGCCTTGTTGATGTGCTGCTTCCATGTCAGCCTATCATCGAATGTAACTCCGAGATAGGTGGGTTATTTATCATCTCTCAGGAGCTCTTCATTTATCTTGATGACACCAGCTTTTTCTTTGGGAGAGAGGGTGAAGAGCGTAGTGCTGCACTTGTCTGTATTGATGCTGACACACCATCTATTTGCCCATGAGGTTAAGGTATCTATAGTTCTTTGTAGCAGTTTGGTGGCCACTGTTGCATGCTCATCTGTGCACCATATTACCAGGTCATCAGCGTACATTGCCACTTTCATTCCATATGGTAATTCAGCAACCAGGTCGTTGATGTAGATTAGAAAAAGTGTGGGGGACAGAACCCCTCCTTGAGGGACGCCATGACGCAGTAGAATCTTCTTACTCTTGAGGCCATATAGTTGTACTCGGACTCTTCTGTTATGCAAGTATGCTTTCACCCATTTGTACATCCTACCATTCACTCTACAGTTTCTCAGTTTCTTCAGAAGCCCTTCTATCCAAACCTTGTCAAATGCTTTCCTTAGATCTATCCATGCTGCTAGTACCAGTTTCTTATCTTGGAACGCATCCGCAATCTCTTGGGAAATGTAAGTTGCCTGATCTTCGATAGAGTAACACTGCCTAAAGCCGCCTGCTGTGGTACAAGAAGGTTTTCACTTTCAAGGTACCACTATAGCCTGAGGTTGATGATACGTTCCATAGTTTTGCAGAGACAGCTTGTAAGGCTGATTGCTCCACATTGGTATAATTCGTAGTTATACACTGTCCATAGGGTAAACTCTACTGGGCCATAATGCTAAGCCCGTTACACTACAACAGTAACGGTGCATTCAACACTTCTCTGTTAAGTCCACAGAGTTATGGTATGCGACAGAGTTATATGATTTATCAATATTCTCAGAATACTCATCTACTTTATAAGAATCTCAAGGCATCAATAGGCACAAACACTTTCCTTATACACAAGTATAATGACAGACATAGCGGCAGCAAGAGAACACGCATATAACGCAGCCTGTCCGGCTCTGCCCATGCAATTACGTAATACTATATTCTTCGTCATTCTACGCTTAGCAACCCTCTTGTTTGGCACTGCAACGTTTCAATTTAATGAACACATTGTGGTGTGCAAAAGAGGTGCAACACTTACATTCATAGTATGTAATTATAATCATGACATAAAATATGTTGAAAAGTACAAACCCCATCATTAGAACCTACATTAGATTATATATATATATATATATATATATATATATATATATATATATATATATATATATATATATATATATATATATATATATATATATATATATATATATATATATATATATATCAGGCCCAATTATCAAGCAACAAACCTGTGTTATTTTTTGTTCCATCTCAGACAGGAAATCGGAGATAACAACAGCCGTATTAGTGATAAGACAACTGACTGTGGCCATCTCCGCTTTGTTTACGTATTAATCTGGTCGCTCCCATTCATTGTCATTGTCTTCTTATAAACATCTGGTATCACTACACGAAATTAATCATCGTCAGTGAAGGCCAATATTTACCCACATGTGTCTAATCTCACAACGGATGGTCAATTAAACCCAGACATGACTTGAAATAAATGAAGAGTGTGTAAACAATGAATCTAAAATCACAACCACAGTCAGAGGTGCGAAAACAGAAAGGGAATGACACAGATTGAATTCACGAGTGGCACAGGAAAATGTAAAGAATGAGGTGATTTCGTCACAGATATGTAAACTTAAGTCTCAACCGTTCCTTGTAGAGTTGTTGTTGTTGTTTTGAAACGGTGATGGGTGGACAGCGGGCACTTAACAGCTGACCATTATGGCCTCTTCTCGTTCCATCTTGGTCTACCCTGTTCAACCTGAAAATTGGTTATAATTGGGGTATTAAGTGTCATTTTATTTACTAATTTTGTATTAAGTTTAAATAACTATTGTATTTTGCAGTTGCTGGTTTTAATTTATATTAGTATTTGTCATTTTATTTTCAGTTTTTTTGTATTGTATATAGATAGCTATTGTCCTTTGCACTTGTTTTTAATTTGTGTAAGTGTTTTTTTTTTTTTTTATTCTCTTTGCCTTTCCATGCTCCTTGTAGAGCTGAATGATAGAACTGAAACTGTTTAAACAACATTACACAAAACTAGACCCGGATAATGGTTAGGAGACTTGGCGTTAGAATTTATGTTTAGTATGTAACGCGCCGAAGTAAAAGCTAATTGGACTACTTTCTAATGGAAACGTGTAAACGGTTACGTGTAATTCAACCACTGCGGATTTTAAATTTTCCGTGTTCTCTGTTTTAGAGCCAAACAATGAGGCTAAATGTGTGAGATGAAAGACTGTTGGACTCGATGTATTTTAAAGTCCATTCAAGTCACTATGCAATGAAATCTCCTCTTGTTACATCATGTAATAATGTTTGGTGGAGGCGGTTGGCAGGGACTTATGGTCATTGTCGGGCCCAAAAGGGGGACTTGTCGAATACATCGTCTCAACTTTAGTTTAGGCAGCACTATGTGCCGGTCAAAAATACAAATATGTCTGTAAATTAGTTTCTGGCATTAAGAGAAACACGTGTTACACATATTTACTGCGTGGATTTGGACGCAGTATGCGTCTTTTTTAAATCTTATATAAAATTTAAACGCAAGTTTCTATAATAGTGACAAAGTGAGAAAATTATTTGCAAGTTTAAAAAACACTGTACTTTTTTTTTTTGCAAAAGGTTTTGCAAATAATTATAATCAATAACTATTAATGTTTTTAAGGTTATGACTATTTTTGTAACACGCAGTACGTCCCTTGGGAATAAAATTACGCCCCTTAAATAAAACGCTTGATTTAATCTTACAGTTTCAGTGTGAGGGAAAAAGCGGTACGATGGTAGTGGAAAATTGATAGAGCTCCCAAAGACAATGTCTGGTTGTGTAGCATATACAGAAAGTTAGTTAAAAGTCAGTGACTTTACATACCGTTTAACTGATGAAAACGTGTGCGGGTCTTGTATTAGCTTTACATTAGTTACTGTGTCATATCATTTCAATGTCAATTCCCTTTCTTTCTCTCTATTTATGCCAATCTAATTTTTTGTGTTTTTGTTCTTGTCTTTCCATCACTCGGCCTGTCAATGTTTCAGCCTATCTGTTATCGACATCTATTAATCACTTTGTCGTCAGTCATGATTGATATTTTCAAACCTCCATCTTTTTATGACAACTAAACAATTTATTTTATTTCTTAAGCCTATTACATTTATTGTTAATTTCTTCTCTCTTTAAACAAGGAACGACTGGAGCCAGGTTGTTTGTCACTGCCTTCAACACCATTGGGAGATGTATTTCTATTTTTAACTCAGTGAAACTCAAGATCATCATCACAGCGACAGTAACATTTATATTTATTACAAAAATTTGTCTCGTTATTATCATCACAGTGGCTGCCATATTTTGCATATTTGAATTTCAATTCAGCTTTTTCGCCATGAAGAATAATACATTCTTTTTTGTGTGTCATTCTGGCCATAATATAAAGAAGTTGGTATTGTCTCTAGTACTTGTTTCTTGTGTAATCTCTATTCATTTTATTTCTTTAATAATCGCTGTATATTCAGTAGGCAGCTTAATCTAAAGCTGACAATAGAATCTTGTGATAGTGTGATTCCAGTATTAAATATGGAGAAACTTGATAAATGGCTTTAGAAAGCTATCACATTATTTCTATGCATATTTATATATCAGATTATACCAAAGAAGGCGGAACGGAAACGGAAAAAAAATTTGAAAACGGGAGAAACGATGCAGTACTAAGAGCATGAAGAAGAAACACATACCACGTGACTGGTAAACAACATTACAACGCAGTCTTTATCTATATTCCTAAGAGTGTGAAGTATTTAGGGAAGTAAATTAACTCTTGGAGAATAGACGTAGACATTTAAGGATGTAAATTAACTCATGGAGAATGGACGTAGACATCTAGTAATGTAAGTTTTTAATGAAAATACGTCCTATTTGTGTGTCCACGTTTTTTGCTACACTCCTCTCTGTCAGTGTATATTCGATCTTTTTTCTTTTTCCTGTTCATCCATGCATTTTCTTACTTTTACGCCTCAATCTACCGATATTATCTTATCATGGGGAGGGCAGACCTCATCAACCTACACGTTTTAGGCTTGACTGCAGGACTTGTCATCCTTTGTTCGTGGACAGCCAACAATTAACATGATAGAAGATTACGGTCCATTCCATATTTGGTTTGCCAGCTTATCGTGTAGACAGACGAGTGATTAATAGTGAGCGAGTGATTAGCTCAGCCCAGCCCTTAAAAAACGTCTAACAAATGTTGGCAGATTAACCAAGACGGTAATTAAAGATAATTTGGGTCTAAATGTGTAAGCATGATTGTATGTACCAATTGCCTATCCTTAGCTCTTACGGTGTTAACAATCTGGACACTAGACATATCACGCAATGATTTCCGGCAGGTCTCTTAACAATCTGAAGTATTAGGACACGAATGAGATGATATAATCAGTTGCAGCAAGAAGTCTTGTCACAATAAACAGTGATATTAAAAGAGACTGCAACGTTGGAGAAGAGATTATCAAATGTAATATTTAGGTAAGGTCGTATGACGTAATGTTTTCGGTAATTGTAACACTTTGTGATAAAGTACATTGATACAGCGATAAAATTATTATTTATAAGTATAAAAGTTAAAATAATATGAGTAGAAATAGAAATAGTAAAGTTGTAACGCGTCTTCTTTCCCGCGCCAGTCATCGCATTGAGATAAGAACGTAGTGTGAAAACCTTATTGCCGCGCCGCGCCAGTGGTATTGGACTTTATAACTCCCACGTCAAGGGTTAACGGCAAAAATTTTGAAAACAACAAGCTTAGTTGTTCCAAGAAAAATAGTAAGAATAAAACAAAGGAGGCATAAACGAACGCATAAAAGTGAGAGAGAGAGAGAGAGAGAGAGAGAGAGAGAGAGCGAACACATGCCACAAATTGTCAAGCGTTAGATTCTTGGACTAGCTACCCAAGACGACAGTGCGAGGCGATTCAGTTAGCAGGTGTTCGGCAACGTTGTCGCAAGCTTTGTAGAATTTAAAAATACCCCGCAAAGTCCAATACTTCTTCTAACTATAGGCACACAGTGGGAATATTTGTTCGTTCTATGGGCATGCAGAGGGACTGATATAAACACACACGCGTTGCTCTGTCTGCAAATTAGTACAATTGTGACGTCACAAACTTGTTATTGATTCAGTTTGAACTACGCGCGAACGAGAGAGAGATGGCATGTTTAGGCAATAATGGAAATTGAAACTACTATGGAAATTTATGAAATTCTTTATTAATAGGTTTAGGATCATAAAAGTTAGCTAGTTTAAGAGCTTATCTTCTCCTGATAAATAATATGCTTTAAAATATACAGTCCGACAGATAACACGAAAGATATGGACAAAAGAGTGTATTGGTTATGATAGACAGACCAACACATGCTCGTCTTGACTTTCAATGACGTTGATTTTTTTTGACGCGTCCTTGAAAAAGGCAGGAAAAGGGTACATATATTCTGTTGGACGAGGGGTAGACCAGGGGAGAGAAATTATGGGATGGCTTAACAATAAATATATTTTAGCAGTAGAAATCTAAGAATGAGTGAGGAGAAAACTTGTTAGGTCCAAAAATCAAGTCTGTTTTTGCTTTTATTTTCAAAATTTAAAAGTAGTCGTTCGCTCTCATTGGCCAACGCCTTTTATAATATTGAAAAAATTCAAAGGCTCGACGCCATTTATATAATATTGTCCCTTGAACAGGACGTTTGAAATTCTGTGAAGTGTGACTTGCCTTATTCAATTAAATATATAAAGTAAACCATAATAGGCATCACAGTCCAGCCGGCAGTACATCTGAAGTCTGCTAATCAACGTGCCTGTGTTTATTCATTGAATTTGTGGTAAGGTAGAAATTATTCATATATATTTTGTTTAAAAATGTAAGTGAGAGATACTGCCATTGCGACAGTAATTAATTAGGTCTCTCGATGATTTATGCAGGGCCTAGAGGTAGATTTATGCTATAACACATTGCCAGTTTTGTAAAATGCACATGTTTTGTGAAATAAAAATGTTTTCTTAGGGGGGCCAGATGGACACAGCTCACCTATCCTATTGTATGGAAGAAAAGAAAGATTAATAATATTATTGCAGATGCAGGGCCACCTTGAGAGGAGAGACATGTGAACAACACTGGTACACTTTGTAATGGATTCGCTGAGTTGGTCAATTAGATATGACCCAGATCTTTTAATTTTGAAAGTCCTGACCAGAAGAGAACTAGGATCAGGACCAATAAAATTGTATAGAAAATATTTACATATAAAAATTTAACCCAGGTGTTTTTTTTTTGTGATCATAGACTTTAATATTTGTTTATGTGTGTGTGTGTGTGTGTTAGTGTTAAATTACCATCACACAAAATGGCATAACCCTAGACATTAGACGTAGCTATCATACATACTAGTCAAGAATAGGTCTGATTGAGGTTATAAGGTGGTAGCAGAAAGGTCCCCTGATAACTCAACACAAAATTTGTTATAATCAGGGACCTTCACAGCTGACCTCATTCAGTACAATAGTAATACAGAACAACAACATTGCATAACATCAAAAAACCACCACAGATAATTGGGGTCTCCTGTTCCGGGATTTGAACTTGTTATTTATATAGAAATTTAAATATTGTAGCACAAGTGTCCCCAAAAGATAGTCTATAATAAAAATAAAAATATTTAAAAGGGAAAATAATAGCTGATGAACTGTCAAGGGCCAGTAGTTAATTGATTAATTTGTTAATTAATTAGTCAGTGTTAGTACCTTGCTAATTAGATTTTTGAATTTTGTAGTAGAACATTTTAAACATGATATTATGGCAGATTTAACGAAGTTCAGATCTGCTGCTGTGCTGGCTGCAAGAGAGATGAATATGGATGGACCAGAGTTGGTCCAGTATGTAACCTCAGTGGTTGATAAATTCATTGCACGAGAAGATAAGAGGCTGGCTGATGAAAGAAAAGTAGAATCTGAGAGATTAGCTGAAGAAACAAGATTGAAATTAGAAGATGCTAGGGAACTTAGGAAATTAGAAACTGATAGGGAGGCTGAGATAAAGAGGCTGCAGTTGGAGGAGAAGAAACTTGAGGCTGAAGCTAAGAGGTTGGAGGCTGAAAGGGAGAAAAAAGAAAGGAGACTTGAGGATGAAAGGGAGAAAAAAAGGAGACTTGAGGCTGAAAAAGAGAAAGAAGAAAGGAGACTTGAGGTTGAAAAGGAAGATAAAAGACTCCAAAGGGAACATGAGCTACGACTAAGGGAGTTAGAATTACAAGGCCATGCTCCTGAAAATGGAACTAGCCCATCCACTTCTGACTCTGCTGCAAGCCAGGGAGCCTCCTCATCAGCTATGGGGTTCCATTTAGACCATTTTGTAGAGAGGGATGATGACATTGAGTAATTTTTATCCAGGTTTGAGGTTTTAGCCACCACCTATGGGTTGGAGAAGGAAAGGTGGAGTTGAAAGTTATCTCAGGGTCTTAGGGGAACATCTTATGAAGTGTTTGCTAAGATGAGCAAAGACGACCAAGACAATTATGACATGTTAAAGCAGGCTCTTTTGCTAAGGTATGAAAAGAACGGAGAATTTTACAGGAACAAATTTAGAAATGCCAAGCTACTGCCGGGTGAGACCTATCACCAGTTCTCTGCACGTTTAGAGACTTACTTGGAGAAATGAACTGCTCTGGGGAAAACCCAAGATCTTAAAGAAATGATCCTTATTGAGCAATTGAGACAGTCCATGGTTCCAGACTTGAGAAAGTTTCTCATGGAACAAGGTGCAGAGAGGCTGGGTGAGTTACTTAATGTCGCTGAGAAGTATCAGGCAGCCCAGGAAGAGGTAGCTGGCGCCAAAAAGAACCATGTAGACAATTATAAGGCTCCACAAAACTCAAATATATTTGACAACAAAGATCAGGGTAACAAGGGTAAGCAAAATTTTGATAGGCCACGCCATGATTATAGAAATAAAAACCCACAATTCAATGACAGGAAATATGAGGAAAGAAAACCCTTTCATCAGGGTAGATTATATTGTAGATGGTGTAAGAGGGAAGGACATGACACCAAAGTTTGTATTAAGAAACCTGCTGGATTTGCTGCTATGAAGTTGGGGGAAAAGGAAGTAAAGGTAAAACCTACTGGACAGCAGGAACCTTATCACCCCCCAGTGTGTGAGGATGTTGTATGTAATGGGGTCACCATTAGGTGCCTTTATGATACCGGTTTAGATTTTGATTCTGTTGTGAGTTCGCACTTGGTGAACCCAGATCAGTATACCTCAGAAACAGTGGAGATACAAGGGGCGACCAAGGACATACCACTCATGACACTTCCCATTGCCAGGATAACGGTGAAAACTCGCTATGTGGAAGGAGTAATCAGAGCAGCAGTGTTCGACGCACCCATCTACCCTCTGATATTGGGGTGTCGTTATGTCTTCTTGGGGAATCCCAAGAGACCTGTGGTCTTGGCAGCAGTCCAGACCCGATCACAATCCAGAAAGGAAGAAGATGAACCTATAAATATTTATCCAGAGGAGATGAGGAAGGCAAAGGTTGAGGACAGGACACTCAAGCCTTGATTTAAAAAATTACCTAAATGCCACACACCTCCAAGCAAAGGGGACTATTATATGAAGAACAAATTATTATATAGGAAGACCGGAACTGGAACAAATGGCCATGGCCAGCTGGTTCTTCCCACTTCATATAGGGAGAGAGTGATGGAATTAGGGCATGCGATTCCCTTCAGTGGTCATATGGGGATCAGCGCAACAGGACAGCGTATAGCTTGTCATTATTTCTGGCCAGGTATAACGGAGGATATAAAGAGATATGTAAAATCCTGCCCAGAATGTCAAAGGGTAGCTCCAAAGCACTGGACTGATCCAGCAACTCTAGGGGAAATGCCCATTGTGGGAACACCTTTTGAGAGAGTTGCAGTGGATATTGTGGGACCTCTCACTCGGACCAAGAGGAGGAACAGTTACATCCTTACTTTGGTGGACACGTGTTCTATGTGGGGAGAGGCGGTAGCCCTGTCGTCAATCGATTCAAAGCATGTCGCAGAGGCATTACTAACAATATTCACTAGGTTAGGATTCCCGCATCAAATCTTGACTGATAACGGCTCACAGTTCAAGGGGAAACTAACGGAAGAAGTTTTCAGGATCTTCCAAGCCAGGCACTTTCATTGAAGTCTGTATAACTCTCAAGGGAACGGCCAGGTGGAGAGGTTCAACGGGACTCTCATTTCTATCCTGAGAAAGCTGGCACATGAGAAACCTGATACGTGGGACCAATACTTGCCCGCTGCGTTGTTTGCGTATCGGGAAGTTCCACATAATTCAACCAGGATGGCACCCGCAACCCTGTTATTTGGGAGGCCGATAAAAGGTCCATTAGAAGCATTGTTGAGGACATGGACCGATGAGAAGGCAGAAGAGACTGTTACCTCATCATATCAATATGTGAACGAGCTGACCACTCGTCTTAAAACTGGCTGGAAACTTGCAAATGATAATCTCAGACAAGCCAGGAAAAAACATGCTGCCTATTTTAATAAGAAAGCTAAGGATAGAGAACTATTTGTGGGAGAGAAGGTGCTTCTTCTACTACACGGCAGCCATAACAATTTACAAATTGGATGGCAAGGTCCATATACTGTTCTATAGAAGGTGTCTAGAACAAATTATAAAATCGACAAAAAGGGGAAAGAGAAAATATGTCATATGAACCTTCTAAAGAAGTATCTGTACAGGGAAATCCAGGAAGGAACACACTTAATGTCCTTGTCGATAGCAACGGGGATGAAGAATGAACCACTCACCTCTCATGAGTACCCCCTGAAAACATGTGAGACCCCTGCACATGTAAAAGTCAGTAAACACTTGACGAAAAAACAGAGGGAACAGGTTCAAAAGGTTCTGACTGATCATACGAACGTGTTAACGGACAAACCGGGGCACACGAATTTGTTGGAATATGATATGAAACTAGTAGACCCAACACCGATCTGTATGAGAGCCTACACGATCCCGTTTGCCAAGGAGAAAGCTTTGAAAGAGGAGATTGAGTACCTATTGAAAGAAGGGATTATTTCTCATAGCGAATCTCCGTATAGCTCTAGTGTGGTTTTGCTGAGGAAACCCTCTGGGGAACATCGTCTGTGTATAGATTACAGGAAACTGAATGCTGTCACGGAAAATCAGGTGGATCCATTACCTGACACAAATCAATTATTTGCCAGGCTAAACAAGGCAAAATATTTTTCGAAGGTGGATCTGAGCAAAGGCTATTATCAGATTCCAGTAAAGCCTGAGGTCCGACCTTATTTAGCGTTTATCACTTCGGAAGGACATTATGAATTCAACATGCTGCCGTTTGGGTTAAAAATGCTCGGAGTGTGTTTTCTAGGATGATGCGAAAGTTGGTGGATCCACTAAATAACCCATGCATCACTAATTTTATGCATGACATCCTCATTGCTACAGAAACATTTGAGGAACACATTAACTCTTTGACTATGCTGTTTGATAGACTAAGAGAGGCTAATTTGACGGCTAGACCAACAAAATGTTGTATTGGTTGTAAAGAGTTGGTGTTCTTGGGACATACTGTGTTTCAGGGTTGTATGACCTCGGACCCAAAGAACCTCGAGAAATTACAGAGAGCACCGCGGCCACAAACCAAGAAAGATGTGAGATCTTTCGTGTCGTTTTGTGGATTCTATCAGAAATATATCAAAAATTTTAACTCTATTTGTGCTCCTCTGACGGATTTAACTCGCAAGGGAAATCTTGATAGAATTGTTTGGTCAGCCCAGTGTGAATTAGCATACCAAGAGTTAAAGGAGAAACTTACCAGCAAGCCAATCTTGAAATTACCTGATTTGAGTCAGGAATTTGTGGTGATAAGTGACGCAAGCAATGTAGGCATGGGAGCTACTTTGTTGCAAAGGTCGTCGTCACCAGACGGGGAGCTGAACCCAGTCACTTATGCTAGCCGCAAGTTGAACAAAGCGGAGCAAAACTATTCAACAAGCGAAAAAGAATGTTTAGCTTTGATCTGGGCGATACGAAAGTTCCAGATCTATCTCTATGGTAGGACTTTCGTGGTCCAAACAGATCATCAGCCCCTCGTATTCTTATCACAGGCAAAGCATGAAAATGTGCGTTTATTAAGGTGGTCGTTACTCCTACAGCCATATTCATTCACTATTGAATACAACCCGGGGTCACAGAACGTGGGTGCAGATTTCCTCAGCAGGCATCCCTGTGATCCAAATCAGAGTATTCAGCAGGCGTAAGGTGTTAAGTTTATCTATGTGTATCACTGTTTTTGGGAACTTGCATCAGGCACATTCTTAAGTGGGGAGATGTGTGATAAAGTACATTGATACAGCGATAAAATTATTATTTATAAGTATAAATGTTAAAATAATATGAGTAGAAATAGAAATAGTAAAGTTGTAACGCGTCTTCTTTCCCCGCGCCAGTCATCGCATTGAGATAAGAACGTAGTGTGAAAACCGTATTGCCGCGCCGCGTCAGTGGTATTGGACTTTATAACTCCCACGTCAAGGGTTAACGGTAAAAATTTTGAAAACAACAAGCTTAGTTGTTCCAAGAAAAATAGTAAGAATAAAACAGGGGAGGCATAAACGAACGCATAAAAGTGAGAGAGAGAGAGAAAGAGCGAACACATGCCACAAATTGTCAAGCGTTAGGTTCTTGGACTAGCTACCCAAGACGACAGTGCGAGGCGATTCAGTTAGCAGGTGTTCGGTAACGTTGTCGCAAGCTTTGTAGAATTTAACAATACCCCGCAAAGTCTAATACTTCTTCTAACTATAGGCACACAGTGAAAATATTTGTTCGTTCTATGGGCATGCAGAGGGACTAATATAAACACACACGCGTTGCTCTGTCTGCAAATTAGTACAATTGTGACGTCACAAACTTGTTGTTGATTCAGTTTGAACTACGCGCGAACGAGAGAGAGATGGCATGTTTAGGCAATAATGGAAATTGAAACTACTATGGAAATTTATGAAATTCTTTATTAATAGGTTTAGGATCATAAAAGTTAGATAGTTTAAGAGCTTATCTTCTCCTGATAAATAATATGCTTTAAAATATACAGTCCGACAGATAACACGAAAGATATGGATGAAAGACTGTATTGGTTATGATAGACAGACCAACACATGCTCGTCTTGACTTTCAATGACGTTGATTTTTTTTGACGCGTCCTTGAAAAAGGCAGGAAAAGGGTACATATATTCTGTTGGAGGAGGGGTAGACCAGGGGAGAGAAATTATGGGATGGCTTAACAATAAATATATTTTAGCAGTAGAAATCTAAGAATGAGTGAGGAGAAAACTTGTTAGGTCCAAAAATCAAGTCTGTTTTTGCTTTTATTTTCAAAATTTAAAAGTAGTCGTTCGCTCTCATTGGTCAACGCCTTTTATAATATTGAAAAAATTCAAAGGCTCGACGCCATTTATATAATATTGTCCCTTGAACAGGACGTTTGAAATTCTGTGAAGTGTGACTTGCCTTATTCAGTTAAATACATAAAGTAAACCATAATAGGCATCACAGTCCAGCCGGCAGTACATCTGAAGTCTGCTAATCAACGTACCTGTATTTATTCATTGAATTTGTGGTAAGGTAGAAATTATTCATATATATTTTGTTTAAAAATGTGAGTGAGAGATACTGCCATTGCGACAGTAAGTAATTAGGTCCCTAGCTGATTTATGCAGGGCCTAGAGGTAGATTTATGCTATAACACATTGCCAGTTTTGTAAAATGCACATGTTTTGTGAAATAAAAATGTTTTCTTAGGGGGGCCAGATGGACACAGCTCACCTATCCTATTGTATGGAAGAAAAAAAAGATTAATAATATTATTGCAGATACAGGGTTGCCTTGAGAGGATAGACATGTGAACAACACTGGTACACTTTGTAATGGATTCGCTGGGTTGGTCAATTAGATATGACCCAGATCTTTATTTCTTAGGTATTATAATTTGTAGAAATAACAGTTTAAGTATGATATCAACAAGGAGGCATTATTTCATTGTTACAGGGTTTTTATCTGGCACTAGCCCGGTGCCAGATGTCTGTGAAAAGCAGTTGAGAAGTCTTTTAATTTCCAGTAGTGACAGGGGTCTACAGGGTCCACCCCGTTACTTTTGGGCCAGTATCAAAGTGATCGTTTTGCAGCAAGAATACGGACAGTTCAAGTTGTGCCAGATAAGTATAATATCTGGCACACGACTTTTCATCAGCATCAAAGACTAGGCCCCTTGTATAACATAATAAAAATATTCCCCAAAGAACTAAACAGTGAAAGTTGTGTATTAAGGAACTGGGGATGGTGAAAGAATCCCAAACAGCCATCCAGTGTTAAAAGCCAGTAATATTAAACATTTAGTAACACTTTTAGTATATTTTATCAGTATATGTTTAGACACATTGTCCCTTTGGGTTAAAAAGTTGCTTTTATGTATATACCTTGAGTTCTTTTAATTTTGAAAGTCCTGACCAGAAGAATACTAGGATCAGGACCAATAAAATTGTATAGAAAATTTTTACATATAAAAATTTAACCCAGGTGTTATTTCCTTTGATCATAGACTTTAATATTTGTTTATGTGTGTGTGTGTGTGTGTTAGGGTTAAATTACCATCACACCACATTGGCATAACCCTAGATATTAGACGTAGCTATCATACATACTAGTCAAGAATAGGTCTGATTGAGGTCATAAGGTGGTAGCAGTAAGGTCCCCTGATAACTCAACCCAAAATTTGTTATAATCAGGGACCTTCACAGCTGACCTCATTCAGTACAATAGTAATACAGAACAACAACATTGCATAACATCAAAAAACCACCACACACTTAAGTTGCAAAACTTTATTTGATCATGTCATAAATTTCATGGTGATGGGTAGAGGGAATATTTTCTTAAAAGAGATACCTTACCTTGTGGTTGGTATAGAATTAGAACCTAAAATAATATAAATTGTTATTGGGTTTCCGTTAAGAGAACCGCACGAGGTTACATTTTACATAGGTAAAATGTTAACTTTCAAATTAGAGCGTTTTAAGATTACATACTGCAATTTCCTCTCCAGCAAAGAAGATCATGGACAGCCAGAATAGGAGATAGTAATAAGGATTCCATTATATGACACTCCAAAATGATTAGAAGTAACTTAAACAATTACAAGTGCAAAACTTCATTTATAGTACTGAGAGCCATAAGTACCGAGACAACCTCGTCAAGTGTCAAAAGTTAAGCTTCCTTACCAGAAAAGTTTTTAACTGATTTAAAGAATAAATATCAGGTTGCCAATAGCAAGGAAAAGAAAGCGACTGATGATGTTGACCAGAAATTCAACACCATTTCAACAATATATGCATTAAAAAAGCAAATCATACTTGGGATTTCAGAAAGGAAGAGACAAGACAGGATAACACCAGAAACATTTAACACCATAGCGATGAGAAAATACATTTTTTAAAAACCTTGCAGACTGCAACAACTGGAGAGAAACTACTCTCCTGTCAGTTCCCATTAAAATACTAGGCAAGATAATTATCCAGAGAATATTAAAAGCAGTAGACCATACAATGAGGAAGATGCAAGCAGGATTCAGAAAGAACAGAAGATAATCAGATCATATATAAATCCTCAGGAACATCATAGACAGCTATACATTAACTTTGTTGATTTTGTAAAGGCTTTTGACAGTATACACAGGGATATCCTTTGGAAAATACTGAGTGCTTAAGGAGTTCCCAGCTGCATTGTTTCCATCATAAAAAAGCCTCTATACTAACTTTACATTTTCAGGTGAAGGGAGGAGTACGACTAGGATGCCTCTTATCAACCACTTTACTTTCGACAGTCATAGACTGGGTGATACGCCAGACAACAGAGGGCAGTCCAAGAGAAGTAAAGTGGACACTGTTTTCTACACTGGAAGATCTGGAATATACAGATGTCATTGCACTACTCGCACATTCACGTCAACATAGTCAAGAAAAGAAACAGATAGACTAAATAAGTAAAGCCAGAACGTGGGTCAGAACACTAATCTAACGAAGACAGAGGTCATGACACTCAATGTAGGCAATCTTGAACCCATGACAATAAGTAGCCAGAAGCTGGAAATAACAGATATATTTACCTACCTAGGATGCATAGTAATACCAGACGGTGGAACAAGTAAAGACATCAAGAACAGAATGAATAAAACCAGAACAGCCTTTGCTAGTCTAGACTTGTGGGGGCCCTTTCACTACAGCACAAACGCCAAATTTATATTATATGAGAGCTGTGTACTTTCTGTGCTTATCTATGGTGCGGAATGCTATAGAGTAACAGAGAAGGAAATGTCGAAATTGTCCTCTTTCCACACAATATTTTGGCCGAATACCATCGCGACAAAGAACTTCTTACTCGGAACAACCAAGAGGAAATGTACAGAAACATTGCTGGCAGACGCTGGAGTTGAGTTGGCCACGTCCTCAAAAGAGACCCTGATACCATCACAATAACAGCAATGCTATGGACTCCTGAAGGAAAGCGAAAGATAAGGTGACCAAAAACATCTTCGCGGAGAACGGTGGAGGCCGAGATACAAAGAATGAACCAGAGCTGCGGCGCTGAAAGACGCTTGGCCGTTGATCGAGCAAAGTGGAAGCAGTTTGTTGCTGCCCTACAAGACGTCACGAGGCGTGATGGCGTCTGACTGCTTTGACAGTCGGCGGCTAAGGATCGAAGAAGAAGAATAAATTAACTCTTGGAGAATGGACGTAGACATTTACGGATATAAATTAACTCATGGAGAATAGAAGAACATATTGACATGAAGAAAGTCAGTTAAACATAGAAATACATGGGGCAGGTAGCACAGGACAGCAAGACTAGGCGTCTATTTGTTGATGACGTCAGCTCCACATAGAACAGAAAGACCGTCTATATTTATGTCATTTTGTTTTACCAATCTGTAAACATTCTAGAAATAATAATTCCTGTATCTGGTTTCTAAAGTTGACTATACAACTATTTGTTATAATGGTTATACGATGTTGGTGATTGCGCATCTTTGTTTTCGCGGGGGAAAAGGGGGGGGGCATAACCAAAATGTTGTTCAATTGAATATAAATGTATTTCATAAAACACTAAGCTGACTTAAGAGCTTTTGTTAAATCATTATTTTGCATTTTTTTGCCATTTTTGGCATGTTAGGACATTATTTTTTTAGATTACTCGGTCATTTGAAAGCAATTTAATTTTATAGTTTTTGAGTCAATAATTTGAATTTTTTTTTGGCATTTTCCACACATAAAGGCGTTTTTAAGTGTTAACGTTGTCTTACTTATTGTTTTTGTTTTGTTTTACAAATTCCTTGACTTCGCTATGCTGTTTAATAAGTTTTCCTAAACCCCTACAAACAATGTTGCTGGTACATTTTTCTACATGAAGTCCAAGTTTGGATTTCTTGTTGGTGCCATTACTTCCTTAGTTCTATTAGTGGATCAGGTAGATTTGATGAAGAAAATAGTCAATAACTTAGACAGTATCAATGGAGATGTGGAAAACGCTGTGCAAAGGAAAACTGAGCATGTTTTGAAACACAAATTTTATTTCAGATGAACTATTCGGAAACCTTTTTCTTAATGAATTGTAAGCAATGTTTCGGCGTCACAGTCCATTCATAACCCTCCACTCCCAAAGGAGCATAGGCCTTCAACAAACACATGCCAAGTCCTCCTGTCCTGTGCCATCATCTTAAGTTTTTTCCACGTTCTCCTCGTCATCTTCACCTCTGTTTCCAGCCCCCTTCTCCATGTGCTTCTTGGTCTATCTTTCCCTCTCTTGCCCTGGGGATTCCAGAACAAGGACTGCCTTGTAGTGCTATCAACAGGTCTCCTCAGCGTATGTCCTATCCATCGCCATCGTCGTCTTCTCATCTCTTGTTCCACTGGCACTTGTCTAGTTCTTGTCATCAGATCCACGTTCGTAACCTTATCATACCATTTTAATCCCTTTATTCTACGCAAGCACCCATTTATGAAAGTCTGTAGCTTTTTGGTTGTTGTCTTTGTTGTTCTCCATGTCTCAGAGCCATACAATAGGACTGACTTCACATTTGAGTTGAAGGTTCTTATTTTCGTGTTGGATCCGATTTCTCTTGATCTTCATATATTTCCCAATGCAACGAAAGCTCCTCTTGCTTTTTGTATTCTTATTTTGATACCACTGTCTGTCCCTCTGTAATAAAATAATCAGTGTCACACCCCGCTCAAATTCCCCGATTCAAAAATCTAGTAACGTAAATTTTCCGCCTATAACCACTCCTACTATATTTGAAAATTTCCAAGAGCAAGGTCAAACGTCTGCTAAGAATTGGACAATATTTGACTTTTCTACTACCATAGTTTGAAAAAAAGGTTACCTGATGCGTGATGCCATATGATGATGGATGGCATCCGCATGTCTGGTTTTGTGTAGTATGTAGGTGTGTTCAGTCAAAACAATGTTCATGCAACAATAACAGGGCAATCCACATAGGACGTCAGTAAACTCACGACGTACAAAGTCAATGAGTCTTGAAACAGCCGTTGACGTTTTTCTTCATTATTTATTGTGGACGCCACAGTGACAAAATGGTTACGCAAATGTGTAGGCACATCAAACAGTCATTATCACAGCAACATTCAATACAGCAATAAACGGTAGACAGCATTACAATGATGAGTCAGATGCATGTTATATTTCAAAGTGCTGTAAATGTAGTCAGGTGAACAACTCCATCCTTTTCTATAACAGCCAGGAGATAACCAGATGTATGAGATCAGTTCACTCTCCTTAGTTTGACTTCAGCAAGACAGACACGTCTGCCGAAGTATAAATAATGTCCTCAAAAATATCCTCTAGATAATAAAGGTTTTCTAAACCTAGTTCATTTAACAAAGTAGCAAGTAATGGTCCTTGGTACATGCATCAACCGATGCAGTACAATGCAGCGACATGTGAGCTGGGAAAGAACATCTCGTGACGACGACTTTCGGAGACAGGCTATGAATCGAAATCGCTCACGACCCAAAATCGATAGAGTTAATGAAAAAGTCAATTTACCTTGCTTTCATGAAATACACAGAAATATCACGCCTCCCGACATGTGGGAAACACTAGAGGTATTATCTCGAATAAACGAAATATCCATTAAGAGGACTACACATCCCTGACAGAACAAAAATAGCGGAGATCCCCTCTTCAACGAGGCATCTCTTTCGCCATTCCAAATCGCTCACTCCCACTAGTGGTGGGCGGAAACCGATCGACCAAACAACAAGACAAGTCATGCGCAGTCCAGCGCAAAAATGACCACAGCTCAAAAGTTAACTGCATTCGATACCAACGCGAGAAGACAAATGCTTACCGAGAAAAGTGACTATAAATTTCAAGCAGTTGTTGCCCTTGCGTTATAAAACAGATATTGAAATAAAACGATGTTGCGAGAATTTATCACGCAACATATCACCACCTCCTCCCGATAAAAAAAAATGTGGAACATATTTTTTTTTCAATATCAAAGAGCAAGCGATAAGCGGCTCAAAACGCACGAATTATGCGCTGATAATTAATTAAATTGCCAAACAATAGGCTAATTATAGAGTGTCTGGTGAGGATATACCTCAACAGAAAAATAAATATGTCTCAAAAAATATTCACATCGGGGAGGTGTCACCAACACACATCACGTTAGCATGTAAACACAATATACGTATGCAAGTTACTATAATCATCATTAAACAGCATACTCTAATATTGTCTTTAAAAATGGATGTACAAATCTGATAGGAAAATTTAAATAGTACATTCTTTGACATGTAATGACATAAGTACATAGTAAAGTTAAACTACATGACGATCCAGGACATATGCTCTGGTATTCCGAGGGTAAGTACACAATCTAGAACTCGTAAGGTAAGTCCTCAGCTCAACAATGACATTCTGAGAAAGTACAAGCAATATAATGCTAATTAATAACTAATATGCTTCATAAGGTACAATACATTATTAATAATTGTGGCTGTTTAGTAAACTAACGGCCCTTATATTAACTACTCAGTCCTCCTCTATCATTTTAAAAAACGAACAGAAGAAGATGACAACAAAGCACGATAGTGTGTACATATAAAGTAAGTACAGATGTGCTAATCTATTGTAGAAATATAGGTGTGTTATGACTCTGTAATATATAGAAATATAGGACAGAAGTATTAGTTGGAGTCATGTGGGCATCTAGACAAAATGTCAGCCATCACATTATCCGCACCACGGATAGCTCGTACCGTGAAGTGAAAAGGTTGAAGAACTTGTTTCTTCGTTTTAGGAACAGAGATGTTCAGTATTTTGGAAGTATTGTGGTCTTCTGTCTTCAAGAGACCATGACCAACACGATGACCCAGGAAAGAGATTTCACCAAAACCAACAAAAGCTTTAGAAGGTTTTGCTGTCAAATTATTCTCACGTAGAGTGGACAGTAAGTCATATAACCCTAAATAGTGATCTTCCCAGGTATCACTGAAGAGACAGATGTCATCTAAGTATGCGATGACATCCGAACGATGTGACAGAATTCGACGCATCATGCGAACGAAAGTGGCAGGGGCGTTCATGAGACCAAAAGGCATAACATTCCATTGAAATAGACCCCTAGGTGTAGAAAAAGCAGTAAGAGGTTTGGCATGCTCTGCTAAAGGCACTTGCCAATAACCTTTAGACAAGTCAAGTTTAGTGAAGAATCTAGAATTAGAAAGTCTAATCAGTAGATCTTCTAACAAAGGCATCGGTTCAGCGTCGAACTTTGTGACCTGATTCAATTTGCGATAATCAACGCAAATTCGTATGTTCTTATCCTTCTTCCGGACAATAACCATGGAAGAAGAATATGGTGAAGTCGATGGTTCAATTATATTTAATTGAATCATTTCATCCAATTCCTTTTCCACTTGCGACTGAAAGTGTATAGGAATAGGATACGGCCTAACCCTAATTGGATTATTGTCGGTAAGAATTATGTCATGTTCTATGACATCTGTGTGTCCAGGAATGTCAGTGAGAACATCCTGAAATGTTTGTAACATCGACGAGACTTGTCGATGTTCGTCACCAGAAAGATTAGGAGAAACAGAAACGTTTTTCCAAGATTCCGTGGAATGTAATGGAACCACTGGAAGGGGAAGGTTGACATCAGAGAAGGTAGCTTCCTCATCCTGAATGACAGACAGGGATGAATAATGACCGTGAGGTGCAGGAGCATCATCCGTTGCCTGGAAAATAGGCAGCAAATAGTCCGGACGTTCGTGAAATTCCGAAAGCATGTTTATGTGGAAAGTTTTATGCTTTCCATCAATATCGACCACATAGTCAACATCGGAAATCCGAGAGACTATTGCATACGGACCTTTCCATGCAATAAGAAGTCTATTTTCCCTACTGGGGAGTAGGACGAATGCTTTGTCACCTGGACAAAGTTGTCGTAGACATCTATTCTTGTTAGCAAACTGCCTTGCCTTCTCTTTAGCAATTTCTGATGAAGCAGTTGCTAGCTTACATGCCTCAATGATCTTTTGTCTAAGAGCAATGACATACTCATATGAGGATTGAGTTTCATCGCTAATATCATCGGCAGTGATGAGATCGTGTAATAAAGACATAGGGCCGCGTGGACGCGCGCCAAAGACAAGTTCGAAGGGAGAAAATCCTGTGTGTTCATTAGGGACTTCTCTATAGGCAAAGAGAGCCGCGGGTAAAACCCTGTCCCAATCTTGAGGATGATCTTCAGTTATCTTACCAAGCAAAGTCTTGAGCGTTCTATTCAGACGCTCAACTAACCCATTAGACATAGGATGGTAGATACTACTGAGAGATCGTTCAATATGTAAGGTAGACATTACCTGTGACATAGTGTCAGATATGAGTTGAGTGCCATGGTCTGACAATATTTCTCTGGGGAACCCCAAGCGAGAAAATATCAACCAAAGAGCATCTGCGATATCTGTAGTAGATATGCTCTTAAGAGGAATAGCCTCTGGCCAACGTGTGCACATATCGACACATGTAAGGATAAACTGATGTCCTCTGGCCGACTTGACCTTAAAAGGGCCAATAATATCTATGGCCATTTTCTGAAACGGCCGAATAGGAATGTCAGCAGCCTGGATAGGCGCAGCATGTCGTGGTCCTCTAGATTTGACCTCCTGACATACCTTGCATGATCGGCAGTAAATACGAATGTCCTTATTGACAAAAGGCCAAAAGAAAGCCGCAAGGACTCTCGACTTCGTACGGGCAAAACCCATATGTCCAGCACATTGCGAGTCATGAGCATGTTGTAATATTTGGACTCTCATGCTCTTGGGAACAAGAATTTGCGAATGTGCCGACGTAGTCGAATCTTGTACCATACGTACAAGTACGCCGTTTCTCATTGCAATCCAAGATTTTCTATTTGTATCCTGATTCGGATCACCTTTCTTCGCAAGAACGAAGAATTTTTTTAAAGAAGGATCTTCTTCTTGCAATTTTATGAAAGAGTCACGAGTGATTACTAAGTGACTATCTTGGCTATCAACTTCATTATCACTATTCAGTGAAGTTTCGGGTGTTTGTAGAGCTTGTGCTCTTGTAACTACTGCATTTGTAGCTTGCATGTTATTATCTTCCCAAGCAGCAATCTGCTGTGGGGTACACTCCCTAACTCCGTGAATACGACCAATAATAAGGTCCGCAATAGGATTAGGTAAGAGACAAGCATGCACATCTCCAGTAAAGAAAGGAGTGGCAATGCGAATTACAGCAGTAGGATATTTTTCTAGAGTGCCGCCAAATGTGACACATTTAATAACCCTTCCTGTAGCACAAGATGGATCTACAAGCGATTGTCTAACACCAATAGTGGTGCATCCGGAATCGAAAAGTAGTGAGACCGGAGTATCATTAACAAGACCCTTATGTAGAATTAAAGAACCCCTCCCGTCATGCGCAACAGCAGCAGGAAGAGCGGGAAGTGGGTGACCACAACTCAAAGTAGTTATGGTACCCGGTTCGAATAAAGTACTGCATTGGGGGCATTTGTTTGCTCTCTCAAAGTCAAAAGCAGAACTAGTGACAGCGTCAAAGTTTTTACTATCAACAACATGATTACAGGCTCCCTCAGTTTCCTGTTGTACAGCATTAGCCTGCTGATATCTCTTTTTTTTGTGTTGAGATCTACCCCGACTATTATTACCTCTGAAGTTATCAGAGTTATTATTATCTCTGCAGTTATTATTGTCTCTATTGTAATTGTTATCCTGGTTCGAATTCCAGTTTCCACGATTACTATCATGTTCACATTGATGCGAACATCTATTTGTTTGGTTCTGAGGTCTTCGGCAGGAATAACCTCTATTACCATATCCTCTTTTGAAATGCTTATAATTATTAGGGTGATAGTAACGACCACTATCAGGTTGTCTCCAATTCTTCGAAGAAGAATCACCATGAAATTGATTTCCATGATTTTATCAAAATTTTGTTGGGATCTACGAGCAAAGTTTTGACCATACGGAGCTGCCGAAGCAACTGGTAAACCTTCTTTCACCTTAGAGTTACCCATGGTTATGTGTGGGTGCGCAGTTACGTATTGGCAACAGAAATCTTCCATTTCTTTTATTGTTTTAGGTTTACGTTCATGAAGGAAAGCAAGGAAAGACTCATTGACAGACGACATGACTTTGTCTCTAAGTATTAAGTCCATAAGTCCTTCATAAGTTTTTTCCGTCTTAGATAGTTCAACCCATCGTGAGAAAGTAATGCGTATTCTTGCAATAAACTCGGAGAATTCAACTCCATTTTCAGGTAACATGTTTTTAAATTGTAGACGATAGCCGTCTTCGTTAAGCTGATATTTCTTTAACAAAGCGGCCCTGACAACCTCATAATTGTTCTTGTCAGGTTCATCCACCATATTTAATATACTTAGAGCTTTACCTGTCAGTATCCCTGATAACTGATAAACATATTTTGCTTTGTCTATGTTATGAGCTGTACATGCTTGTTCAAATCTGTCCAGATAGAACATTATGTCATCACTGGAAGGACTAAATGTTGGTAACTTAATCTTAAAAGTATCATTATTAGCCTACCAGAAGATGAACCCTTGTTTGAATCATTACCATTACTCATGCTCGTCAATTTCAATTTTTCCAACTCTAAAGCTAAGAGTTTTTCTTCATGTTCCATTTTTGCTTTCCTCTCATCAGACTCTCTTTGTAACTTCCTTTCTTCAGCTTGAGCCTGCATTTGAAGTCTTTCATTTTCAGCTTCTTTTTCAAGTCTTTTATTTTCAGCTTCTTTTTCAAGTCTTTTATTTTCAGCTTCTTTTTCAAGTCTTTTATTCTCAGCTTCTTTTTCAAGTCTTTTATTCTCAGCCTCTAGCTGTAGCTTTCTTTCCTCAGCTTCTGATTCCCTTTTTTGTTTTTCCATTTCCATTTGGAATCTCTTTTCATCCACCTGCATCTGCAGTTTCTTTTGTTCAGCTTCCATATGCAGTTTCTTTTGTTCAGCTTCCATTGCTTTATCATATCGAGCAGTTGCAAATTCTTCTAACTTATCACCAGTCTTCCCAAGCAATTTACCCTGCTCAATAAAGTGCTCAAATGTAGACATGTTGTCTAACATATGAGTCCAAAACCTGAAATAATTAACTAATTTATTTCAAACCTAAGTGTAACAAGTCTTAATTAAGCACTTGTATATTCACATCACATTATATTATCCCAGTCTCTGTGGGAAACAAGTCTCCAATCAAAGAACTTGTATATGAAATATCAGCACTCAATTCTTGATCATAAGTGCACTTCTCATTCAATAGTGCACGACACTATTCATCATTCATTTATCATCAGTGTAGTAGTAACAGTGCATTAGCATAGCCCATTAACTAATTACTATAACTGTAAACAATGACTATGTAAACACATGCAGAATGTAAACATTGAAAATGTAAACAATACAAACAATGTAAACAATAACAATGTAAACAATAACAAAGATCAGCAACAATACAAAAACTTTCGCAGAAATCAACTAAAAATAAAGCAGAAATTAATGAAATATCACAAAAAATGTGACGATATCTGCGATAGAATTAAACAAAATACATGACACCACAGTGTATAAACAAAAATGTTGTATGAAACTAAATTATAGACAAGAGTAGGCTAACAAATACAAACAAATCAAAACAAAACTAAAGAATGCGAAATAATAACGAAAACAATATTAAAACATGTCATCACAGCTAACATAAATAGCAACAGAAGTCGCTTAGCAAATTCCAGTATCGGAAATTTGCAAACCCTACAGAAAACGCTCACAATAGACGACCTCTATGACGTGGCATAATCTAACGGAGACACCACCCAACCGAGAACCCGCTGAAATATAAACATATAAATATACAAATAACATATAGACATATAACATATAGAATGAGATGATACACAGAAGACTCAGCAGAAGTATAAGGGCACAGTTTACATACAAACAGGCCACTTAACTTATAGGCTTCCAATCGTAGAACAGCAGAAAAACGGATGTCAATCAACGTCCTAAAGAGCGAAGCTCCAACGATGATGGCACATCTGAACTGCTTCCACTGCTAACACGATGGTACAAGAGCTTCTGAAATACTGTGTGTTGAGTTGTTTCGGCACTTGACCTTCTAATCCAAAAGTAAGTTGATGGAAATCGGTACTTGGCCTTCTTCAGAAAACAACCCGTTTCAACCGGCACTTGACCTTCTCAAAAAACGACAGCACTGGAACCTTGACAGCAGCAACTTGCTTGACTTGCGTAAAAGATAACAGCAGTCCGAGTTATCCGGCAACATGTAACAACGCCGGGTACTGTCAAATTCTTGTTTCCGTCAAAAAGTTGAAATTTTGACTTTTACCGGGCAACGCCGAGTACTTTGAAAATTTTGAAGATGTTGACTGTATTGAAGAATGTTAATTTCTTGAAGGATGCTGATGAATTCTTGTTGAAAATGAAGTGGGTAAGGGACCCCGTGTTTGCTAGTACCAGAATCAAACCAGCTTATGGCCACCAAATGATGCGTGATGCCATATGATGATGGATGGCATCCGCATGTCTGGTTTTGTGTAGTGTGTAGATGTGTTCAGTCAAAACAATGTTCATGCAACAATAACAGGGCAATCCACATAGGACGTCAGTAAACTCACGACGTATAAAGTCAATGAGTCTTGAAACAGCCGTTGACGTTTTTCTTCATTATTTATTGTGGACGCCACAGTGACAAAATGGTTACGCAAATGTGTAGGCACATCAAACAGTCATTATCACAGCAACATTCAATACAGCAATAAACGGTAGACAGCATTACAATGATGAGTCAGATGCATGTTATATTTCAAAGTGCTGTAAATGTAGTCAGGTGAAAAACTCCATCCTTTTCTATAACAGCCAGGAGATAACCAGATGTATGAGATCAGTTCACTCTCCTTAGTTTGACTTCAGCAAGACAGACACGTCTGCCGAAGTATAAATAATGTCCTCAAAAATATCCTCTAGATAATAAAGGTTTTCTAAACCTAGTTCATTTAACAAAGTAGCAAGTAATGGTCCTTGGTACATGCATCAACCGATGCAGTACAATGCAGCGACATGTGAGCTGGGAAAAACATCTCGTGACGACGACTTTCGGAGACAGGCTATGAATCGAAATCGCTCACGACCCAAAATCGATAGAGTTAATGAAAAAGTCAATTTACCTTGCTTTCATGAAATACACAGAAATATCACGCCTCCCGGCATGTGGGAAAACACTAGAGGTATTATCTCGACTAAACGAAATATCCATAAGAGGACTACACATCCCTGACAGAACAAAAATAGCGGAGATCCCCTCTTCAACGAGGCATCTCTTTCGCCATTCCAAATCGCTCACTCCCACTAGTGGTGGGCGGAAACCGATCGACCAAACAACAAGACAAGTCATGCGCAGTCCAGCGCAAAAATGACCACAGCTCAAAAGTTAACTGCATTCGATACTAACGCGAGAAGACAAATGCTTACCGAGAAAAGTGACTATAAATTTCAAGCAGTTGTTGCCCTTGCGTTATAAAACAGATATTGAAATAAAACGATGTTGCGAGAATTTATCACGCAACATACCCTTCCCCAAAACCGCATACACACTCGCCCTATTATTTAGTGAAGGTTGTAACTATAAATAACTACAATGTTTGAAATTTTGCACCAAGGCCATTGCCTAGCCGAACAGTCCACGATTGGCACAAGATTTGAATTTGTAATGACCAAGCGTTTTGAGTCCTATCCCCCAAACACACACGCAGCTCGCGTTTCCCTTCCCAATATTTTATGACGAAAGCCGGAAAGTTGGCAGAAGAAAAAAAAAAACAACTTGTTACCTCGTCTTGAAAAAGGGGGAAAGGGTGGGGGGGGGAGGGGAGGGGGGATTAAAATGAAAAAGAATCAAGACTAACTTATGCGTTTGAAAATGAAACTAAAACCAAATTTGTGCAGGGAGGAGGGGGAAAGAGAGAAACTTAGATAACTTATTTCTTCATACATAAAGAAGGTAAATAAAATAGATGATTTGAATTGTAGCGATAATATTGTGTATAAAAATACCATACTATTCCCTATAATAAATTATCTTGCCTTATAGAAAAGTATTTTGTTCAGAATAAATATAGATAAAAATTACATAGATAAAAACGATGAAGAAGAGTTAGATGAAAACTAGATAGGATGATAGAAGCCAAAGGGCAGTTTAAGAATCACTTTTAAAAATTGAAATCGACCCAATAATAACAGAGATATAGTAGAAAATAAAACTTGAAATAGACAGACAGACACACTGAGAAACTGCTCAATTTTGAAAGTCTTCGGAAGTTACATTTTTGGGACGCGTTTTTGAACAGTCACATTTGCTTGACTTGTTTGATTGGTTAATGATAGTTTAGGAAGGGGAGATAAAACTAACGCTTTGCCAGAATAAGCTGCCATTTGAGACCAATTTTTCAACACAGTTAGATTAAGATCAGCCGCATAGCAGTTGTGACCAATGCCTTTGCGGTCTGGACGACAGCGATCTGCACCTGGGCCATTGATTGCCAGTTAATCTTACACTTGTGTGAAATATTTCATTGATTGCGGTAAGATAAATAATTTTATTGATATAATTTATTAATATGTAGAGGCAAACCAGAAAGGGCGCCAAAAATGTTGTGTTGTGCGACATTGCCATGGGAAAGGAATTACGACATCCTAGCAAGCATGCCTAAGCAGACTTATAGAGAAACGAAATTAAATTGTGATTGAATATTGCCATAAAAAACATTACGACTGTAAGTCCAGAAAGCTACTGGCAGTCTTCTGCAGTGTCACAGTATTTAAAGGACGCCTGAAAACATACTTAGAATGATTGCACAAAAGAATTAACAGGTTACCAGAAGAAAACTGTATACCTATCTGATGATTTTATGGAAGAAAATCAATGTTTAAAGTGACAGTGGCGTTGCAGCCATATGGAAAAAGAATGTAAACACAGTACGGAGTGAAGTCAAATAAAATAGGGGCTAGTGCAAATGTTTTGCACACGAGACTGACCACAAATAATGATAGTTTTGATGAGTTGTGAAATTATTATAGCCAGTATATAAAAAGTAGGGGAATGTCCTTTTTCAGGGTTATATTGCCTGTTACCAGTTGGTGGCAGGAAAACTGTTGAAGACTGAATTTGAGGACAATGAAGGCCTCAGCAAAGCTGTATGCTGCATTTGATAGCCTAAGAAAACTCTTATGCTGAATTTGTATGATCTACTGTAATCTACTTCAGATAGAACATCACGTGAAGTCCCTTTAAGTGAGCTCTGACAATTCATTTATTAAAATTGTCCACACTTGAACATTCATTATTGTGGGCGTGATGATAACAATAGTCCCTCACACCATTGACTATCACGTTTAGACAATATTACATTAGTCTGTGTTCTACACCTACAGTGACACTTGTTTATTATCAAGTTATGGACACAGAGTCCTCCTTATTTATTTCTTACATGTAAATACAGTTCTCTTCATTTTTAACCATTTTTGCCCCAAAAGATTTGAGGGACAGGAAATTAAAATTGTAATATAAGTATATGAACGTAACAACAGTCTTACTTAATTCAATTTCACTGAGTTACAGTTGTGTTTGTTTTATGCACTTATCACTAGACTTACACTACCCTAGACACGTAGCGATAAAACATATAACAATCTTATAAAATATTTCCCAGAGTGAGATCTTAGAGAGGTAGTGGATAGGTACCCTGAGAATACATCATCATCAACAATTAGACTCACGGACTTACATAGCTTGACCTCACTCTGAGTACACGTAGTTTTGTAACATCCCTAACCTCTCCGGCACACTCGCCACACCCTCCCACTTTGTCTATATTGCTGCCAAGATATGTGTAAGATTCTACATCTTGTATTGGTGCTTCTTCGAGTTCAACCCTGTTATCATTACCTGCATTTATTCTCATTATCTTTGTCTTTTCCCTGTGTATTTTCAGACCCAATAGCTGTGACCTCTCCTCGAGTGTTTTCAATTTGTCCTGCATCTGATTACGGTTATGGGACAGAAGAGCCAAGTCATCAGCAGAATCCAGATCATCCAACTGCTTAGTCAGAGTCCACTGGATTCCATTTCTGTTGTGTGTTGTCGATGTTCTCATAACCCAGTCTATTGCTTGTAAGAAATAGAGACAAGAGGCATCCCTGCTGCACTCCTGTTCTTATCCCAAACGGTTATGTAAGCTGTCCTTCATGAAGAACTCTACATGTCATGTCTTCATATGTATTCTTTATTAAATTAATGATCTTCAGGCGAACTCCATAATGCCTCATCAATTTCCAAAGTGATTCTCTGTCCACACTGTCAAATGCCTTTTTGTAGTCCACAAATCCGATGTATAGTGGTGAATTCCATTCCAGACTTTGTTCAACTATTATTCTCAAAGTGTCTATCTGGTCTGTACAGGATCTGTTTTGTCAAAAACCTGCTTGTTCATCTCTCAGTTTCTTGTCTATGGACTCTCTTAATCTCTCAAGGATAATCCTGTTTAATACTTTTTCTGGCACTGATAGTAACATTATTCCTCTATAATTTGAGCACTCTTGTAAATTTCAATTCTTAGGCACTTAACCAGATATCCTTCCTTCAATTCTGCTGGTATCTCTTTCTTTTCTCAAACTTTACTACGTAATTTATATAACATCTCTGCAGCCGTGTCGATATCTGCTTTGATGGCTTCTGCTAGAATGCCATCAGGTCCAGACACTTTTCCATCTCTTAGAAGCTTTATGGCTTTCTTTATTTCTTCCTTCGTTGGTCTTTCACCGTTAATTTGTAGCTCTTCTTCTGCTGGCTGGATATCAGGGGGGTTTTGTGGAGCTAGTCTATTAAGAAGGCCCTTAAAATATTCTGTCCACCTCTTCATTTGGTCTTGTATATAGCTGAGCAGGTTTCCATTCTTGTCTTTTATGAGGCAACTTAATTGCTTGTATTTCCCTGTCAGCTTCTTTGTGCTGTTATACAATTCTCTCATATTTCTTTTGGCTGCAGCATCTCTTGCCTCTCTTGCCAACTCCCCAATATAATTCTTCTTGTCTCTTTTGATACTTCTTTTTACTTCTTTGTTTGCTTATGTGTACACTTCTTGAGCCTTGGCTTTGGAACTTCTGGTTTTGCTTGTGTTTAAATCTGTTTTCTGGTTTTTTCTGTCTTTTATCTTATTGATGGTTTCTGTTGATATCCATGCTTTTTGTTGTCGTTCCTTTTTCCCCAGTATTTCTTCACATATCTCATTCCATACCGTTTTGATTTGCTGACAATAGTCTTCTGTATTCATTGCAGGATGTAAAGGTATATAGAGGAGCAGATGTGGCATCAGATCACCACCTTCTGATAGCCAAAGTAAAAATGAAACTCAAGAGACATGCAACAATTCAAAATTCTGTCTTCAACAGTTTTCCTGCCACCAACTGGTAACAGGCAATTTAACCCTGAAAAAGAAGGACATTCCCCTACTTTTTATATACTGGCTATAATAATTCCACAACTCATCAAAATTATCATTATTTGTGGTCAGTCTCGTGTGCAAAACATTTGCACTAGCCCCTATTTTATTTGACTTCACTCCGTACTGTGTTTACATTCTTTTTCCATATGGCTGCAACGCCACTGTCACTTTAAACATTGATTTTCTTCCATAAAATCATCAGATAGGTATACAGTTTTCTTCTGGTAACCTGTTAATTCTTTTGTGCAATCATTCTAAGTATGTTTTCAGGCATCCTTTGAACACTGTGACACTGCAGAAGACTGCCAGTAGCTTTCTGGACTTACAGTCGTAATGTTTTTTATGGCAATATTCAATCACAATTTAATTTCGTTTCTCTATAAGTCTGCTTAGGTATGCTTGCTAGGATGTCGTAATTCCTTTCCCATGGCAATGTCGCACAACACAACATTTTTGGCGCCCTATCTGGTTTGCCTCTACATATTAATAAAATATATCAATAAAATTATTTATCTTACCGCAATCAATGAAATATTTCACACAAGTGTAAGATTAACTGGCAATCAATGGCACAGGTGCAGATCGCTGTCGTCCAGACCGCAAAGGCATTGGTCACAACTGCTATGCGGCTGATCTTAATCTAACTGTGTTGAAATATTGGTCTCAAGTGGCAGCTTATTCTGGCAAAGCGTTAGTTTTATCTCCCCTTCCTAAACTATCATTAACCAATCAAACAAGTCAAGCAAATTTGACTGTTCAAAAACGCGTCCCAAAAATGTAACTTCCGAAGACTTTCAAAATTGAGCAGTTTCTCAGTGTGTCTGTCTGTCTGTTTCAAGTTTTATTTTCTACTATATCTCTGTTATTATTGGGTCGATTTCAATTTTTAAAAGTGATTCTTAAACTGGCATTTGGCCTCTATCATCCTATCTAGTTTTCATCTAACTCTTCTTCATCGTTTTCATCTATGTAATTTTTATCTATATTTATTCTGAACAAAATACTTTTCTATAAGGCAAGATAATTTATTATAGGGAATAGTATGGTATTTTTATACACAATATTATCGCTATAATTCAAATCATCTATTTTATTTACCTTCTTTATGTATGAAGAAATAAGTTATCTAAGTTTCTCTCTTTCCCCCTCCTCCCTGCACACATTTGGTTTTAGTTTCATTTTCAAACGCATAAGTTATTCTTGATTCTTTTTCATTTTAATCCCCCCCCCGCCCCCCCCCCACCCCCCTTTCTACCTTTTTCAAGACGAGGTAACAAGTTGTGTTTTTTCTTCTGCCAACTTTCCGGCTTTCGTCATAAAATATTGGGAAGGGAAACGCGAGCTGCGTGTGTGTTTGGGGGATAGGACTCAAAACGCTTGGTCATTACAAATTCAAATCTTGTGCCAATCGTGGACTGTTCGGCTAGGCAATGGCCTTGGTGCAAAATTTCAAACATTGTAGTTATTTATAGTTACAACCTTCACTAAATAATAGGGCGAGTGTGTATGCGGTTTTGGGGAAGGGTAACCTTTTTCAAACTATGGTAGTAGAAAAGTCAAATATTGTCCAATTCTTAGCAGACGTTTGACCTTGCTCTTGGATATTTTCAAATATAGTAGGAGTGGTTATAGGCGGAAAATTTACGTTACTAGATTTTTGAATCGGGGAATTTGAGCGGGGTGTGACACTGATTATTTTATTACAGAGGGACAGACAGTGGTATCAAAATAAGAATACAAAAAGCAAGAGGAGCTTTCGTTGCATTGAGAAATATATGGAGATCAAGAGAAATCGGATCCAACACGAAAATAAGAATCTTCAACTCAAATGTGAAGTCAGTCCTATTGTATGGCTCTGAGACATGGAGAACAACAAAGACAACAACCAAAAAGCTACAGACTTTCATAAATGGGTGTTTGCGTAGAATAAAGGGATTAAAATGGTATGATAAGGTTACGAACGTGGATCTGATGACAAGAACTAGACAAGTGCCAGTGGAACAAGAGATGAGAAGACGACGATGGCGATGGATAGGACATACGCTGAGGAGACCTGTTGATAGCACTACAAGGCAGTCCTTGTTCTTGAATCCCCAGGGCAAGAGAGGGAAAGATAGACCAAGAAGCACATGGAGAAGGGGGCTGGAAACAGAGGTGAAGATGACGAGGAGAACGTGGAAAGAACTTAAGATGATGGCACAGGACAGGAGGACTTGGCATGTGTTTGTTGAAGGCCTATGCTCCTTTGGGAGTGGAGGGTTATGAATGGACTGTGACGCCGAAACATTGCTTACAATTCATTAAGAAAAAGGTTTCCGAATAGTTCATCTGAAATAAAATTTGTGTTTCAAAACATGCTCAGTTTTCCTTTGCACAGCGTTTTCCACATCTCCATTGACACTGTCTAAGTTATTGACTATTTTCTTCATCAAATCTACCTGATCCACTAATAGAACTAAGGAAGTAATGGCACCAACAAGAAATCCAAACTTGGACTTCATGTAGAAAAATGTACCAGCAACATTGTTTGTAGGGGTTTAGGAAAACTTATTAAACAGCATAGCGAAGTCAAGGAATTTGTAAAACAAAACAAAAACAATAAGTAAGACAACGTTAACACTTAAAAACGCCTTTATGTGTGGAAAATGCCAAAAAAAAAATTCAAATTATTGACTCAAAAACTATAAAATTAAATTGCTTTCAAATGACCAAGTAATCTAAAAAAAAAATGTCCTAACATGCCAAAAATGGCAAAAAAAATGCAAAATAATGATTTAACAAAAGCTCTTAAGTCAGCTTAGTGTTTTATGAAATACATTTATATTCAATTGAACAACATTTTGGTTATGCCCCTGTTAAAGTCATATTTGGTATATTAATCTTTTATGATAAAAAAGAAGGGAATTAATCATTAAGACTTGTTGTCAGGTCGGGTTATTGTTATCTCTCCTGAACAGCGCGGTAGTCAGCTGTTGATTTGTTTAAAAGTGCAATCTAGTATTTACTTGTATGTTCTTAGAAGAAAACGTGTAATCACTACTAACATCTCTGCGGCGAGTTACCGCGTGAGATGTATTTTGATTGGGAATGTTTTGAACTGAGCAGTCGCTCGCTAACCCGAGAGATGTGTTGTGAACTGTACTGAGCGATAGGGCTCGTAACAGTGTGTTCCTAGCGAGTGAAGGGAAAAGAGATTTTTTTTAGCGATGTTCTCGATGTGTACCAGAGGATATTCTTGGTACCGGCATTTTTTATGCTTATGGGATATATGTGATTATCCGGCAGATGTATGTGTGTTGTTTATGACTGCAGTGGACGCAGTCCCTTTTGAGTATAATGGATAGTAATGGCCATATTAACAGTGTTGTTTATGACTGCAGTGGACGCAGTCCCTTTTGAGTATAATGGATAGTAATGGCCATATTAACAGTGTTGTTTATGACTGCAGTGGACGCAGTCCCTTTTGAGTATAATGGATAGTAATGGCCATGTTAACAGTGTTGTTTATGACTGCAGTGGACGCAGTCCCTTTTGAGTATAATGGATAGTAATGGCCGTATTAACAGTGTTGTTTATGACTGCAGTGGACGCAGTCCCTTTTGAGTATAATGGGTAGTAATGGCCGTATTAACAGTGTTGTTTATGACTGCAGTGGACGCAGTCCCTTTTGAGTATAATGGATAGTAATGGCCGTATTAACAGTGTTGTTTATGACTGCAGTGGACGCAGTCCCTTTTGAGTATAATGGATAGTAATGGCCATATTAACAGTGTTGTTTATGACTGCAGTGGACGCAGTCCCTTTTGAGTATAATGGATAGTAATGGCCATATTAACAGTGTTGTTTATGACTGCAGTGGACGCAGTCCCTTTTGAGTATAATGGATAGTAATGGCCGTATTAACAGTGTTGTTTATGACTGCAGTGGACGCAGTCCCTTTTGAGTATAATGGATAGTAATGGCCGTATTAACAGTGTTGTTTATGACTGCAGTGGACGCAGTCCCTTTTGAGTATAATGGATAGTGATGGTCGTATTAACAGTGATGTTTATGACTGCAGTGGACGCAGTCCCTGTTGGAGTATTGATCTTTTCTTTTCATTTTCTATTGAATGTTTCCTACTTCGTCTGTACAGTAGGGGTTTAATGTGGTTCGAAATCTATCATATTTCTTAGCTAGTTGATTATTTTGTATACCTCATATGTTACTTTACATGTTATGATGATATTTCTTTTCTCGTTGGACAATATGACTTTACATACGTTGATTTTTGTAACTAGATATTAGATCTTTATCGACCCCCCTTATTTTGTCGATGTAATTTTCAAAAAATGATAGAATCATTTTTTTTCCCGGGGGGCGGTGTAGATGTTAAAGTCATATTTGGTATATTAATCTTTTATGATAAAAAAAGAAGGGAATTAATCATTAAGACTTGTTGTCAGGTCGGGTTATTGTTATCTCGCCTGAACAGCGCGGTAGTCAGCTGTTGATTTGTTTAAAAGTGCAATCTAGTATTTACTTGTATGTTCTTAGAAGAAAACGTGTAATCACTACTAACATCTCTGCGGCGAGTTACCGCGTGAGATGTATTTTGATTGGGAATGTTTTGAACTGAGCAGTCGCTCGCTAACCCGAGAGATGTGTTGTGAACTGTACTGAGCGATAGGGCTCGTAACAGTGTGTTCCTAGCGAGTGAAGGGAAAAGAGATTTTTTTTAGCGATGTTCTCGATGTGTACCAGAGGATATTCTTGGTACCGGCATTTTTTATGCTTATGGGATATATGTGATTATCCGGCAGATGTATGTGTGTTGTTTATGACTGCAGTGGACGCAGTCCCTTTTGAGTATAATGGATAGTAATGGCCATATTAACAGTGTTGTTTATGACTGCAGTGGACGCAGTCCCTTTTGAGTATAATGGATAGTAATGGCCATATTAACAGTGTTGTTTATGACTGCAGTGGACGCAGTTCCTTTTGAGTATAATGGATAGTAATGGCCATATTAACAGTGTTGTTTATGACTGCAGTGGACGCAGTCCCTTTTGAGTATAATGGATAGTAATGGCCGTATTAACAGTGTTGTTTATGACTGCAGTGGACGCAGTCCCTTTTGAGTATAATGGGTAGTAATGGCCGTATTAACAGTGTTGTTTATGACTGCAGTGGACGCAGTCCCTTTTGAGTATAATGGATAGTAATGGCCGTATTAACAGTGTTGTTTATGACTGCAGTGGACGCAGTCCCTTTTGAGTATAATGGATAGTAATGGCCATATTAACAGTGTTGTTTATGACTGCAGTGGACGCAGTCCCTTTTGAGTATAATGGATAGTAATGGCCATATTAACAGTGTTGTTTATGACTGCAGTGGACGCAGTCCCTTTTGAGTATAATGGATAGTAATGGCCGTATTAACAGTGTTGTTTATGACTGCAGTGGACGCAGTCCCTTTTGAGTATAATGGATAGTAATGGCCGTATTAACAGTGTTGTTTATGACTGCAGTGGACGCAGTCCCTTTTGAGTATAATGGATAGTGATGGTCGTATTAACAGTGATGTTTATGACTGCAGTGGACGCAGTCCCTGTTGGAGTATTGATGCTATTCGATGCAATGTAAACTGTCTCTCGTCTGTGTTGTGTCGTGAATAAAGTGTTCGAAACGTCACCAGTTGTTTAACATTCGATGACTTCTACGTGTGTTACGATGTGGTGAGTAACTGTACACACATATCTGAAAACAGTCTACACAGTGACAGAACACCAACAGTACTCATTGACATAAATAATAAAACAGCATATATATCATTGATGGCCGATATAACATTGTGAATATAAAGGAACTCTATATAACAGCCCCCCCCCCCACCTTTTACCCCCGCGAAAACAAAGATGCGCAATCACCAACATAGTATAACCATTATAACAAATAGTTGTATAGTCAACTTTAGAAACCAGATACAGGAATTATTATTTCTAGAATGTTTACAGATTGGTAAAACAAAATGACATAAATATAGACGGTCTTTCTGTTCTATGTGGAGCTGACGTCATCAACAAATAGACGCCTAGTTTTGCTGTCCTGTGCTACCTGCCCCATGTATTTCTATGTTTAACTGACTTTCTTCAGACAAGACAAACAACAATACATAAACGACACCTGCAGGAAAATAGAGGAAATGCGCGAACAGGGATTGAGTAAGAATATGTTTTCTGAAGTAAGAACATTGAAAAACAGCAACTTTAAATCATCACCTCGAGCAATAAACGACAAGAAAGGCGACACTCTAACAGAACGTAAAGATATTCTGAACAGATGGAAGGAGTACTGTCAAGAAATGTATACGGAAATAAACAAAGCGGCAGATAACAACGTCATGAATGAAGCGGAACGTGAACCAAAACCTACCATAGAGAAATTTCGGAATGCAATCAAACACTTAAAAAGTGGAAAATCTCCTGGTTGTGATGAAATAACAGCTGAAATGATACAGGCAGGAGGAGAAGGCAGCGCTCGTATATACCATGCATTATGCTGCAAGATCTGGCACAGCGGAATTTGGCCCAAGGAATAGAAAAGATCAATTTACATACCCTTGCCAAAAAAGGGCAACCTGAAACTGTGCACAAACTACAGAACTATAGCTCTTATAAGCCATGCCAGCAAAATACTTTTACAAATCATAATGAAAAGGATGCAACAAAAGCTAGAAATAGAAATAAACGAAGTACAGGCGGGTTTTCGACCAGGTAGAGGCACTAGAGATCATATATTCAACATGAGGATCATCATAGAAAAGTGTAGAGAATTCAACGTTGACCTACATACTTGTTTCATTGATTACACCAAAGCTTTCGATTGTGTACAACATCAGCAGTTATGGGCTATTATGAAAAATATGGGATTTCCAAACCACCTTATACAACTCATCGCACTGCTGTACCAAGAACAACAGGCAGCCGTAAGAATAGAGGGGGAAACATCAGAATGGTTTGAAGTACAGAAAGGAGTAAGACAAGGCTGTAACCTTTCCCCTTACCTGTTTAACATTTATGCCGAGAATATCATGAGAAACGTAAGAGATGACCAAGAACACACAGAGTTTGACTCATTTAACTTCGGCGGGTATCAGATCCCGGAAATCAGATATGCTGACGACACAGTCCTCCTATCGACCAACCCAGAAGGACTTGAACAATTACTTCTGTCCACTAAAAAACACAGCGAGGCCCAGAATCTATACCTAAACACCAAGAAGACCAAAGTATTGACAACAGACAAAGTAAAGACCAAACCAGAAATTGAAATTGATAACGAAGAACTGGAAAGTGTCAATGAATTTGAATACTTAGGATCAATCATTAACAGCTCTGGCGACTGTGCAGTAGAAATTAAAAGAAGACTTGCAATTGCTTCACATAAACTAATACAGATGAAAAACCTATGGCAAGGCACAAGCAAAGAAACAAAGTTACAACTGATCAGAGCATGTATATTCCCAGTAGCAACATACGGCTGCGAGACTTGGACACTCAATAAAACAGTTGCAAAAAAGATTACATCATTCGAAATGAAATGCTACAGAAGGATATTGAGAATACCCTGGACAGAAAAAAAGACCAACAGAGAAGTACTGCACTCACTAAACGTACAGGAACATTGGCTCCTAAATACCATCGCAATAAGGAAGCTGAAATTTTTCGGTCATATAAAAAGACATAATAGTCTGGAAAAAACAGTGATAAAAGGCATGGTCCCTGGAAAAAGGGGAAGGGGTCGACCTAGACGACGGTGGACCCAGGACATCACAGAGAGTCTGAACTTGTCTTTGGCTGATGCAGGTCGACTTGCCCAGAATCGTGATACGTTCAGAGCAGCTGTAATGGAGACAACGTTCTGGAAAGAATACGTCACATGATGATGAGAATGTTTACAGATTGGTAAAACAAAATGACATAAATATAGACGGTCTTTCTGTTCTATGTGGAGCTGACGTCATCAACAAATAGACGCCTAGTCTTGCTGTCCTGTGCTACCTGCCCCATGTATTTCTATGTTTAACTGACTTTCTTCATGTCAATATGTTCTTCTATTCTCCATGAGTTAATTTACATCCGTAAATGTCTGCGTCCATTCTCCATGAGTTAATTTACATCCGTAAATGTCTACGTCCATTCTCCAAGAGTTAATTTATTCTTCTTCTTCGATCCTTAGCCACCGACTGTCAAAGCAGTCAGACGCCATCACGCCTCGTGACGTCTTGTAGGGCAGCAACAAAGTGCTTCCACTTTGCACGATCAACGGCCAAGCGTCGTTCAGCGCCGCAGCTCTGGTTCATTCTTTGTATTTCGGCCTCCACCGTTCTCCGCGAAGATGTTTATGGTCACCTTATCTTTCGCTTTCCTTCAGGAGTCCATAGCATAGCTGTTCTTGTGATGGTATCAGGGTCTCTTTTGAGGACGTGGCCAACTCAACTCCAGCGTCTGCCAGCAATGTTTGTGTTCATTTCCTCTTGGTTGTTCCGATTAAAAAGTTCTTTGTCGCGATGGTATTCGGCCAAAATATTGTGTGGAAAGAGGACAATTTCGACATTTCCTTCTCTGTTACTCTATAGCATTCCGCACCATAGATAAGCACAGAAAGTACACAGCTCTCATATAATATTAATTTGGTGTTTGTGCTGTAGTGAAAGGGCCTCCACAAGTCTAGACTAGCAAAGGCTGTTCTGGTTTTATTCATTCTGTTCTTGATGTCTTAACTTGTTCCACCGTCTGGTATTACTATGCATCCTAGGTACGTAAATATGTCTGTTATTTCCAGCTTCTGGCTACTTATTGTCATGGGTTCAAGATTGCCTACATTGAGTGTCATGACCTCTGTCTTCGTTAGATTAATGTTCAGACCCACGTTCTGGCTTTACTTATTTAGTCTATCTGTTTCTTTTCTTGACTATGTTGACGTGAATGTGCGAGTAGTGCAATGACATCTGTATATTCCAGATCTTCCAGTGTAGAAAACAGTGTCCACTTTACTTCTCTTGGACTGCCCTCTGTTGTCTGGCGTATCACCCAGTCTATGACTGTCGAAAGTAAAGTGGTTGATAAGGGGCATCCCTGTCGTACTCCTCCCTTCACCTGAAAATGTAAAGTTGGTATAGAGGCTTTTTTATGATGGAAACAATGCAGCTGGGAACTCCTTAAGCACTCAGTATTTTCCAAAGGCTATCCCTGTGTATACTGTCAAAAGCTTTTACAAAATCAACAAAGTTAATGTATAGCTGTCTATGAAGTTCCTGAGGATTTATATATGATCTGATTATCTTCTGTTCTTTTTGAATCCTGCTTGCATCTTCCTCATTGTATGGTCTACTGCTTTTAATATTCTCTGGATAATTATCTTGCCTAGTATTTTAATGGGAACTGACAGGAGAGTAGTTTCTCTCCAGTTGTTGCAGTCTGCAAGGTTTTTAAAAAATTTATTTTCTCATCGCTATGGTGTTAAATGTTTCTGGTGTTATCCTGCCTTGTCTCTTCCTTTCTGAAATCCCAAGCATGATTTGCTTTTTTAATGCATATATTGTTGAAATGGTGTTGAATTTCTGGTCAACATCATCATTCGCTTTCTTTTCCTCGCTATTGGCAACCTGATATTTATTCTTTAAATCAGTTAAAAACTTTTCTGGTAAGGAAGCTTAACTTTTGACACTTGACGAGGTTTTCTCGGTACTTATGGCTCTCAGTACTATAAATGAAGTTTTGCACTTGTAATTGTTTAAGTTACTTCTAATCATTTTGGAGTGTCATATAATGGAATCCTTATTACTATCTCCTATTCTGGCTGTCCATGATCTTCTTTGCTGGAGAGGAAATTGCAGTATGTAATCTTAAAACGTTTTAATTTAAAAGTTAACATTTTGCCTATGTAAAATGTAACCTCGTGCGGTTCTCTTAACGGAGACCCAATAACAATTTATATTATTTTAGGTTCTAATTCTAAACCAACCACAAGGTAAGGTATCTCTTTTAAGTAAATATTGCCTCAACCCATCACCATGAAATTTATGACATGATCAAATAAAGTTTTGCAATTTAAGTGTGTGGTGGTTTTTTGATGTTATGCAATGTTGTTGTTCTGTATTACTATTGTACTGAATGAGGTCAGCTGTGAAGGTCCCTGATTATAACAAATTTTGGGTTGAGTTATCAGGGAACCTTTCTGCTACCACCTTATGACCTCAATCAGACCTATTCTTGACTAGTATGTATGATAGCTACGTCTAATGTCTAGGGTTATGCCAATGTGGTGTGATGGTAATTTAACACTAACACACACACACACATAAACAAATATTAAAGTCTATGATCAAAGGAAATAACACCTGGGTTAAATTTTTATATGTAAATATTTTCTATACAATTTTATTGGTCCTGATCCTAGTATTCTTCTGGTCAGGACTTTCAAAATTAAAAGAACTCAAGGTATATACATAAAAGCAACTTTTTAACCCAAAGGGACAATGTGTCCAAACATATACTGATATAATATACTAAAAGTGTTACTAAATTTTTAATATTACTGGTTTCTAACACTGGATGGCTGTTTGGGATTCTTTAACCATCCCCAGTTCCTTAATACACAACTTTCACTGTTTAGTTCTTTGGGGAATATTTTTATTATGTTATACAAGGGGCCTAGTCTTTGATGCTGATGAAAAGTCGTGTGCCAGATGTAACAATGAAATAATGCCTCCTTGTTGATATCATACTTAAACTGTTATTTCTACAAATTATAATACCTAAGAAATAAAGATCTGGGTCATATCTAATTGACCAACCCAGCGAATCCATTACAAAGTGTACCAGTGTTGTTCACATGTCTCTCCTCTCAAGGCGGCCCTGCATCTGTCATAATATTATTAATCTTTTTTTTCTTCCATGCAATAGGATAGGTGAGCTGTGTCCATCTGGCTCCCCATAAGAAAACATTTTAGTTTCACAAAACATGTGCATTTTACAAAACTGGCAATGTGTTATAGCATAAATCTACCTCTAGGCCCTGCATAAATCAGCTAGGGACCTAATTACTTACTGTCGCAATGGCAGTATCTCTCACTCACATTTTTAAACAAAATATATATGAATAATTTCTACCTTACCACAAATTCAATGAATAAATACAGGTACGTTGATTAGCAGACTTCAGATGTACTGCCGGCTGGACTGTGATGCCTATTATGGTTTACTTTATGTATTTAAATGAATAAGGCAAGTCACACTTCACAGAATTTCAAACGTCCTGTTCAAGGGACAATATTATATAAATGGCGTCGAGCCTTTGAATTTTTTCAATATTATAAAAGGCGTTGACCAATGAGAGCGAACGACTACTTTTAAATTTTGAAAATAAAAGCAAAAACAGACTTGATTTTTGGACCTAACAAGTTTTCTCCTCACTCATTCTTAGATTTCTACTGCTAAAATATATTTATTGTTAAGCCATCCCATAATTTCTCTCCCCTTGTCTACCCCTCCTCCAACAGAATATATGTACCCTTTTCCTGCCTTTTTCAAGGACGCGTCCAAAAAAAAAATCAACGTCATTGAAAGTTAAGACGAGCATGTGTTGGTCTGTCTATCATAACCAATACAGTCTTTTGTCCATATCTTTCGTGTTATCTGTCGGACTGTATATTTTAAAGCATATTATTTATCAGGAGAAGATAAGCTCTTAAACTAGCTAACTTTTATGATCCTAAACCTATTAATAAAGAATTTCATAAATTGCCATAGTAGTTACAATTTCCATTATTGAATAACATGCCATCTCTCTCTCGTTCGCGCGTAGTTCAAACTGAATCAACAACAAGTTTGTGACGTCACAATTGTACTAATTTGCAGACAGAGCAACGCGTGTGTGTTTATATTAGTCCCTCTGCATGCCCATAGAACGAACAAATATTTCCACTGTGTGCCTATAGTTTGAAGTATTGGACTTTGCGGGGTATTGTTAAATTCTACAAAGCTTGCGACAACGTTACCGAACACCTGATAACTGAATCGCCTCGCACTGTCGTCTTGGGTAGCTAGTCCAAGAATCTAACGCTTTACAATTTGTGGCATGTGTTCGCTCTCTCTCTCTCTCTCTCTCTCTCTCTCTCTCTCTCTCTCTCGCTCTCACTTTTATGCGTTCGTTTATGCCTCCCCTGTTTTATTCTTACTATTTTTCTTGGAACAACTAAGCTTGTTGTTTTCAAAATTTTTACCGTTAACCCTTGACGGGCGAGTTATAAAGTCCAATACCACTGGCGCGGCGCGGCAATAAGGTTTTCACACTACGTTCTTATCTCAATGCGATGACTGGCGCGGGGAAAGAAGACGCGTTACAACTTTACTATTTCTATTTCTACTCATATTATTTTAACTTTTATACTTATAAATAATAATTTTATCGCTATATCAATGTACTTTATCACAAAGTGTTGCAATTACCGAAAACATTACGTCATACGACCTTACCTAAATATTACATTTGATAATCTCTTCTCCAACGTTGCAGTCTCTTTTAATATCACTGTTTATTGTGACAAGACTTCTTGCTGCAACTGATTATATCATCTCATTCGTGTCCTAATACTTCAGATTGTTAAGAGACCTGCCGGAAATCATTGCGTGATATGTCTAGTGTCCAGATTGTTAACACCGTTAGAGCTAAGAATAGGCAATTGGTACATACAATCATGCTTACACATTTAGACCCAAATTATCTTTAATTACCGTCTTGGTTAATCTGCCAACATTTGTTAGACGTTTTTTACGGGCTGGGCTGAGCTAATCACTCGCTCACTATTAATCACTCGTCTGTCTACACGATAAGCTGGCAAACCAAATATGGAATGGACTGTAATCTTCTATCATGTTAATTGTTGGCTGTCCACGAACAAAGAATGACAAGTCCTGCAGTCAAGCCTAAATCGTGTAGGTTGATGAGGTCTGCCCTCCCCATGATAAGATAATATCGGTAGATTGAGGCGTAAAAGTAAGAAAATGCATGGATGAACAGGAAAAAGAAAAAAGATCGAATATACACTGACAGAGAGGAGTGTAGCAAAAAACGTGGACACACAAATAGGACGTATTTTCATTAAAAACTTACATTACTAGATGTCTACGTCCATTCTCCATGAGTTAATTTACATCCTTAAATGTCTACGTCTATTCTCCAAGAGTTAATTTACTTCCCTAAATACTTCACACTCTTAGGAATATAGATAAAGACTGCGTTGTAATACTGTTTACCAGTCACGTGGTATGTGCTTTCTTCTTCATGCTCTTAGTACTGCACCGTTTCTCCCGTTTTCAACTTTTTTTTCCGTTTCCGTTCCGCCATCTTTGGAATAATCTGATATATAAATATGCATAGAAATAATGTGATAGCTTTCTAAAGCCGTTTATCAAGTTTCTCCATATTTAATACTGGAATCACACTATCACAAGATTCTATTGTCAGCTTTAGATTAAGCTGCCTACTGAATATACAGCGATTATTAAAGAAATAAAATGAATAGAGATTACACAAGAAACAAGTACTAGAGACAATACCAACTTCTTTATATTATGGCCAGAATGACACACAAAAAAGAATGTATTATTCTTCATGGCGAAAAAGCTGAATTGAAATTCAAATATGCAAAATATGGCAGCCACTGTGATGATAATAACGAGACAAATTTTTGTAATAAATATAAATGTTACTGTCGCTGTGATGATGATCTTGAGTTTCACTGAGTTAAAAATAGAAATACATCTCCCAATGGTGTTGAAGGCAGTGACAAACAATCTGGCTCCAGTCGTTCCTTGTTTAAAGAGAGAAGAAATTAACAATAAATGTAATAGGCTTAAGAAATAAAATAAATTGTTTAGTTGTCATAAAAAGATGGAGGTTTGAAAATATCAATCATGACTGACGACAAAGTGATTAATAGATGTCGATAACAGACAGGCTGAAACATTGACAGGCCGAGTGATGGAAAGACAAGAACAAAAACACAAAAAATTAGATTGGCATAAATAAAGAGAAAGAAAGGGAATTGACATTGAAATGATATGACACAGTAACTAATGTGAAGCTAATACAAGACCCGCACACGTTTTCATCAGTTAAACGGTATGTAAAGTCACTGACTTTTAACTAACTTTCTGTATATGCTACACAACCAGACATTGTCTTTGGGAGCTCTATCAATTTTCCACTACCATCGTACCGCTTTGTCCCTCACACTGAAACTGTAAGATTAAATCAAGCGTTTTATCTAAGGGGCGTAATTTTATTCCCAAGGGACGTACTACGTGTTACAAAAATAGTCATAACCTTAAAAACATTAATAGTTATTGATTATAATTATTTGCAAAACCTCTTGCAAAAAAAGAAAAGTACAGGGTTTTTTAAACTTGCAAATAATTTTTCTCAGTGTGTCACTATTATAGAAACTTGCGTTTAAATTTTATATAAGATTTAAAAAAGACGCACACTGCGTTCAAATCCACGCAGTAAATATGTGTAACACGTGTTTCTCTGAATGCCAGAAACTAGTTTACAGACATATTTGTATTTTTGACCGGCACATAGTGCTGCCTAAACTAAAGTTGAGACGATGTATTCGACAAGTCCCCGTTTTGGGCCCGACAATGACCATAAGTCCCTGCCAACCGCCTCCACCAAACATTATTACATGATGTAACAAGAGGAGATTTCATTGCATAGTGACTTGAATGGACTTTAAAATACATCGAGTCCAACAGTCTTTCATCTCACACATTTAGCCTCATTGTTTGGCTCTGAAACAGAGAACACGGAAAAGTTAAAATCCGCAGTGGTTGAATTACACGTAACCGTTTACACGTTTCTATTAGAAAGTAGTCCAATTAGCTTTTACTTCGGCGCGTTACATACTAACCATAAATTCTAACGCCAAGTCTCCTAACCATTATCCGGGTCTAGTTTTGTGTAATGTTGTTTAAACAGTTTCAGTTCTATCATTCAGCTCTACAAGGAGCATGGAAAGGCAAAGAGAACAAAAAAAGAACAAAAAAAAAAAAACACTTATACAAATTAAAAACAAGTGCAAAGGACAATAACTATCTATATACAATACAAAAAAACTGAAAATAAAATGACAAATACTAATATAAATTAAAACCAGCAACTGCAAATTACAATAGTTATTTAAACTTAATACAAAATTAGTAAATAAAATGACACTTAATACCAACAATTATAACCAATTTTCAGGTTGAGCAGAGTAGACCAAGATTGAACGAGAAGAGGCAATAATGGTCAGCTGTTAAGTGCCCGCTCTCCGCCCATCACCGTTTCAAAACAACAACAACAACTCTACAAGGAAAGGTTGAGACTTAAGTCCACATATCTGTGACGAAATCACCTCATTCTTTACATTTTCCTGTGCCATTCGTGAATTCATTCTGTGTCATTCCCTTTCTGTTTTCGCACCTCTGACTGTGGTTGTGATTTTAGATTCATTGTTTACACTCTCTTCATTTATTTCAAGTCATGTCTGGGTTTAATTGACCATCCGTTGTGAGATTAGACACATGTGGGTAAATTTTGGCCTTCACTGACGATTATTAATTTCGTGTAGTGATACCAGATGTTTATAAGAAGACAATGACAATGAATGGGAGCGACCAGATTAATACGTAAACAAAGCGGAGATGGCCACAGTCAGTTGTCTTATCACTAATACGGCTGTTGTTATCTCCGATTTCCTGTCTGAGATGGAACAAAAAATAACACAGGTTTGTTGCTTGATAATTGGGCCTGATATATATATATATATATATATATATATATATATATATATATATATATATATATATATATATATATATATATATAATCTAATGTAGGTTCTAATGATGGGGTTTGTACTTTTCAACATATTTTATGTCATGATTATAATTACATACTATGAATGTAAGTGTTGCACCTCTTTTGCACACCACAATGTGTTCATTAAATTGAAACGTTGCAGTGCTCAACGAGAGGGGTGCTAAGCGTAGAATGACGAAGAATATAGTATTACGTAACTGCATGTGCAGAGCCGGACAGGCTGCGTTATATGAGTGTTCTCTTGCTACCGCTATGTCTGTCATTATACTTGTGTATAAGGACAGTGTTTGTGCCTATTGATGCCTTGAGATTCTTATAAAGTAGATGAGTATTCTGAGAATATTGATAAATCATATAACTCTGTCGCATACCATAACTCTGTGGACTTAACAGAGAAGTGTTGAATGCACCGTTACTGTTGTAGTGTAACGGGCTTGGCATTATGGCCCAGTAGAGTTGGCCCTATGGACAGTGTATAACTACGAATTATATCAATGTAGAGCAATCAGCCTTACAAGCTGTCTCTGCAAAACTATGGAACGTATCATCAACCTCAGGCTATAGTGGTACCTTGAAAGTGAAAACCTTCTTTTATTACAGCAGGCGGCTTTAGGTAGTGTTACTCTACCGAAGATCAGGCAACTTACCTTTCCCAAGAGATTGCGGATGCGTTCCAAGATAAGAAACTGGTACTAGCAGCATGGATAGATCTAAGGAAAGCATTTGACAAGGTTTGGATAGAAGGGCTTCTGAAGAAACTGAGAAACTGTAGAGTGAATGGTAGGATGTACAAATGGGTGAAAGCATACTTGCATAACAGAAGAGTCCGAGTACAACTATATGGCCTCAAGAGTAAGTAGATTCTACTGCGTCATGGCGTCCCTCAAGGAGGGGTTCAGTCCCCCACACTTTTCCTAATCTACATCAACGACCTGGGTGCTGAATTACCATATGGAATGACAGTGGCAATGTACGCTGATGACCTGGTAATATGGTGCACAGATGAGCATGCAACAGTGGCCACCAAACTGCTACAAAGAACTATAGATACCTTAACCTCATGGGCAAATAGATGGTGTGTCAGCATCAATACAGACAAGTGCAGCACTACGCTCTTCACCCTCTCTCCCAAGGAAAAAGCTGGTGTCATCAAGATAAATGAAGAGCTCCTGAGAGATGGTAAATAACCCACCTATCTCGGAGTTACATTCGATGATAGGCTGACATGGAAGCAGCACATCAACAAGGCAGCAACAAAGGCCAGGAGGAAGTTAGCCATCCTGAGAAAACTAAGTGGAACCACATGGAGAGCCAGCGGGAAATACTTAGTAAAGTTTACCAGCAGGGCATACAACCACACCTGAACTATGGGTCAGCTGCGTGGTGTCCAGGATCAAATACCACATTACAAGAGCTAGATAAGGTGCAAAACCAGGCGCTTAGGGTCACCACGGGGGTAATGAAGTCAACGCCTAAAGTGGAGGTGGAGAAAATGGGGAGGATACAAGCACTGAGAGAATGCAGAGACAGGAAAGTGCTAACACAGGTAGAAAAGTTCATCTGTATGCTAAGCCATCCAATGAAGGACCGATTCCAAAACCTAGCAATGGGGCGACTGAAAAGAAGCAGCTTTATCCACCAGGCCAAATGATTTCGTAGACAAACCTCAGACCTGTCTGAAGTTGACAGCCCCCTAAAGTCTGTGCCAGAACAAACCCCTTGGAGAGAGGAGCCTGGACTACCAGTACACATCCAGACAAAAGTGAAAGGAATATTTGACAGGGATGAACAGAACAGCGTGCAACGTAGGACAGTCACTCTCAGTTTCCTGGATGATGAATACACACAGGACCTCTGGGTCCGAGTATACACGGATGGGTCCGCACAGAATACAGTAAAGAATGGAGGAGCAGGAGTGTACATAGAATACCCAAACAACACTAGATACGGTGAGAGTACCAACTGGGAAATTCTGTAACAACTATGATGCAGAAATCCATGCAATCAAGGTAACAACTGAGAAACTGTTGAACACCAATCTCGGTCCACAGCCTGTTGTATTCCTGACTGATGCAAGATCAACACTCCAAGCACTTCAGTCCAGAAAATTGCCAGGTATACAAGCCCAAATTTCTTAACTGTGCAACCAGCGCAGGATCGCCATGCAGTGGATACCGTCTCATTGTGGAATACCGGGAAACGAGATAGAGAGCGGACCGACTGGCTAAAGAAGGTGCTGCAGACGAGCAACCGGATGTACCAGTTACGTACCATCAGAAGAACAGGATGATCAAATTAATCAGAAAGCCACCAACACCAACACAGGATGACTACCAAGCTATGATCAGATCAGAACAAATTGTCATTCTGCGCCTCAGAACAGGACACAACCGACTCCGCAGCCACATGTATACAAAATTCAAGATTGGCAATTCAGCCATGTGTACATGTGGACAGGCACCCCAGACTGCGGAGCACATACTTCAAGATTGGTCCGAATATGAAATAGTGAGGCTGTTACGGTCTCACTGTATCTTTTCTTGCCAGTTGTTATTAAAAGATTCAGCACCGTTGGACGTAAGTTTATTGGGTTGCTTGTCAATATTTCAGATAATATGATTCATCTATTCTAATTCCAGATTTATAGTTCGATTGCAGTTTTAAGCCATTATTGTGTGATTAAATTATTATTATATTCAGTGTCGTTGTTGTATATTAATTCTTCCGCAGTGTTGGTTAAATTATAGTTAGTCTTATGAATACCTGTGATAACCTGGACTGACCTTGCAAGGATTAACAACAGTCACAGCACAGAGTGAGAACTTGAATAATTCAGGCAATCAACAAGTTCCATTGACGACTGAACAATTTAATATATACTTTTGCACAATGAGCGTAACACATTACTCACACATTTAACTTGGCTTTAACATAGTCCTAAGCTCTACACAATGTTCCTCTCACAGACTTAGCTCGTCTGGGTTAACCGTTAAGTTTATAGCGTAATAGAGTGTGCAACCAACTCCTACTGAATCCGATCCTTAGAATTATTATCTCTTCACAATACTTATGAGTACATTATCCGTAAATCTATAGATCCTGTCTATGTATCATTAAACAACATCTTTGGCTTGCATCGCCAGGCTTTAACTGCCATGTATAAAAGTTCAAGGTGAACGTAATCTGCGTTGTTCGCGATTCTAATCTGGACTCTACCTGGTCCTATATTCAATTTGATACGGATCCTTACGCTATTTTACACTTTCCAGTGGATCTGCCGTTCCACATATATATTTAGTCAGTGGCTATGCCACATATTAAAACACGATCCTTAAGTGGGTTTACCACACATTCCAACACTGCCATTCGGCTCAATGGCCATACATAGACTTTCCTAGTCTTTAGACACATATCCTTATATTGGCTTAAAGCCAGAACACAACGGTTCTACACATGAGTAAGTGGCTATACCACACAATTGAAACACTATCCATAAGTGGCTGTGCCACACATTGAAACACTGTCGGATGGCACGCCGGCCATCAGGCCCGCAGGCCATAGGTAGACTACTGTAACTAGGCTTGACGCGTCATACATCGATATGCGCGATTTCTGATCTTAATTCAATTGAGGAGTTCCGTGGTGCAGGCATGCGAATGTTGCAATCATTCACATGTCTGCAAGCCGCGAAACAGTCCTCAACATTATTCCCCCCGCTCCCAAACGTGACACTCGTGGCACGTGAGAGAGAGGTGGCGAAGATGTGACCGACTATAATCGATGCATGTTATCTATCGTCAAAATGATATGATGAAATTAATATTCATAATTAGAAATAATAATTATAAAATTATGTCCATTGTCAACCTCAAGACAAGAAAGTTATCCTAATCCTGTGATGTAAAATTTCTCGATAACAAGTCCGCGAGGTTATTATCAGTTCATGAAATAGGTATGATTGAAAATGCGAATTCTTGTAGTAAAAGAAACCATCTGTGAATTCTTGCGTTTTCCATAGTTCTCGAAGTGATAAACGTGAGCGGACTGTGGTCTGTGTAGAAAAAGAACTTTCTACCTATCAAGTACTTAGACAGTTTTTCTAAGCACCACACCACCGCGAGCAGTTCGCGCTCTCCTGTTGCGTATTTTGTTCTGCAGGAGTAAGCTTGCGTGAGACAAACAAGCATGGATGGAGTATCCCTTCATAGCATTGAAGCAAACATCCTGCAATTCCGGAGCTGGATGCATCTGTTTGAATCAAGAATGGTAAATGTATGTTTGGCAATAACAGGATAGGAGGATTCTTAAATAAATTCTTTATCATAATCAGAGCCTCTTCGCACTGCGGTGTCCATAATATTTTTTTTGGACTACCTTTGGCCAACAATCCGGACAAAGGAGCAGAGATCTGTGCGAAGCGTGGTATAAATTTATGGTAATAGTTAACCAGACCAAGTAAACTTCTTACTTATTTCTTAGATGATGGAGTGGCAATCTCCAGTATACGCTTGACTGTATTGTCATCAGGGTGTAATCTATGGTTACCTATGCGGTGACCAAGGAAAGTAATCTCCTGACAACCTATCTGGACCTTAGAAGGTCTTACAGTCAAACCATGGTGTTGTAGTGAAAAGAGGAGAGAAGACAAACCAGTAATATGGTCTTCCCATGAGTTGTGAAATAGACAGATGGCATCGATGTATGTGATGACATCTTTTCTATCGCCCAGACGGCGGCGCATCATGCGCACAAATGTCGCAGGCGCGTTTACAAGGCCGAAGCACATGTAATTTTTTTGGAATAACCCAAATGGAGTAGTGAAGGCAGTGAAAGGCTTGGCATGTTCAGTAAGTGGCATCTGCCAATAGCCTTTAGACAGATCTAGTTTACTAAAGTAAGTGGCCTGTGAAACTTGAGAAAGTAGGTCGTCCAACAAATGCATTGGTTCAGCGTCAGTAATTGTGATACGGTTAAGACGTCTGAAGTCAATACAAATACGGAGCGACCCATCCCTCTTTTTCACAATAACCATCGGAAAAGCATAAGGAGATTCTGATGGAGATATAACTCCCAATTTTATCATATCCTTTAGCTCCCTTTCAACCCTGTCTTTATGATGTAACGAAATAGGGTAAGGTCTTAACTTAATAGGATGATCATCCGTTAGAATGATGTCATGAGAGATTAAAGACGTACGACCTGGAAGATCAGTAAGTACATCGTTAAAAGAAAGAAGAATTTCCCTAACTTGACTTTGTTGTGACGATGACAAAGTCGAAGAAATTGTGACATCCTTCCAAGATTCGGAAGCTTGTAAAGATGGTAAAGCAAACTGTAAAGGAATTGAAGACGTAGTGTCTTCCTCATTCACTAATGCAAAAGAAGAAATATGAGGTGAAGACTCAGACACAGACACAGAGTTAATAATAGGAATTAACTCTTGTGGTCTTTCCACTGCCAATTTCAACATATTGACATGGAACGTTTTAATTTTTCCTCTTACGTTTATAGCATAGTCAACATCCGTGACTCGTTTAATAATCACAAATGGACCCTGCCATGAAACCAACAGTTTATTATCCTCATGAGGTAGAAGTAACCAGACTTTTTCCCCAGGATTAAAATATCGCAATCTTCTCCCTTGATTGTGGAATACTCTAGAATTTTGTGTCGCTGATTTAATGCTCTCGGATGCATATGTACACGCATCAATGATTCTTTGTCTAAGGTCGATCACCAGCTCGTAACTAGTACGAGTGGATTCATCCACTGATGATCCGACCAGTAAATCTTTCAAGATCATCATTGGGCCACGAGGATTAGAGCCATAGACGAGCTCGAATGGGCTAAATCCAGTGCTTTCGTGGGGGACCTCTCGATATGCGAATAAAGCGGCACAAAGTAGCCTGTCCCAGTCCCGAGGACATCCCTCAGTGATCTTGTGAAGAATCTGTTTGAGTGAACCGTTAAGACGTTCACAAACTCCGTTCGTTTGGGCATGATATGCACTTGAAAACGAATGGTGAATGGAGAGCATCGACTCCACTTCTTTCATAATATTTGAGGTGAATTGTGAACCTCTGATAAAATTTCCTCCGGAAACCCAATACGACAAAAAATTGGAAATAATGCATCTGATACCGACGCAGTATTGATGGTTTTCAGAGGTATGGCCTCAGGCCACCGTGTACAAAGATCTACACAGGTTAAGATATATCGAAACCCATTATTAGATGGAATAGATAACGGACCAATAATATCTATGGCTATTTTCTTAAATGGTCTATCTGGTACATCAGTGATCTGTAAGGGTGCCGCGTGGAATCTGCCCTTACGTGATATGCTTTGTTATGTCGTACATGACCTACAATATAATTTTGTGTCCTTATTGACACCAGGCCAATAGAATTGCGACGTGACTCTAAATAATGTTCTTTTAATACCCATGTGTCCTGCTATGGGAGAGTCATGCCCTGTTTGTAACACCAAAGGCCTAAATTGTTTTGGAACGACTATCTGATGAATAATTGACATACCATTGTCATAGTATCTTGTAAGTATGGATTTCTTAATTTGAAACCAATGTTGTGCTGATTTCGTATGTTTACTAACTTTTTTTTCTGCTAGCGCAAATAAACGCTGTAAACTTGGATCATTTTTTTGTTTTTCCGAAAACGCCGCTGGTGCTTCAGCAACGACGTCGGGAGACATAATTGTATCTATTATACGTGTAGATGGGGTGGCCATATCTGTAGCCAACTGTTGTGCTCTAGTGACAACAGCTTCTTCTTTGATCCACTGTCACTGAGCGTCGGCTCTTGGTGACCAAAGTGACAACAGCATTTGCCACCGACGGGTGAGATTCAACCCATTTCGTAATCTCATGTGGAGTGCAATTTCTAACTCCCGGAATGTTACCTAAGATTATCTCAGCCACGGGAGCTCTTAACCCACAAGCATACACCATACCTGTATAAAACGGTGTATCGATATAGACATGTGCTATTGGATATTCTTCTATATTCCCACCAAATGTGATACATTTAACAGTTTTACCCGTAAATGCAGAGGGCTCGATAAGCGAGTGTTGTATGCCGACAGTAGAAGAGCCGGTGTCACGTAAAACCCTTACTTCCTTTTCGTATAAGTATGCCTTGTGGTATGTGAGACGTCCCAAATTCTCACAAGCAGACATAGAAGACATTGTATGACCACACCGAAGCGTATTTTTCTTCTCTGATATCGGATGTGATTGACAAACAAAACAAGAGTCATCTAATATGCGGCATGAATTAGCATGTTTGTTATCATCATTCTCATGATCTCTTTTAGTAGTACATGCATTAGCATGACCATGTTTGTCGTTATTCTTTGAAGATGATCTAAAATGATTTGTTTTCTTTTTGCCTGATTTTGTCTTATAATAAAAATCTGATGAATCATCATTATCATTATTCCTTTTATATGATGATCCATGATTATTGTAATCACTGTAATAGTCTTTGTGATAATCATCACGACCCCTGCCTTTGTGGCCTCCACGATCATGAGGTGAATAACCTCGATAACTCCGACGATAGAATCTTGACGGTGATCGATACCGAGGGAAGTTGTAAGACCCCCGATATTCATGACGAAACTGTGTACGATATCGACCGTCCGTGCTCGGTGATCTAGGTCGGTGATCATAAGATCTATGATCATGGAGTGCTGCACACGTAGGCTGTCGCATGTTACGCATTGCCTAGTTAAATGTTTGAAGACCGAAAAGTGGGACACCAGTGTTTTGGCCTGAACAAAGAAATGCAGGGGTATTTTCCTGTGTGTATCTAGGGCAGCCAATCAGAGAAGGGGTTTCTTCGGCGATTGTATAAGGAAGAATAATCGTCCGAAACATGGTTAGAATTAGCGGTCGGGAAGGAGAACGGAATGACAGACAAGGATGAGAATGGTATCCTTTTGACGGGAATATCTTCAATTATGTATAGGTACAAGGAAATCAGAAGGGAGTAAGTAGTTGTGAAGAATTTTGCAAGACTAAGTGTCCGTGCCTTGAGAAATCCTGTGTTTTTCCTTTTCATAATTCAATATAAAATCGTTAACAAGACAGATATGGGAAAACAACATATGGATATAAAGGTCAACTCACGGAGAACGGAAATATATAACTCCAAAGGTTTGAACTGGGAAAGGTGAAATGCACGAGACCAAGGTTGGAAACTTATTTAGTACAACCCCCTCGAAGTTACAACTATTTTGGGAAGTTTGCTGGAGTTGCGAGCCTTGTTTCCTGTACGCCCGACAGCTCCCTATATAAGGGCGGTCGTAAATGATTTCAAATTCACTTGTACAGCGAAGCAAGACAGAAGGACAACGGCTGGAGAGAGAGAAACGTGTCACGGCCAATATCTTGTTATTTGCAGCCAGGCAGTTCTGTTACTCCACAAAAGCCAGTCTTTACTGATCTTAATTAGATCCTGCGAGGGTATGTAAAGTTACTATGTAAAATAATACAGTAATTACAACTTTATTTCAGGATTTGTTTAATCTATATGTTATGAAAGTATCATGTATATTAATTGATTACTTGGTATGATTGTTGAAGATTGGAACCCGAAATATAACCACCATGACTGAGTCCGTATCAAGGCTAGCACAATCCTTTTCAGGACTAATAACAATTTTTTCAGGACTACCAACAATCATTATCAGGGCTTATTCATTCTGTCATCAAGTTACTGCACTTTACAGAGCTAACGTGTCAGGCAGGGGGATACTATAACCTCATACCATATATGTGTGTACATATTATTTTGTATTATTTGATTTTATAAAATGTTCCACAGTAGACACCTGTCTTGTCACTGATCCATAATCATGCATTTTCACGCATACATCTGAAAACAAATTCATCTCACCTACAATAGGAATGTGGTAATTTTTATCCACAAATAGCCACATATCCTACAATTATCTGCAGGTTCATATTTGTCAACCAAAAGTCAGAGGTCAATGATCAAGAATTGCTCGATGATCAAGGCGAATCGCCCCGGCAGTGTCTGGATTGGTAGAAGCAAGACCTACTGAAGCTGTACATCTCATATGAACACTGATTAACCTAACAGATGAGTGATATTTGTGACAATCGTGCAACCAAGAAGTGATAACTGTCAAGCAGAGTTTTGTGATGACAATTTGCGTGATAAACTAGTGAAAGTTATAAAGTGAATAAGACAGTGAAGAAGTCTATTACCCAACTAATTGGAAGAGTCTAAAGAAATGACATTTTAGTTTAACTTGTAAAAACTGTAATTGATTTCGCCAATTTGGTTTTGTATAAATATAACTGTTGTATCACCAGTCACACCCAATCACCACAATTAGATAGATGTAAATAAAGAGGATATAAATTGTATTCACCAGCTTTATTCATTCAATATAGTTGATACTGAGTTTGGTTGAATTTTTATTAATATCACAGGTGGTCACATAGCGGAGGTGGCGCAGTAAGGTCTGACTGTTCTCTGAATATTTTCAGTCCAGATACTTTCACAGCCGTGACTATCGAGTGATACCAGTGTACTTCTCTGTCACTGGGACCTCACACATTCTGGAGAGAATACTATTTCTACTCTAGCATTATCATCTCACACATATAAAACCTTCCGCTACAGTGGGGGCTCGATCGCGGGATATTCTCGTATATCCTGAGCCATCCTCTATCTAATACATCTATCTTTAGTCAATCTTGGGCCACCAATAGAGGGAAAAAAATAAATAAATAAAAAGAAAAAAAAATGTTTTTGTAAATTCTAGAATAAGATTTTTTTTCTCAGTAACAGTACCTTAGAGTACTCAGTAAATATTGACTATCACAAGGTTGCACGATTAATTGTGTTGTCCATTTGATAATTATTTTGAGTAAGTTTAGGTAAGTTTTCATACCCTACTTAACTTAATATAATGGCTGACTTAGTGAAGTTTAGAACTGCGATCATGCAAATGGGAAAAGAGCTGGGCTTGACAGGTGATGCTCTCATCCAGTATGTCACAACTGAAGTGGACAAACATATGGATAGAGAGGAAAGGAAGCTGCAAGCAGAAGCTGAGAGAGAAGCCAAAAGACTAGAAGCTGAGAGAGAAGCCAAAAGAATGGAAGCTGAAGAAAAGAGGCTGCTGTTGGAAGTTGAGGCTCAAGCCAAGAAATTGGAGGCTGAAGAAAGGAAGCTACAAGCTGATAGAGACCATGAACTGAGATTAAAAGAGCTTGAAATACAGGCAGCGGCTACAACTAATGGTAGTAGGTCATCTCATTCGGATACCAGCGCCAGCCAAAGCACCCCCAATGGAGCTATGAACTTCCACTTGGACCCATTTGTGGAGAAAGAAGAGGGAATAGAGGATTACCTTGACAGATATGAACGATTGGCCACTACTTATGGCCTAGAAAAAGAAAAGTGGAATTTGAAGTTGTCACAGGGATTGAGAGGTGTATCTTATAACGTCTACTTGAAGATGCAAAAAGAAGATCAGGAAAATTATGAAGCCTTGAAACAAGCATTGTTGGTGCGTTATGAACAAAACGCAGAAGCTTATAGAATGCGATTTAGAACTGCTAAGCTCCAGACAGGAGAAACGTATCAGCAGTTTTCAGCAAGGTTGGAAAGTTACTTGCTGAGGTGGTGTCAGTTAGGAAACTTCAATCAGGATTTTGAAGGGATTAAGGAGATGATGTTGATAGAACAACTCCTGGAGTCCATGTCTCCTGAGACGAAGACATTCCTAGTAGAACATAAAAGAGAGAGATTAGATGAAATAATCATCTATGCAGAAAGTCACAAACTGGCTCATCCCCTGTTTCAGGGAAACAAGAAGAAGCAGGTAGATAGTTTCAAGTCACCCCAAAACCAAAACAAGTTTGAACAAAAGGACAATACAACTAAGAACAAACACAGATATGACTACAAAGACAAGAACCCTCTAGGATCTGACAAGAAACCTTCAAGAAAGGAAGATAAGTGGTGTAAAATTTGCAAAATTAGCAACCACAATACTGCAGAATGCAGACGGAAGAATCCTCCTCATCATGCTGCATGCCTTACAACAGGGAACAACGGAAGGAAGGAACAGGCAGTTAGTCCCAATGACCTCCATCATCCCCCTGTCTGTGAGGAAGTGACCTTGAATGGCACCCAAGTACTGTGCTTATATGATACAGGCTTGGACTTTGACTCGGTAGTGTGCTCTTCTCTGGTGAGTCCTGACCAGATAACCACAGAGACAGTGGAAATCAGAGGACCGATCAAGGGAGCAGGAACCATGACACTACCCATAGCCCGAATCAACATAAGATCTCGCTATGTGGAAGGAGAGATCAAAGCAGCAGTGATGGACGAACCTATTTACCCATTGATTTTGGGATGTAGGTATGTTTTCCTAGGAGAACCCATTAAACCTGTAGTTATGGCAACAGTCCAGACCAGGGCAAGCTCCAGGAAAATGGAGGAAAATCCTATTAATACACATCCAGGAGAGATGAAAAAGGCTCAAGCAGCTGACAGCACCTTGAAGCCTTGCTTTGGCAAACTACCTAAGGCACATAACCCTCCAGAGAAAGGAGACTTCTACATGAAAAATGGTCTACTCTACAGAAAAGCTGGAACAGGACCTCAAGGGCATGGACAGCTTGTAGTGCCAAAATCATACAGGGAGAAGGTTATGGAGCTGGGACATGCTGTACCTTTCAGTGGACATATGGGAATAGGGGCCACTGGACAAAGGATAGCGTGTCACTACTTTTGGCCAGGAATCACAGAGGACATAAAGAGATATGTGAGATCCTGCCCAGAATGCCAAAGAGTAGCTCCTAAACATAGGACTGCACCAGCAACACTAGGAGAAATGCCCATTATGGGAACACCCTTTGAACGTGTTGCAGTGGATATTGTTGGACCCCTCACTAGGACCAAGAAGAGGAATGCTTATATCCTGACCTTGGTTGATACTTGCTCTATGTGGGGAGAAGCAGTAGCCTTGTCATCTATAGATTCTAAGCATGTGGCTGAGGCACTGTTGACAATATTCACCAGGTTAGGTTTCCCAAATCAGATATTGACTGACAATGGTTCTCAGTTTAAGGGAAAGCTAACTCAAGAAGTGTTCAGGATCTTTCAGGCCAGACATTATCATTGCTCTCCATATCATGCCCAAGGAAACGGGCAAGTAGAGCGCTTCAACGGGACGCTTATATCCATACTTAGAAAGCTGGCAAGTGAAAAACCTGACACTTGGGATGTATATTTACCTGCTGCACTCTTTGCATACAGGGAAGTCCCACATAATTCAACTGGATTTGCTCCAGCTACTTTGTTGTTTGGAAGACCAATCAAAGGTCCAATGGAAGCATTGCTGCGAACATGGACTGATGAGAAGGCTGAGGAAACAGTGACATCCTCATATCAGTATGTCAACGAGTTAACTTCTCGATTAAAAACAGGGTGGAAACTGGCAAATGAGAACTTGAGACAGGCCAGGAGGAAGCATGCTGCTTATTACAACAAAAAAGCAAAGGATAGAGAACTTGCTGTGGGAGAAAAAGTTCTACTTCTGTTGCCCAGCAGCAATAATAAATTGCAAATTGGATGGCAGGGACCCTATGTCATTCTGGAGAAACTTTCCAGAACTAACTACAAGATTGACAAGAAGGGAAAAGAGAAAGTGTACCATGTCAATCTTCTTAAAAAGTATTATGACAGGGAATCATCAGAAGTTGCACATATCATGACCCTAGCCATTGCAACAGAAATGGAAAATGAACCTCTTTCCTCTATGGAATACCCATTGAAGGCTACAGAGAGTTATGATCAAGTGAATATTAGTGATCATTTAACTCCTGAGCAGAGGAGGCAAGTTCAGGAGGTGTTGGAAATCAATGCTGATGTACTCACAGATAAGCCTGGTTGTACAAATCTGTTAGAGTACAACATGACGGTAACCGATCCCACACCAGTATGTATGAAGACTTACCCTATCCCTTATGCAAAAGCACAGGCACTACGGGAAGAGATTGATTATTTATTAAAGGAGAAGATCATCTCAAAGTCGGAATCTCCCTACAACTCCAGTGTAGTGCTATTAAGGAAACCTAGTGGAGAACATAGGTTGTGCATAGATTACAGGAAGTTAAATGCGGTCACAGAATCTCAAGTGGATCCGTTACCTGACACCAACCAATTGTTCTCTACACTGAGTGAAGCTAGGTATTTTTCTAAAGTAGATCTAAGCAAGGGATACTACCAAATACCAGTGAAACCAGAAATAAGGCACATGTTGGCATTCAGTACATCGGAAGGACATTATGAGTTCAATGTACTGCCATTTGGCTTGAAAAATGCACCAAGTGTATTTTCAAGAATGATGAGGAAACTGTTGGAGCCTCTAAAAAATCCACACATCACTAACTTCATGGATGACATACTTGTTGCTACCAATACATTTGAGGAGCATGTAGAATCACTCTCCATGTTGTTTGACAGACTAAGAGAAACTGGACTGACTGCACGTCCATCCAAGTGTTATATTGGGTGTAAGGAATTGGAATTCCTTGGTCACACTATTTCTAGAGGTCACATGTCTCCTGACCCAAAGAATATTGAGAAGTTGAAGAAGGCACCCAGACCAAGAACTAAGAAAGATGTAAGGTCATTTGTGTCCTTATGCGGATTTTACCAAAAGTATATATCCAACTTTAACTCTCTGTGTGCACCGTTAACAGACTTAACGAAGAAAGGTCAGCCTGATAATATTCAGTGGAATGCTGAGTGTGAGAACGCTTACACGGACTTAAAGAAAAAACTCACCAGCAAACCCATCCTTGCATTACCCGATATCACTCAGGAATTTGTATTGCGAACGGATGCAAGTAATATTGGAATAGGAGCAACGCTGTTGCAAAAATCAAAAGCCCAGCCGGAAGAACTTTTACCAGTCGCCTACGCTAGTAGGAAACTAAATTCGGCCGAACTGAACTATTCTACTATAGAGAAAGAATGTTTGGCGGTAGTCTGGTCCATCGAGAAGTTCTCGACCTATTTGTACGGCAAACATTTCATATTACAGAATGACCATCAACCTCTCACATTTTTGGCGGTGTCAAGAAAATTAAATTCCAGATTGCTCAGATGGAGTCTACTTTTAGCGCCATATTCGTTTACAGTGCATTACATCCCTGGTAAAGAAAATGTTGGATCAGATTTTCTTAGTCGACACCCAACTGAGATAGAACGAGAGTAAGAAGAACATTAACTACGGCAAAGCTTACAGTTGTTAGCTGTAGAAATCTACAGCTTAAAAGAGAGGGAGGCTCTGTCGCATGTTACGCATTGCCTAGTTAAATGTTTGAAGACCGAAAAGTGGGACACCAGTGTTTTGGCCTGAACAAAGAAATGCAGGGGTATTTTCCTGTGTGTATCTAGGGCAGCCAATCAGAGAAGGGGTTTCCCACGGTCAGATAGAACGACTTCGGCGATTGTATAAGGAAGAATAATCGTCCGAAACATGGTTAGAATTAGCGGTCGGGAAGGAGAACGGAATGACAGACAAGGATGAGAATGGTATCCTTTTGACGGGAATATCTTCAATTATGTATAGGTACATGGAAATCAGAAGGGAGTAAGTAGTTGTGAAGAATTTTGCAAGACTAAGTGTCCGTGCCTTGAGAAATCCTGTGTTTTTCCTATTCATAATTCAATATAAAATCGTTAACACGACAGATATGGGAAAACAACATATGGATATAAAGGTCAACTCACGGAGAACGGAAATATATAACTCCAAAGGTTTGAACTGGGAAAGGTGAAATGCACGAGACCAAGGTTGGAAACTCATTTAGTACAACCCCCTCGAAGTTACAACTATTTTGGGAAGTTTGCTGGAGTTGCGAGCCTTGTTTCCTGTACGCCCGACAGCTCCCTATATAAGGGCGGTCGTAAATGATTTCAAATTCACTTGTACAGCGAAGCAAGACAGAAGGACAACGGCTGGAGAGAGAGAAACGTGTCACGGCCAATATCTTGTTATTTGCAGCCAGGCAGTTCTGTTACTCCACAAAAGCCAGTCTTTACTGATCTTAATTAGATCCTGCGAGGGTATGTAAAGTTACTATGTAAAATAATACAGTAATTACAACTTTATTTCAGGATTTGTTTAATCTATATGTTATGAAAGTATCATGTATATTAATTGATTACTTGGTATGATTGTTGAAGATTGGAACCCGAAATATAACCACCATGACTGAGTCCGTATCAAGGCTAGCACAATCCTTTTCAGGACTAATAACAATTTTTTCAGGACTACCAACAATCATTATCAGGGCTTATTCATTCTGTCATCAAGTTACTGCACTTTACAGAGCTAACGTGTCAGGCAGGGGGATACTATAACCTCATACCATATATGTGTGTACATATTATTTTGTATTATTTGATTTTATAAAATGTTCCACAGTAGACACCTGTCTTGTCACTGATCCATAATCATGCATTTTCACGCGTACATCTGAAAACAAATTCATCTCACCTACAATAGGAATGTGGTAATTTTTATCCACAAATAGCCACATATCGTACAATTATCTGCAGGTTCATATTTGTCAACCAAAAGTCAGAGGTCAATGATCAAGAATTGCTCGATGATCAAGGCGAATCGCCCCGGCAGTGTCTGGATTGGTAGAAGCAAGACCTACTGAAGCTCTACATCTCATATGAACACTGATTAACCTAACAGATGCGTGATATTTGTGACAATCGTGCAACCAAGAAGTGATAACTGTCAAGCAGAGTTTTGTGATGACAATTTGCGTGATAAACTAGTAAAAGTTATAAAGTGAATAAGACAGTGAAGAAGTCTATTACCCAACTAATTGGAAGAGTCTAAAGAAATGACATTTTAGTTTAACTTGTAAAAACTGTAATTGATTTCGCCAATTTGGTTTTGTATAAATATAACTGTTGTATCACCAGTCACACCCAATCACCACAATTAGATAGATGTAAATAAAGAGGATATAAATTGTATTCACCAGCTTTATTCATTCAATATAGTTGATACTGAGTTTGGTTGAATTTTTATTAATATCACAGGTGGTCACATAGCGGAGGTGGCGCAGTAAGGTCTGACTGTTCTCTGAATATTTTCAGTCCAGATACTTTCACAGCCGTGACTATCGAGTGATACCAGTGTACTTCTCTGTCACTGGGACCTCACACATTCTGGAGAGAATACTATTTCTACTCTAGCATTATCATCTCACACATATAAAACCTTCCGCTACATAGGCATAGGATCTCGTGGACAAGATCGATGGACATCCTTATTCGGATGTGCCGTGACAAACTGTCTACCAAATTTTTCATATTCTGCAATAGAGTTAGGGTGTCTCTCTTGTAAGAAGGATTCTAAATCATGACTACATGAGGAGAGCACTTTATCACGTAGCATGAGATCCATTAACCCCTCATATGATTTGGTAATACCTGATAATTCTATCCATCTATTGAAATAATGTTTAATGGAAGCAATAAATTCCCCAAAGTCAGCGTCCTTACTAGGCTTAACCATATGGAAACGTTCTCGGAATCCAGATTCAGTTAACTGGAACCGTCTAAGAAGTACTTCTTTTACGACATCAAAATCGTTTCTGCTTTTCTCATCTAGATTCATGAAAACCGTGAGTGAGTCCACGGTCAAAAAATCAACCAAAGGACTATTCCATCTTTCCTTAGGTATGTTCAAACCTGTAACTTTCATAATAAATCTTGATAAAAATGAATCGATGCAATCTCTAGATTGATCGAAATGTGGCATCTTCAATTTTGGATAAAATACATTTGAATTAGCTGAAGGTCGGGACTGTTCTGATTGCACCCTAGCCAATTCAATAGCCTTTTCCTTCTCAGCATTTAATCTTAAAGTCTCAAGCACAATAGCATGTTTATGTTCTTGGTCTAATTGAAGTAGTTCCATTCTTCTTATTTGCATTTTCTCCCTATCTAATTCTCTCTCCTTTTCTTGTTGAGCCATTTCTTTATCTTTTTGAGCTAATTCTTTCTCCTTAAGTTCTTTCTGTAATTCTCTCTCTTTTTCTTGTTGAGCCATTTCTTTATCTTTTTGAGCTAATTCTTTCTCCTTAAGTTCTTTCTGTAATTCTCTATCTTTTTCTTGTTGAGCAATTTCTTTCTCTTTTTGAGCCATTTCTTTCTCTTTTTGAGCCATTTCTTTATCTTTTTGAGCCAGTTCCAACTTTTTAAGTTCGCGTTGCTCAATTCTTTCCTGTTGCGATAAATGCTTTTCATATCTCGTTTCAGCATAAGTCTGCAGATCAGAACCTGATTTACCTAGACTTTGTCCCAACTTAATAAAATCTTCCAACGTAGACATGGTGCTACGTTTCTCAATAACTTATATAAGTAAATTATTTGTCAATAAATATACTATGAACATATGAGCTTAATTAATTCAAAGTAACTATGATATTTACTATAGCCAGAGACAAGAACAGGTGACGATAAACAATGGATGGAACAAGCAAATGAAATGATATATTCACTTATACGACGCAATGAAACAGATAAAAAGAAACTAAGTAGGTACTAGACATAATAATTAGAGAAATAAAATGTTCAAAGTAACATTACAAAAATTTTACGATACAAGTCGTCCTAAACTAACAATGAGACAGAGAGATTTTAGATCACAAACGAGTAAAATCGAACAATACGGAAACTAGTATATGCAAATTAAATATCGTAGGCACGTGACGTTACAACTAGCACAAGCAAAGTGATTAGATTGCTAACTGAAGAAACATTTATATCCTAACTCAAAAGAAAAATTAATAATCAGTTAGATCCTCAGTCAGCGAATATAAGCAATTATCCCTAAAAGTCGTTAAAATTGCTTAAATCTTCCAAAGGAATATAGAAGCAATGATAAGCCCTATCCAACCGTCCCACGAAGTTACATAAAGTACATCGATAGTAAACACCTGATGATAAGTACTAGAACCGCAAAGTAGGACAGACAAGTGGCAGTGGAGGAAAAATTGAAGGCCAAAGCTAGCCAACTGGACAACACACACTAGTCGAAAGCTCTAATTTAGACAAGAACTTATCTTCATGTGGTCATGCCATTGTGATCCCAAAAATAAAACCCCAACAAGATGCTCCCAGCTGTTTGACTTGTTTCCATTGAGAAGCAAACTTGACCGGTTGATTGAAGATTTTCGCAATTGATATTGAAAGAAATTCTGTTGAAATACTTCCCCGGTTGCTCTGGAGGTTTAACAAGTGTATGGATTGTCTTTCTGGTTCTATGTGATGGTTCAGGATCAACAATTGAATGACATACGATCGATTTGATTCAGCGAACTCAGCGACCGTTGATCGGAGTGATGACTCGACCTTGACCTTCGTAACTTGATGTGTAAATTTGAGTTGCCAGATTGGACATGCGCCTTGAATGAGACTTTCTTGAACTGTTCAATTTCCACTGTTACTTTGTCTGTGACGAACTGAATTGATCTTGAAGTTGTTTCCACTAGAATCTTCCCAACTTGAAGCCTGATTCATGAACATTAGTTCGTTCAATTGGGTAACGGAAAAGATGAATTATGAAAATTGTCCGAACACTTTCTGACACCAGTATGTTACGGTCTCACTGTATCTTTTCTTGCCAGTTGTTATTAAAAGATTCAGCACCGTTGGACGTGAGTTTATTGGGTTGCTTGTCAATATTTCAGATATTATGATTCATCTATTCTAATTCCAGCTTTATAGTTAGATTGCAGTTTTAAGCCATTATTGTGTGATTAAATTATTATTATATTCAGTGTCGTTGTTGTATATTAATTCTTCCGCAGTGTTGGTTAAATTATAGTTAGTCTTATGAATACCTGTGATAACCTGGACTGACCTTGCAAGGATTAACAACAGTCACAGCACAGAGTGAGAACTTGAATAATTCAGGCAATCAACAAGTTCCATTGACGACTGACCAATTTAATATATACTTTTGCACAATGAGCGTAACACATTACTCACACATTTAACTTGGCTTTAACATAGTCCCAAGCTCTACACAATGTTCCTCTCACAGACTTAGCTCGTCTGGGTTAACCGTTAAGTTTATAGCGTAATAGAGTGTGCAACCAACTCCTACTGAATCCGATCCTTAGAATTATTATCTCTTCACAATACTTGTGAGTACATTATCCGTAAATCTAAAGATCCTGTCTATGTATAATTAAACAACATCTTTGGCTTGCATCGCCAGGCTTTAACTGCCATGTATAAAAGTTCAAGGTGAACGTAATCTGCGTTGTTCGCGATTCTAATCTGGACTCTACCTGGTCCTATATTCAATTTGATACGGATCCTTACGCTATTTTACACTTTCAAGTGGATCTGCCGTTTCACATATATATTTAGTCAGTGGCTATGCCACATATTAAAACACGATCCTTAAGTGGGTTTACCACACATTCCAACACTGCCATTCGGCTCAATGGCCATACATAGACTTTCCTAGTCTTTAGACACATATCCTTATATTGGCTTAAATCCAGAACACAACGGTTCTACACATGAGTAAGTGGCTATACTACACAATTGAAACACTATCCATAAGTGGCTGTGCCACACATTGAAACACTGTCGGATGGCACGCCGGCCATCAGGCCCGCAGGCCATAGGTAGACTACTGTAACTAGGCGTGACGCGTCATACATCGATATGCGCGATTTCTGGTCTTAATTCAATTGAGGAGTTCCGTGGTGCAGGCATGCGAATGTTGCAATCATTCACATGTCTGCAAGCCTCGAAACAGTCCTCAACAGAGGCAAACACACTGGCCCAGAGAAACAACACTGGAAGCAAAACTATACGGACCTCTGTATGAACTACAAAAGACAGTGAAGTTTATAACAGAAACAACATTGCAGATATAGACATATTACAAGCGAACGAAAGAAGAAGAAAACAAAAATCAATGTGCAGCTACTCGTTTGTAAAGTGTAAATAAATCTTGTGAGATGTCTAGAGTATTTATCTGCATTCATTCAGCTCGTTCCTGTTGCAAGTGCTCATTGATCGTTGGACAAACTCATGATATAGAATGAACTATATCACGTTATCTACATTAACAATATTATATCGCATCAGTAAGTATGCGATTATTTTACTTTCACAACGTTGCATTCCTATATATACAAGTATACTGTTCAAAGAAAGAAACGCATAGCTATCCGAGGGTGCGTTTTTATGAGTTTGTAAGTAAAATGTTATGCTAGGGTATATAAAAACCAGCCTCAAATGTTCTTTATAGTGCCAAATGCACGTGTTGACCTGAATTGCGTTCGTTTTTGTAATCGTTACAACGCAGTGGTCAATAGAGTTTATGACGCAATTTTTGACCACAGCTCATGTTGCGCGCACGTGAAAGCAACAAAATTTAGGGGGAACACTATTCACTGACTACGCAACTGAAACCCTATAAAAGGATAACGCTACAAGCACACAACATTCAGTTAATTTTCAAGCAGACATTTATGGCGTCTCTATCGATCAATTTAAGGAACATTGCTATTGGCGACTGCATGCAGGCGAAAGTCAAAGTCAGGTTGCCAGACATCTAAACGTGCATCAGAGTACCATCAGTCGACTTTGGCACCGGTTCCAAGCCACTGGCTCAGTTGAAGACCGGCATCGCAGTGGACGACCCAGAGTGACAACAGCAGCGGAGGATCGCTTTATTTGGCTTCGTCACCTCAGAGACAGGTTTACAACAGCTTCCTCAACTGCCCAGTCATTGCCTGCAGGACGTCATGTGTCTGATCAAACTGTCCAGAATAGAATTCATGACGCTGGACTTTGGGCACAACGACCTCAACTAGGACCTGTCCTTATGCACCGCCATCGCCAAAATCGACTTTTTTGGGCCAACCAGCATCGTCCCTGGGCAGCTGACAATCGATGAAGACGTGTCTGGATTAGTGATGAATCTTTCTTTTTGTTGTAGCGTCATGATAGACGGTGTAGGGTCTACCGTAGGCGAAATGAACGTTTTGCCCAAAATTGCGTTGATGAAGCTCCGCCACACGGTGGTGGTGGTGCAATGGTGTGGGGAATGATCAGTTACAACGGAAGGAGTCAATTGGTGCACATTGAAGGAGGCTTGAATGCGCAACGATACGTCAATGAAATTCTTCGACCACATGTCCTTCCACATTTGGCTGCCCAAAGGTCTGTGTTTCAACAGGACAACGCCAGACCCCATTGTGCACGGTTGACCACGTAGTTCCTGACTGCCAACAACATTCTCACCCTTCCCTGGCCATCCCTGTCTCCAGACATGAGTCCGATTGAGCACCTGTGGGATGAGCTGCATAGACGTGTTTGTCGCCGAAACGTTGCTCCAGCCAATCGTCGTGTTTTGTTCCAGGCACTCCAGGAAGAGTGGGCAGCCATCCCACAGGCCCACATCAGACGTCTGATCGCATCCATGCCCAGGAGATGTCAGTCGCTGATCGATGCAAGAGGAGGCCACACACCATCCTAACGGGAACGCCCGTACGCCAAAAAACTCTCGTGACCCAGATGCAAACCAAATGTCAATTGATTGGTTGACCCTAAGGTATTCGTGTGTGCAATTTGAACTATTAACTCATTAAACTAAAAAAGTTATTGAATGTCAAAATTATGGCTATGTGTGTGCCTTCAGTAGCTATGCGTTTCTTTTTTTTAACAGTAAAACTGATATATAAAATGCATGTGAGAATAAATGAATATAAGATGTGAGAAAGGAAGGGCAGACTGTCAGACTGGCCTGCGTGCCCAATTATCAACCCTTTGAAAAAATGTTCGTTCGTTCGCTCCTTTCTCTCTGTCTTTCTCTCTCTTCTCTCTCTCTAATTTCTTTCTTCATATGTTCTTCGATCTTCTTCTACCCTTCTTACCCAAAATTGTAGAGCAAGAACTACCATGTAAGACTATCATCAAAATGTTTTCTTAATGTTGACCTTACCCAACTCTAGTGTCTCCTGATATCTTGTTCCACTGGCAGTTCTCTATTTCTTGCCATCAGTTCCACATTGGTGACCTTTTCATAACATTTCAATTTCTTAGTTCTACTCAAACACCCATTTATGACTGTGTAACTTCTTGGTTGTAGTTTTTGTGTTCTCCATGTTTCACAACCATACAGTTGGACTGTCGTGATACTTGATTTTAGGATTCTTATTTTTGTGATGGTCATGATTGATTTTCTTCTTCTTCTTCTTCCTCGTTCGTCCTGAAAAGGACGGTGGTTGCGTTGTGTCTGTTTCCGCCTAAGCTGTGATATCTGCACCTTTCGGTCGACACATCCGACTTCTGCACGGCATTTTTTAAGGACCGGGTTTGCCTTCCCATTTCGATCCATGTTCGCTCAGCCAGCCTGCACTGCTGCAGACTGTTTCCAGGACCACCACGTGGAGGTGGAGCACGGTCTTGACCAGCTATGGTTCGCTGGTCCTGACGCAGGCAGTCAAGCTATGAGTCGCTGACTGCATTCACTATTGCTGCATCTTGGGGTCCCATGATTTATTTTGACTTCCATACATTTCCAAAGTAGTAAAAGCTGCTGTTGTCTTTTGTGTTCTTTATTTGATATCATTGTCTGTTTCTTCTACTTTGTCTACGGTAATGGGACGTTACTTGTGTGAGTTCACTTTATTGTATGGTTGTTTGGTGCAGGAGATATAGTTATATGGGTACAACGTACTTATCATACATGTCCACGGTTACTTTAATGTAAAGGGTAAAGGATCCCGTTACACGCCCATTGAGTCATATTTGGATTATGGTGTTAGACTCATATTTACTTGACCATCGGCACACTAGGGATGACGTGGTCAGCATCACGCTGGTCTCCTTAACCTTCCCAGAGTTGCTCTGGCACATAATTCATGAGGTTGGGTCGACCTCGGAGCCGTTTGCAAAAAACAAATTCCTACTCAACTGGGGATCGAACCATGGACCACCAAGCAAGGAAGCCAGTGCCCTAACCACTGCGCTACCGTGGCTGTTTACTTTAATGTAGATGACAGTTTATTTTCATACGAGAGAAGTTACATCCCCCACCATCAACTCCCCCCCCAAAAAAAAATATATACATATAAACACACATATATACTGTCACGAAATGGCTTAATTAAGAGTCTGTCTGAGTAAAGAGACAAGACACCAGTTTTGAGGAAAGTCTGAGAAGATAGTTGATGAGATTTAAAGTGACTGTGAATGGATGAGACTTATAGCTTCAAGGGTGAGAACCTAGATTGACTCTCCCTCGCCACTTGTCACTTGTTGCATAGCTACTGTCTCACCACCTCTTGCTCAGCTGAGATAAGGTTTACCCTAATTACTAGCCACATACACAACAATACAGTTAAAGATTACAGGTACAGTAGAGTGAAAGACAAACTGATCCAGTGCACATTTTATAGTTTATTAAACAAAAGAATCTTTACCACAGCAAAAATAACAATATTAACGTGCGAGTTCGCACAAACCTGGAAAACAGAACAAACCAATGAATGTCACAAATATCAAATTACCACACTCTCTTCCACATCTACACGAACACAACTAATGTGAAAGAAATATAAGTAAGAGTCACCACCACCTGAACACTAATATTATTAACTAAATTCACTAGGGAGTCCAACACACCAGAAGAATACTTTCAACTAGTTTTCACTAAGTCCGGTTTAACCATTCAGAGAAAGACTTATTAACTAATCTGACTAAAATGTCTCAAAGGCGCTACTGGCGGTACTACACAACTAACTTATACACCACTGAATCTTGCTCCACTGAATTCTGCAAAACTAACTCAGAGGCTCCTCTCTAAGTATTATCTATCTAACTCTACATTTCCTGGGAAAAAACAACTAACTCCTCTCTCTCCCCTCTACTTCAGTTCAGTGCCTTCCTGGCGATATCGTCTTTGTCTGAGGCTCAGATGCGTTACCCATCGTCAGGTACCTCCTCCCGTTAGCATTTATAGAAGTGTAATCTCCCTCTCTCCTCTTCAGAATAACCGAAGAAGGGGCCCTTGGTGACTATATATATATTTGCCTCTGGCTGTAGATCTAGCTCTGATTATGGCACTCAATTCTTCACACAAACGACGATTTAAACCGCTTTGGGTTTTGGCCTACTGCTTTATTGTGACAGTATGTAAACGATACCAGGCAACGTAGCCTGTTGTGTATTGGGCCGTAGAAGTCAAGCGATCCAATTTCTAAGCAATTCCACGCTGAGGTATATGTTTCCTCACGTCAGGAGAATTCCCAATGCCTCTCCGTCTTGCAGACGTAACTAGGGGCGCCAGTTACTTTGCGTGTACCCAGTTTTTCAATTACACTGATGTCTCTTACCCCCTTCTCCGAGAAGGCAACGTCCGCTGCAGGTTTACAGTTACCTACAACGCCGTGAATCACTGTAAAACAAAATAACAACTAATTTAGAATTGATGACACGAACCAGACAAGTCGTATTACTGTAGTGAGATCAGTGATACAAATCGCCAAATACAGTTATATGAAACCCTTACGCTAAGTAAATTTACCACCTCAAACCGTGATTGTTTGCCCAAAGTCATCGCCCACGCCTGCGTTTTGTGCTGGATTTGAAAAAGCATTTACGTCAAAGTGAACGATAACAAAACCACTGGGTTTTTTTTTATTACGCTGTCAAAAGATTTAAAAATAACCTAACGCGTGTCTCGTTCCCAAAAAGAATTATAGAAGAAAAGGCGGAGTGAAGGAGAGAGGGAGGAATAAAACCTTGACAAAAGCGTTTTTTAAAATCTATTAATAGCACGCCATGCGAAAGTAGGCGTTAAGGACTTGCTTATGGTAACACAAAACTAAAACGAGAGGCTGTAGTGGATTTTGATGGTATTGTATGGTTGATGTTACCTAGTGTGATGTATGAGGTCAGCTGTGAAGGCTCCTGAGATAAATGTAGATGTGAATTACAGAAGGCCTTTCTTACTACCACTTACGACCTCACACATATCTTTTTTTCTAATGAATGTAGCTACGTTAAAAGTCTAGGGTACTGATATGTAATGTGTTGTGGTAGATTACACACACACTCACACACATAGATATTTAATAAGTATAATAATATTAATAAACTGTATAACACACTGAACTAACTCAAGCTGTTTTAGTTTTAAAATTTAAATCTTTTGATAAATTTATTTGTTCTGAAACAAATGTTTAGTTGGTCAGAACATAAGAAATATTATGGAGTTATAAATGGAATGCATAATCATATGACATAATAAAATGGAAAATGTGTACCTAATTATTTAAAATGACTGGTTAATAATAATTATATTAAGATAGTCCCAGGAGAACTTATTATGCTGTTGGGGTTGTGTCATCACTCCCAGTCTATGACTACCAAACATTGTCCATTGACTTAGGGGATGAGTACATAGTTTAATTTCCCACAAGGGTATGTCTTTATTTGATGGTGAATTTGTTGGTGGGTTAGTTGGTAAAATCAGTTGGTGAACGTCCAGCAGGCCAGATATCACTTATCTCGCCTGCGTCGATCTAGTACAAGAGTCTGGTGGCCCCTCCTCTCCGTGCTGGGGGATAATATACGGCTGCTCTGACACAATGGTAAACTGCACTGGTCCACACTTGTGTATATCACTACAGCATTTGACACCGCTTTGGTGCCAAACAGAAACTCACAATTCTGAAACAAAAGTATTGGGTCATGTGTCAGAATTCTACCTCCTGAGCCACTTCTGCACACAACACTACACAACAACACCACACAGACTGGGTCAGATCTCTCTGACCACACAGCACATCTTACCCAGTTGGTTTCACATAGTACTAGTTCCCCAAGACTACATTGCATCTGAGATATGTTCAATAGCTTCCTGCTATTGAATAAGATAGGTGATATGTTCCACTGATCTCAACACTAGATCCTTTTTCATAGTTTCATTTAGGCGTTCCTATATATTTTCTTTGTATGTATGTCTCTAGACCCTGAACTTGGGCTGGGGATCTAGAGCGAACACTTCTTCTTCTTCTTCTTCTTCGATCCTTAACCACCGACCGTCAAAGCAGTCAGTGGCCATCACGCCTAGTGGCGTCTTGTAGGGCAAAAACAAATTGATTCCACTTTGCACGGTCGATGGCCATCCTTCGTACAGTGCCCCAACTCTGGTTCATTCTTTGCATCTCAGCCTCCACAGTCCTCCGCCAAGTTGTTTTTGGTCAGCCTCTCTTTCGCTTTCCTTCAGGGGTCCAAAACATAGCTGTTCCTGTGATGGCATCGGGGTCTCTTCTGAGGACATGACCAACCCAGCTCCAGCTACGAGCAAGCAGATCTTGGCTGGTGATGGCATTCGGCCAAAAGATGCGGTGAATTTTTCTTAGGCATGCTGTGTGAAAAGAGGACAACTTTGACATTTCCCTCTCTGCGACTCCCCAGCACTCCGCACCACAGAGAAGCACAGAAAGCACGCAACTCTGGCATAATCTTAACTTTGTGCCCGTGCTGCACTGGGAGGACTTCCAGATGCTACCTAGGCCAAAGAAGGCAGAGCGAACACTTACTTGTCGTAATCATTTTTATGATATGGCAGTATCAATCACTCGAATTATTAAAATATACAAACTAAATATTGTTCATTCTTACCAGAATTCAGAATTGAGAACACAGTTAAATTTGCTAGCAAAACTCAGCTGAGCTGCTGGCTGTATGATGGCGTCCCACTATATATTTGTATTCTTCTGGAATCAACACCACTAATAATTTAAACTGCGTCTCTGAACAGACTTATGTCAAATGGCAAAATTTCACCTCTCTGTCCCGCTACTATAAAATGCGTTGACCAATCGCCGACTTCCCCCCTAACTTTCAAATCTACAACCAAAAGTCACTTCAGTCAAATCTCAGTCAAGTATGTATTACGGTCTGTTAGTCCGTCTGTCTCTACTTGTTTTTTCATAAAAAACACGCTTGGTTCTACATGCATTTCCTACACGAATCGGCCTCCTAAGTTATTTTTAGCTACAATTCTCCACCATTTCCCCTCTCTTTAATTACAGCTCGATTTTTACGTTTGCATGCTCAAGGCCAAGATATTGAAAATTTAGTGACATTTTTTTAACAGTGCAGTCGCTCGTCTGATATGAACAATACAGTCTTTTGTCAATATCTTCCTTATTATCTGTCCGTCTGTATAATTGAAAGCATATTATTTCTCTGCTCAAGATGGGCTATCAAACTAGTTAGGTTTTATTTTCATAACTCTATTATTAAGAAAAAACTTTTTTTTTTTTCAAGTTTAGTTTTTGAAATTTGTTCGAGAACCTTCTCTCATGTGTTTTGCCGCGGCATTCAAATAAAGACCAAGTATCGAAAAACGTCCAAGAAATAACTGTCTCGAATAAGAGCTAAGGTCCTTTTCTTGTCCATTTCCTTACTTTGTGTCAACTAGGGACGTGAAATTTTTTCCTTTCACCCCCAATTGCGTCTTTTTGCCGTTCGAACTTCTAACACGTGTTCAGTCATATCTTTCCTTTTTTGATCTCCGTTTCATTCCCCCCCCCCCCCCGTCTACAAAGGGTAAACGTTCCGTCTGCACGAAAGGCAGGCATGGGCGAGCATGTCTCCTAGTATCTTACGCATTATTTTTATCCCTACATTTTATCGTTAATTTTGGAGATATTTTAACGTTGTATCATGGTAAATTCATCACAGAGGCTAGCGTTTGAAAATCAACTAGTGCCTTAGTAACCGTTGTTAGGGCCTATTTTTTTCCCTTACCGTTAAGGTTTGAATAAAGTATTTGGACATCTGCTAATGCATGCGATGAAACCCACCGCATTGGTCCCTCTCCGTCCTGAAAATTAAATCTAACATAAGCACGATTGGCGACCGGCCAAACGCGTGTTTCACATTCTTAGAACAAGCGAGAGAGAGAAAAATATAAAGGGGGTGGGGGGGATTAACAAGGAGGAAAAACCTAATGCTAGCATATGCCTTGCGAAAGTGAAACTAATGTAACCAAATTGGGAAGGGTAGCGAAAACGGTGGTAATAAACATAGATGAAGTATTGTATTCTAAGTGAATAATAAATGAAAGATAGGACAGTTGACGACTGAAATGATAATACTTAGTTATTATATTAATCATTATGATATGTTATCTTGCCGTAGAGGAAAAGAATGTTATTTGAATAACTGTAGAAGAAAAATCGAAGATGAAAAATATGATAAAGAGAGAAATAAAAACATAAGGGCTAGATGACAGACAGTCGTCTGGTTAATAATTGCTTTTCCCCATTGAAATCGCTTAGATATTAACAGAAATAAAGTAGAAAATAAGAAAATGAAAGACAGAAAGACGAACACCTTGATATCCCCACACAACTTTGAAAATCGGGGGGAGGGGGGGGGGGACGTTACTTTTTTTGAACGTGTATTTTTGAAAGGAGAGTCAAGTCAGCGTACCCTAATCTGATTGGTTTATAGGAGCATAACTAACGAGGGGATAAAACGAAGGTTTCGCTTAACGCTTAGTTGCCACTTGAAGAAAAATATTTTCAAAGTAAGGTTATCATCAGACACAAGGAATTCATGCCCATTGCCTTTGCTGTTCTGGCCAGTGGCGATCTCAACTGACCCATTGATCGCCGGTTAACCTTAATTGTGTGAAATATTTCATTGATTGCGGTAAGATAAACATTATTATTGATATGTATATGTATTATTAATATGTATATGCATTATGGATGTGTAGAGGCTCACATAGATAGGCGCCAAACCACAAATTTGTGGTGTGCGACATTTGCCATTGTGGAAGCTTAAATCTTCTTAGAAAAGCCAGATATGCCTAAGTAGAATTATGGAGCAAATGAAAGTCCATATGGTTTGATAACTGATATATCTATTGGTATGACTGTAAGACCAGCAAACCACTGGCCGTCTTCGGAAAGTCACTGTGTTTCACATGACTTTGAAAAATAACTATGAGTTCCTATGAAAGGAATGTATCACACTGATGATATGGAAGATTATCTGAGTATGAAGCAGTCACAGAATAAGATAGGGACGATAGCTATTTGTTTAGCAGAGGAAGCTGATTTTAAACTGTTTAATGATGCGTAATTGTTATATGTGGAGAGATTTGTGTATAAAGTACTTACGAGGCCTTAATCCTCTTATTGCAGGGTTACATCCTATAACACTCAGTGTGCCACAAAGTATTATTGGAGCTGCAGAGTTCGAGGCAACAGTGTTTATTTGCCTATAACTTGAAGCAAGTGTGCTGAAGCAGTTTCCAAATCTCACTGTCGTGACGAATGTATGGTTGCTGATAAAGTCAACAGATTTCACAAGAAAATACAGATAAGCCACATCTTCCACGGGCTTAATGAGTGTTCATTTAACATTAACTCTCCACTATTGCAATAAAACCGTTTATAAAGTGATGAGACAATTCGTCCCTCATAATCGTGACCAGTCATAGAATCTAGAGCTTCACCAGGGATTTTCATATTAAAAACAATTACATATTGACAGTTAAGGACAAGTTGTCCTATAGACTTAAATAATTAACTGTACATATATTTCATTCCATTTTGAGTTTAAACATTCCTGTACCCAAAAAGATTGGTGGTACAGGAAATTAAAGTTGTAAAATACTATTCTAACTTTAACCACTGCCTTGTTTAATTACTTTTCATTGAGTTAAATTGTGTTTGTTGTCATACACTCACCCTTACATTTGAATTACCCTAGACACCTAACGAGATTGACACACAGACACCAGAAATACATAAAATAGACTCAAAATATATCGCAGATTGAGGTCGTAGGGTGGTAGCAGTCAGGTACCCTGAGAACATCATCATCAACTATTAGACTCAGGGACTTGCATAGCTGACCTCGCTCTGTAGACAAATAATAGTGATCTTGCGTAACATCAAAACCCACCACAATGACAAATAACTAATTTAGAAATGATGACACGAACCAGACAAGTGGTATGACAAGATGACTAATTTAGAACTGATGACTTGAACCAGACAAGTGCCAGAAGTACAAGGCATGAGAAGAAGATGCTGGAGATGGATAGGAACCACATTAAGCAGAAACTTGTTTATATCTTTATTAGGCAGTCCTTGTTCTGGAACCGTCTGCTTTGGGACAGACTTGCATTGTGAAAAGCTCAGATACGTAATATTGTGACTGAAAGGTACGTTAAACTTATATTGATCGTTAGGTTACAAAATATTTTGGTGTCATGTAATTTGATGTATATATTGAGATTAATGTTATGAGTGACTTTGATTTACTTGCTGGTATCTTAATATTAGACCCTAAACGCTATGCTGATATCTGAAGGTGGTCTCCAGTTAAATCTAACCAGAAACAATCCTAAACAGCGTGACGCAGCTAGAGTCATTGTCAGGATTATGCTCAGTAGGAGCTATAAAAGCATACAGTATTTCAGGGCTTAGTTTTTAAGTGCTGGGTATCAAAGAGTTTGTCTTCTTCTTCATCCTTTTTTTCTTCTTTTTCTACTGCTTGTTTTCTTTCCGGGTTTCTTTTCGTTCAATGCACATATATAAATTTTCGTTGATGTAATGTCTTAAAGGAAAACCATTTTGGCATAACTTATGACCATATGGAATGAATAAAGACAAAAAAAAAATTAGGAACATTTTATGATGATCCTTGACAAGATATCATAGAAGTACTAACTGACAGCACTAGTATCACACCCTACAGCTATTCGTGCTGGATTTAAACTCAAGATAGACACAGGACTCTTACACGCTAGGTTGACAGGCTATCGTCACATACCGTCACAAAAAGGTGACCCCTCACCTATTGTCACATACCGTCACAAAATTTTGACTCTTCCCTCCCACCTGTCATCTTATACCGTCACAAAATGTTGACTCCTCCTACCTATCGTCGCATACCGTCAAAACATGTTGACTCCTTTCTCCACCTATCGTCACATACTGTCGCAGAATGTTGACTCCCCCCACCACCAATCGTCACTTACTGTCACAAAATGTTCACCTCTCACCTATCGTCACATACCGTCACAAAACGTTGACTACCCCCCCCCCTTTCCGTGTCGTCACATACCGTAACAAAATGTTGACTTACACCCCCCCCCCCCTCATCGTCACATATCGTCACAAAATACTGACTCCCTCTCCCTATCGTCACATACCGTCTCAAAATGTTGACTCCCTCCACATATCGTCACATACCGTCACAAAAAGTTGACCCCCCACCTATCGTCACATACCGTCACAAAATGTTGACTCCCTCCACCTATCGTCCCATACCGTCTGTCGTGGTTGAGTTGAAGTGTTAGAGTATTTGTCGAGTTAGACAATGGTAATGAAATCGACAATGATAGTGAACTGGCCAAATTATAGATTACTTATAGATATGGCGTAAATAGGGGTGAATTTGAGACCAACCTGGAAGAGGATTCCTAAAGTTATGTCTCTCTCCAAGCCTCAACACACTTAAATAGTCTAAGCACCACCCGCTCTCCCTCTTTTCTCTTGTCAAAAATAGAGACTATAGTAAAGAGCTTGTAATATTAAGTATGGATGAAAGGGTCGTGAAGAGCGCGTTAATAAATGAGTAAAATTTATTACAGAAGCAAAATATATATGAAAATAATGTATATCAGCACAACAACATATGAAAATCTCAATAATCACATTGAGTATACAAATATGCAATTACACACCAACGAACACACAAACCACCAACATAAACCCCGTAGAACACCGAGAAATGAATAAACAGAGTTCCAATTCGTCCGCTTTCGTGGGACCAAATGCAATAGCTCCAGTAAGTATCTTTACGTGTAGATATCCTCCATAGGTGATGAATTTTCACTATTAAATACACTGTAGACACTATCTATGCACTGGTGTTTACACCCTAATAGCGAGAGAGGCTTGCAGATTTCTCTGTCTATATTCGGCTGACCGCTAATACGTGCGGAGGTTTTGGATGACCCGAAAACACACACAAGACGAGGTCAAATTCAGGAAAATCAGCCCACTTTGCTATTATCCAGCACGTGTAAGTTGGCCTGCGTACTTGATGTTTAAATCCGATTTTGGCTGGGTTGTGGACTTGATTTGTGACTGGGCGCTCCGTTTAAGCACACACACCGTCTGGTGTTTCAATTCTGCTAAAGACGATGCGCTGATAGATATGCTGAAGCCAGTGCTCTGACTGGTGATTAAAAGGCGAGTAGGAAACCACTACTGCCAACTTCAATTTCAGATCTTGCTTTGGTTCGTTACACACTGCGTGAGCTTATTTCCCGTTAGAGGGATTGGCGTTGACAAAGGGTTGTAGTTCAGGTAGGGGTGACAACTCGTGGTGCTAATTGCGTTCAGGAACCATGAGAGCGATGAGAATGTTACGTTCGTCGCCTGACTGGACTATTGCAGCAGCAATGGGGTGCGTCCTGAAACTGAGACCCAAAAAGAGACGACCTTTACATCATGCAAACAATAAAATTACTATAACGTTATACTAAACAGTTATGTTCCACTATGGGACTTAGAAATTATTTTAATCATTGCTATGATAGTCTTGGGCTGTCCTTTTCCATATGAGTCACTCTCCTGTTACTTCCACTCTATCAATTATCAGCATGCGCCTGCATAGGCTAATATATTTTGTACACACATGTACCTGTCAGTAAATGTTCTGACAGCACAATCTACTCCGTCCTCTTCCAACTAAACATAAGGGATATCTAACCCTGTAGTTCCAGCTGACTGGATATTGCTAGGCATCGTACAACATTAAGTGAATTTACATAAAAGTACAGCATTTGACATTACATAATAAATGGTATGCGCCCCTTGGGGTCGATACGCAAAAAGAGAAAAAATAATAACCTCCCAAAATGTAATACATGGAAAATGCAATGTTATATCTATAATAATAGGTTGTGAACGAAACCTAAGATATAATGTTATCTATAGCTGGTGACTGCTTTCTGTGAAAGTTATAAACTGGTGTCTAACTACACAAGTAGACATATAAAATTTCCACACAACCATTAGAAATTTCTGTCAGAAAGTAATAAATGACTATCTCCTATAATACAGTGTTATGGTGCCTGCACATCACTATTCAGTTTTAAGTGAATAACCCACACCGCTGACATTTCCTTACAGTAATGACAGTTATTTTAGCCTACTCTTAACCCAATGGTTAGCACTGAATGGACTCTGATTCTGCGCATAGTAAGCATCTGTTATTGTAAGTTTACCATTAACACATTGGAAACAATAACACTGACACCTGACTGCGTCGTCACCCGTTAACTGAGGCGGTAGGCGGCGCTACATTATCACTGAATTAATTACCGGGAGAAATCCTTTAAATGAATTCAAGTCACACTACTATCAGGTATATATAAAAGCTAACATGAATATATATATTATAAGAGATGTCTACTTACCCCGAGATGACAAGAAAATAGGCAACACAATTTAGTTCTGTGTTAACGTCTACCTTCGTCTCATTTGGTCATCACGTGCAGGAAAATTTTACGAGTGTGCTTGACTGATTAAAACCCTCTAGATTTATAGTCTATAAGTGACGCTACCCCAAGACTGGCATAGCCTGTTTCCCACAGATGCACGGCGTATAACGTAATCATCGGCAAGAAATGTTATTCTAAAATCTACATCACAAGCAACAACCGCGAGCAAGTTTCATATATAAGTCTTAATATTTCTAGCACTCACTGCGGCGTTCAAAGGCCACAAAAACAAAGAATGAACGCGAGTTTTATCTCCCCTGAATCCCGCTAGCGGTCCGCTCCTTCAAAGAAACTATGTCTCGCTGGAGATCAACGCTGTTACGCGCTACCAGCGTTTCCATGGTCAGACAAACACCAGGTGCAGCTTAGGTAATATTATCATAAGCTGACCGCTACTGACCAGTGTTGAATTTATAATGAAAGCCAGAACGAAAACAAAGCCGCGGGGTGGGGTCTGAGAGAGGAATAATGGGCCACGTAGGTAGAATCCGAAAGAAAAGAAACCCCAAAAAATATGCAAAAAGTCGAGGAAACCAGAACATTAAAGGAGTAAGAAAAATGGGACGTGTTGGTAAAATAAATTATCAGTCACCGTGACACCGTCACAAAGTGTTTACTCCCTCCACCTATCTTCACATACCGTCACAAAATGTTGACTCCCTCCACCTATCGTCACATAAATTTACAAAATGTTGACCCCCCACCTATCGTGACATAGTGTCACAAAATGTTGACTCCCCCCACCTATCGTCCCATACCGTCACAAAATGTTGATCCCCCACCTGTCGTCACATACCGTCACAAAATATTGACTCCCCCCACCTATCGTCATATACCGTCACAAAATGTTGACTGTGACAGAATGGTGCGACTCTTCTCGATCTACGTTTCACTACGGCAGTTTGAGTTACATTGTTATACTGATTTTTATTTCTTTTTTTTTAATTGTCGCACATTGTGTTTGTTCTCTGCTATTTGTAGTTTTTTATTTTAAATAAGAAATTGCGTCTGGAGTACGCGAATGATGATTTGCCTGAATTACAATTAAAAGGTACATAAATCTCACAAAATAATATGTTGCACCTTAGGCACATGTGATGTAATCATCACTCATTACTCATCACTACTCCAGTCGGAATCTGGGGTCGCTCTACTGTCGGGTTTCCCGCACGACTAGTCAGAAACAATCACCAGCTCTTGCAGTAGTGGTTCATGCATATACTGTTTTCATATGTTGAGGTTGCCAGCCTCATATATAACCACTTAGGAAGAAGAATGTCAGATTTCACATTAGTAAAAAAATTGTTTACACTTACCCCAAAATTTTGGGAATACACAATCTCTTTACACAGAATTAGAATGGACACAGGTCCGTATTAGATGCTTCGAAATGGCTTAGGTCTGGAAATTAGAATTAATTCCTCTGACGGCGGGTGTTCTGCAAACTCCTGGCCTTGGAAAACTTTTGTTTAATTCCTCTATGACTTGATCTGGGAAATTAGAGTTAATTCCTCTGACGGCGGATGTTCTGCGAAATCTCTAGACTGGGAAAAGTTTTGTTTAATTCCTCTATGACTTTTGATCAAATTCCCAAGTTTCCAGTCTTGTATTAAAAATGCGGGTTTACTTGTAAACTCCTAAGTTGCCCAATACTTGATCTGTTACTTTTAGTTGTGGCATTTCTAAGTCCAAGTTCTCCTTTTTCTTTCTGGCTTTTAGGAGTCGCTGATATGACTTGTGCGCTGTAGTCTCTCTGTGTGATCTGTGTCTGTGTTTTCATCACACTATATTCTCAGTTCTTAGTGCAAATCGCAGATCCCACTTCCGACTAGTGTGCCAATAAAATACATTGCATATTTCAGTTCTTCAAAATGAACCAATCCAATCTAATCTCGTTCAAAACTACGTGGTTATGGGCGTTTTTTTCCAAATTCGAAAAAAATACCCTCACTTGTTTCACGACGTTAAATTTAATATCCGCGCGTGACCTCTTACAGTGATGTCATATCGTTGCGTAAAACTTCCGGCTGCACCTATCTGCCTCTCACCATATTGTGACTATGTGTTCCTTGCGTAACGTCCACAAATCTTGAGTTTCCAGACATATTATCCTAGGTAATTACACACAGGGATGGTCTAAGCGGAAACACATTACGCAATACCACCTGTGTTTTGCTGGACGGATCTGTGCCAGATTAGCCACACCACATGGAGTTCATTTCATAGACCGTACACAATGCAAGCTTGAACAAATAGGCACAATCGCTTTGAAAAGATGGTCAGCCTGATAATACATGATAAAATATTATTACTGCCCGGGTCAATAAACGTGGCGTAACACAAACAGTCGATGAGTGAAGTGTTAGAGACTTAACTCTACTGATCCAACGTAGAGAGCAAAAATGAATGACAAAACAAAAATTATGCCACATAAAACGATGATCTGTGGAAAAAAATGAAGAAAAAGAAGTGATACTGCTGGAGGGGATTAAAGAGTGAGAGAGCGCACAAAAGTACAGGCACAATTAAAGACGTACCGTCACAATGATAATGACTGTAGAAGGGAAGTTGTAAACAGATATTATCGCCTACGTCACCAGACATGGTACTTGAAACAGGAATGCTTTTACTAATGCCACTCCTACTATTGCTTTGGCTAGATTACTGTTTTTTCAGTTACAAAGCTAATTGTTATTTTCTCTTCCTCCCGTTAAAACCGCTTGATACACGGTAACCCGAGCCATTCTTAGCCGAACAGTCCTCCATAACTCGTTACATCAATCATTATTTTTAATGGTGGGAATAATAATCCTTCTTAACTGTACAGCTTTTGCTTCCCCCAGTCAAGAATGTCTGCACGAAATTATACCCGGCCGAAGGTTTCTATGTTTATTTTTGTCTGTTTTTAAGCAAAATTTGTTTTTCGATGAAAAAAGTCACATCTTCAACTGTACATATTCCATGCTTACGATATGAAGAAAAAGAAGAAGACGATGAAAAAAAAAAAGACGAAGAAGAAGAATAAAGATGAAGAAGACGACGACGAAGAAGCAAAAAGAAGAAGATGAAGAAAATGAAGAAGAGGAGGAAGAAAAAATAGAAGAAGACGAAGAAATTAACGAAGAAGACGAAGATTAAGAGGAAGAAGACAACGACGAAGAAAAAGATGAAGAAAAAGAAGAAGAAGAAGAAGAAGAAGGAGAAGGAAAATAAAAAGAAGAAGAAGAAGATAAAGAGGAATAAGACGACGACGACGACGAGGAAGAAGAAGAAGAAGGGGAAGAAGAAGGAGAAGACAATGAAGAGGAAGAAGATCAAGAAGAAGAAGAAGAAAAAGAAGAAGAAGAAGAAGAAGAAGAAGAAGAAGGAAAAGAAGAAGAAGAAGAAGAAGAAGAAGAAGAAGAAGAAGAAGAAGAAGAAGAAGAAGAAGAAGAAGAAGAAGAAGAAGAAGAAGAAGAAGAAGAAGAAGAAGAAGAAGAAGAAGAAGAAGAAGAAGAAGAAGAAGAAGAAGAAGAAGAAGAAGAAGAAGAAGAAGAAAAGAAGAAGAAGAAAAGAAGAAGAAGAAGAAGAAGAAGAAGAAGAAAAGAAGAAGAAGAAGAAGAAGAAGAAGAAGAAGAAGAAGAAAAGAAGAAGAAGAAGGAAAAGAAGAAGAAGAAGAAGAAGAAAAGAAGAAGAAGAAGAAGAAGAAGAAGAAGAAGAAGAAGAAGAAGAAGAAAAGAAGAAGAAGAAGAAGAAGAAGAAGAAGAAGAAGAAGAAGAAGAAGAAGAAGAAGAAGAAGGAAAAGAAGAAGAAGAAGAAGAAGAAGAAGAAGAAGAAGAAGAAGAAGAAGAAGAAGAAGAAGAAGAAGAAGAAGAAGAAGAAGAAGAAGAAAGAAGAAGAAGAAGAAGAAGAAGAAGAAGAAGAAGAAGAAGAAGAAGAAGAAGAAGAAGAAGAAGAAGAAGAAAAGAAAAAAAAGAAGAAGAAGAAGAAGAAGAAGAAGAAGAAGAAGAAGAAGAAGAAGAAGAAGAAGAAGAAGAAGAAGAAGAAGAAGAAGAAGAAGAAGAAGAAGAAGAAAAAGAAGAAGAAGAAGAAGAAGAAGAAAGAAGAAGAAGAAAAGAAGAAGAAGAAGAAGAAGAAGAAAAGAAGAAGAAGAAGAAGAAGAAGAAGAAGAAGAAGAAGAAGAAGAAGAAGAAGAAGAAGAAGAAGAAGAAGAAGAAGAAGAAGAAGAAGAAGAAGAAGAAGAAGAAGAAGAAGAAGAAGAAGAAGAAGAAGAAGAAGAAGAAGAAGAAGAAGAAGAAGAAAAAATAAGAAGAAGAAGAAGAAGAAGAAGAAGAAGAAGAAGAAGAAGAAGAAGAAGAAGAAGAAGAAGAAGAAGAAAAGAAGAAGAAGAAGAAAAGAAGAAGAAGAAGAAGAAGAAGAAGAAGAAGAAGAAGAAAAGAAGAAGAAAAGAAGAAGAAGAAGAAGAAGAAGAAGAAGAAGAAGAAAAGAAGAAGAAGAAAAGAAGAAGAAGAAGAAAAGAAGAAGAAGAAGAAGAAGAAGAAGAAGAAGAAGAAGAAGAAGAAGAAGAAGAAGAAGAAGAAGAAGAAGAAGAAGAAAAGAAGAAGAAGAAGAAGAAGAAGAAGAAGAAGAAGAAGAAGAAGAAGAAGAAGAAGAAAGATAATAAAGGAGAAGAAGAAGTCAAACAATAAAGGCAACGTGTAAGAAAACTGGAGTTTAGAAAGTGAAAGTGAAAAGCCGCATTTAAAATGGTGTTCTTGAGAACCCCTTGTAACTATAGCCAATATTGAAGGAAATATAAATATGGCTGACTGAGAAGAAAGCGTAGAAATGAGAACTGCTCATGTCAATGGGAACTGGAAGTTGTGGACACTGACATGTCAAGCATCTCTACACTTTACAAAGATCACAGTGACATAGTCAAGAAATATTACAATTATGACCTATTATTTGGCAGATTAAGAACATAGAAGCAAACAGCTGTATTTTGCCTTTTATTTATATAGCTAAAATTAACAACTTACCCCAAATTTCTTTGAGAATACAGACTGACTTCTGGCCCAGAGAAATAGTTAAGACAACTTGACTAAAATGTCTCTTACACGTGGTCTGGGGTAATACTTTGCAAATACAAGGGGATTCACATAAGTCTTGGGCCTGACCATGAAGGACATGTCACAGAGAGCTGAAATTTTGTATAGTGTTTATACCTTTTCAATATAGCCACCGTCTGAATTGACACACTTCTGCCATCTCTGCTTGACCTTGAAAAGACCTTGGGAGTAGAACAGCCTATTTTTCAAACTAAACCAGTCATCACATGCCAGTATAACCTCTTCATCGCTGTCAAAATGATTTCCTTTTAGCTGTTTTTTTAAGATTTGAGAATAGAAAAAAGTCTGATGGAGCCAAATCTGGAGAATATGGTGGGTGTGGAAGAATTTCAATATTCAAATCGTTGGCTGCTAGCTGCACAAGCCGTGCTTTGTGAGAGGGCGCGTTGTCTTGAAGCAAAGGAAGATTTTGAGTACGCGTTATCCCTCGTTTTCTGGTCACAACCTTTCTTAGTTTGGTGAGAAGATCTGCATAGTACTGTCCTTTAACTGTGTTGCCTCGAGGCAGATAATCTTTCAAAAGGACACCTTTGCCGTCCCAAAAAACAGTCAGCATCACTTTTCCTGCAGATTTCTGCGCTCTTGGCTTGACAGGTGTTGGGGAGCCCGGGGTTTTCCATTGCATGCTGGCAATTTTGGATTCGGGGTCATAATGGTGTACCCAAGTCTCATCTACTGTCACCATGGTCTCCAAAAAATGTTTTGACTGACACTTTTTGAGCAACTGTTGACAGCAATTTACCCTCGTTTGCTTCTGTTCATTTGTCAACAGTCGCGGAACCCAGCGTGCACACACTTTTCTCATGTTTAGTCTGTTGTTTAAAATTCTATAAACTGTTCTTTCATTTAGTTTTACTCTACTAGCTATCTCCACAATTGTCATTTTTCGATCCTGGTCAATGATTTTCTTCACTCTTGTTGCATTTTCATCGTTGCACTCTGAGGCTGGTCTACCAGATCTTGGCAGATCAGCAACATTTGAGCGGCCGCACTTAAACTGTTGACACCAGTGTTTTACCGAAGTATATGAAGGACAAGAATCACGAAACACTGGTTCCATTTCCCTGTATTTTCTGTTGGTGTTTTTTTTCCCCGAAACATCAGAAATTTTATCACAGCTCTGGCCTCCTTCTTTTCCATTGTTTTGTCAAATCTTTGGACCAGCAGATCCGGTCAATAGGGTACATTGCGCCGTGCACCGTATCGGGAAAACCCATTAAAGAAACAAACGCGGACTTCACACATTCAGTGCAAATATGATGAACTTTAAATGTGCCAAGTTTCATCTTCCTCCTGTGACTCCTTCATGGTCAGGCCCAAGACTTATGTCAATCCCCTTGTACAATACCACTATGACTTAGTGTTCACGTTCCTAGGATTCCGGGCTTTCCATATTAATGAAATTAGAGTTTTCCTTGGATACAAGTCACAAGATGCTCAAATACGTTGTCTGGTCCTTTAAAGTGGAATCCTGAGCGTATTCCTTACTCTGGCTTGTCTGGCTGTCTTCTTGGCGAGTTGAATTTTCCAGTGTCATAGACCGGCCAAAGTTCCAGATTATATTGCGACTTTTTTGGCGCACGAACATTGTTGTTACTAACTGACAGGGCTTCCTTCAGAAATGTTGTATATAACATCTCAAAATTTCCAAACCAATCGCATTCAAAGTTGCTTGTTATGGTAGCGTGTCCTACCAACTTTCTCATGTAAATTTACTGCGTGACCCATAAGTTGTGAATTTAGAAAAGACACTTTCCATAAAAGGTAGTGTGGTTTCCGTCTAGTATTGATCATGATTTCCTACACTATTACCTCATTCCGTATCTCAGGTGCGTGTCTGCAATATTTCACCAGATGGATAATTTACTGCCCCGTACCTGTGCAAACACCGATCCTCGTGCGACCATTTGGGTTGTGCTCTTTCCAAGACAGAAATTAAGAGGTCACAATAGCCATAACAGTGATAAACAAGCTCGCTGGGCCATCTCCGTGATGTTTACGGCGTAATCCGGCGGCTGTATATTTGGTGCGCTAGAATGTGACAGGTATGACTGGCGGCCAATATTGCCTTGCCTGTGTCTAATCTCTCAGCAGGGATGATCAAGTTATCATACATGAGTTGAATTACAGGAAGAAAGTGTAAACCATGACGCGTAATGACCAAAAACTATCAGAGGTTGAGACAAAGAAAGTGGAAGTCACAGGATGAATTACAGGATGGCACAGACCAATGCCAAGTCTCTGGCAACTAATAGCGTCAATCGCGGTCCTTTACCCAAGTACATGCGAGGAAAATCATATCCCGTGAGAATAATGATTAATACTGAACATAACAGTACGATACTCATTGTATGAGACAGTGTCGAAGCCTTGCAAGTGGGGCTGTCAAAATCGTCATTACCCAGTGAGCCACACTACTCTCCCTTGAGCACGAAGAGTTATAGACCGTGTCACCGTCACTAGGCTGTGATAAGCTTTCATTCGTCTGTGGATGAGTTGAATTATTTAAATTATTTCCCTTTCATTGACTTATCCAAGTTTTGTTGATGTTATTTGTTGAGTAAAGTCTCTAGATGGTGGAGTACCTTGTCCAATGTCCAAAACGCTTTAGTCACGTCCATATGACATACGTGGTATAATAATGTATTCTTTATTAACCTCTCTAGACGTGGTATAATAATGTATTCTTTACTCACATCTCTACACTTGGTTACACACGAAGGAGGGGAATTATATTTCATCATCATCATTGTATTTTCTTTCCTCTTGGAGCATGGACCCACCACTGTATTTGCACACACCCCCCCTCCCCTCCCACTGAAGTCATGTAGCACTAGTTTCTGTTGCAATTAGATTTATATGATGAGGTTACCATCTTCATGTACAACTTTATATTAGTTGTCTTGTATGACATGTTCAATTTATATTAATTGTCTTGTATGACATGTACAACTTTATATTAATTGTCTTGTGCGACATGTACAACTTTATATTAGTTGCCTTGTACGACGTGTACAATTTTATATTAGTCGCCTTGTACGACATGTACAACTTTATATTAGTTGTCTTGTACGAAATGTACAACAGTAAATTAGTTGCTATTATGTTGCGGGTCTTATTATTTTTATATATAATGTTGTTAGGTGGTAACCGGCTGGTTACTCTGGCCAAGAAACTCCGATGGTTGGACAACGAGACCACGCACACAGTTGACGTTCAAAACGCCGTAGTAAAGTCACCAATTCGAAGTTGCACGAATACAATACATTTAATGTTATTTGAGACGCTGCTCCACATGCATTTTAAAATAAGCCAAAATATATCATGGCGTAACATATGCAGTCTTTGAAAAGTCTCTGTACCGTCGTAGCTCAAACACTGTCCTTTGATAGACTTCAAAGTTTTATTAATTCAGACTCACTTGATATACAGAATTCATTCTCCCTTATAAAATATAGCTAGATACATCTCACAGAATTATACTGATGCACTAGTAATGGTACATAATAGGGATATGTCGCAATATTATATAAATTACATGAGCTCAGACATACGTCCACTCGCCATAAGCTACACACATTGAAGAACCAGCAGACGATCTTCCCCCATCTGAGTTCCTAACTTTCACGTCTGCCATTATCTACACCCCGAGGCAATGACATCACTTTATGTGTTACCAAGGACTACGTATAATAAACAAACGATGAGCGTTGTCGAACCATCTTATGATATCGACACAAAAGTTATGAATTTTACTCATAACATTACTCACAACCCCCCCCCCCCCCGCAAAATAATAGAAAACAAAGCTTTCTTTATGTCCGTGGTGTGAGTATAAGATCACCAGATTTAAACATGGTATCATTACACTTCACTGTAAGTACGAAATAGCATAGCGCCCAGGTTTCTGCCACAGAGTAGGCAATTAAACACACAAAGTGTGGACAGTGGTAAAAAGCCAAAGCCTGCGAAGGACACACATCTTTTTTAACAGCAATGTGAGCTGGCCATAACTAAAAGTACCCAACATATTAAGAAATAATGGTAGCAATACATGCACTCACATACCTCACACCTTCCAAAAACACCTATCTGTCAAGTCCAGTATCAGTAGTCAATTAATTTCTCATTAATCAACAGCAATAATGTAGAGCATTAAAGAGTAAATAGATATGCAACAGCGTAAATAGATGAAATGAGACAGAGAATCATATTAACAAAGTGAATGAATGCAAAGTTATACGCTAAAGAAATGAAAGTTATGTGTACCTCTTAAGTACTAGTCAGCAAAAGTGTACTGTGGTATCATAAAAATTGTATCTTGCATCTAACACAACTGTGTGAGCAATTAAATAAGAATATGCCGATGTGTTGTACAAATTGATAATAGTATGGAATGTCAGCAATATATTGATTCAAAATGATTTAATTTTACACACTTCTAGGAACGGCGTATGAACAATTATTAATGACTTTACACTATGATCTTGAACTATTATGTGTAATATTAAGTAGTGATTAATGTGAATTCACTAGAAATTGTTCGGTTTTGACACAGATGTATGTCACAGTCACACTGGACTTTACAACATTATTTTTGGATTACGCCATTCTATGATATATTGGTACAACATATAAGCATAGTCTTATCTATTGTTCACACATATGTGTCATGTACAAGATTTCCTTGCTTCTCTTACCATTAATATGTTATATTAAGAAGTTATAATTTTGAGGCACACACTATTTTGATCAAGTCACAAAGATATTGCGTTCACTCAATTCATTGGTTTATTGTCTGCCTCATGTCATCTATTGACTCTATTAGATAATTGAATTAATTTTAATGCTTTGCATTATGAGACTAAGTGACTAATGTTACGTGACGGAACAGTTAGGTGTTTTGGACGGTGTGCGGTATGGGAGAGCCTAGACTGATATCATTATTTTTTTTACATGTTGGCTGATCTTGCTATGGTTACCTCACTTTGCTGTTAAAGGATTTATGTCCTCTGTAGTCGATGGTGTTAGTAATTTTTGCTAATGTCCACACATTACGTATTTAATAGCCTACTCTGGAGCACAAACTGGGTGCTATACTGTTTCATACTAACAGTGAAATTTGATGATACCATCTTTTCACTCCAGTGATGTTATACTCACACCAAGTAAATAAGGAAAACTTCGTTTCCATTATTTGATGGGGGAAGGGGGGGTGGGGGGTAGATGTTATGAGTAAAATTCATAAAATATATCTCGATATCAAATACGGCTCTATTATTTGCCATATTTGTTGATGACCGGTACCATTGGTTGCAGGAAGTTCGTCATTGCATATTGGGTTCAGTGAGCAGACTATTGAGTCGCTCGTGCTAAACGTCTGCGATCTATTGTCGGTCTCTTCGCTGTGTGTATTTCAAGGCGGGCGGACGCATGTGTCATAGCTCCCGAGTATTATAGCAGTTCGCGAGATATTCCTACTATGTTACCATCACTAGATCGTCCATAAACCTCCGTGAGGCGATGCTAGTCTATTTGTAAGAAACGAATTCTTATATTGAGAACATTTGTATTATAATAAAAATGCGTGATAATATCCTCGACATTGTTCTACTAGCAGACGTTACAGATCGATACTAAAGACTGCAGAGTTGACGCCATAAACTACTGTATACGCATTTCAAGAATGTATTTAAGGAGCTTCGTTGTGTAAATAAAACTGTATATTTGAATCGTCCAACCTGGCCTTCGTGGTGATATTATTCGTTGGTGGAGATAGGCTGTGTGTGGGGTCACTTACATACCACCAGATGGACCTTGGCCTGAGTAGCTGCAATACTCATTGAAATAATAATATAAATAATATAAAACCCCGTCAACGAGAACGTATCAGCCAGTTTCTAAGTGTCACTTGTAATAATTTATCAAATTCAGGTTTAAATGTGTTAAAATGTTCATCATGTTTCTATTTTGTGTATACTGGACATTAATATTGTCACGAACGGTTTATAGAATGAATGTCAGTACTCATGCTCCGGTGGGAACTAGATATGTTTATGTAAGTTGTGAGTTGAAGTGAGTGAATGTTAAGTTTGCTTGCGGGCATGAATGCATTAGTAGCAGTAAGCGCTAATGTCGAGTTCACGGGCATGGCTGAGTTGTTGTGAACGAAGTGGTGGTGAAGACTGGTCAGGTGTGAAAAGGGTCATGGGTAGAAAGGTCAATTCGAGACAGAGATTAGAGCGAGGAGAGATTACGTGGAGAGTGAAGGCGAAACGGTTGAAGAAAAATAGGAAATATATTAAGATATTGTGAAATTCGTTCCATGAGATGCTGTTCTAATTATGCACATCATACGTTGTGCTTTTCTTATGTGATGATTTATGGCCCAAAGCGGCAGTCTGCCTGTGTTATTGTGTTATACTCAAGTTTGTGACATAAAGTCGTCGGATATCGTATCTACGTGTTGGAGTTTAGTGAGTTAACAATTAGCTGTGAAAAACGAGCCATGTTTGTCGCTCCATGTGTATGTAATACATATTGTCAATGTGTACACACAGCAAGCACTTGACAATTTTGGGGGACTCGTAAGTGGAAGAGAGGACCCACCCCTAATTTTCTGCAGAATTTGTGACAATTTCGCCTTCTCATGAATTGTTGTTGAAAAATTACATCAAGCGGAACAGAGAACTAGGCCTATTTGTTTGAATCAGGTCACAATAACTTAATATGCAAAACTTCATTTCAGTGATAGTCAGCAATGGTATAGCTGCAGAAAGACTGAATATTTAAGAGCGAAGAATAGTTTAATCACTGGCGGAGAGGCGAAGGGACAGTTTTGACGAAATCGACAGTGTTATTTTGGAAAGTATCACGAAGAATGAAAAGGCAGTAATCAGTCTTGTTTACCTCGGCGCACTGATATTGGGTTATTCCGCCGGTGATGAGTGTGCTGATCTGTCGTCAATTTATCTGTGCTGTGTAGTTCGGCATGACTGTTGACACGAAAAATCGTCTGCTGGGTCTTGTAATGGAATAACAAGGCCATTGTTTTGCTGTTGATCGGCTGAAATCATAACATCTTGCCTGGAGATGGTGTAAGCAGAGAGAGACGCATTTTACTGTGCTACCCTTTGGACCAGTAGTGAAGAAGATCCGGTTCACCGTACTGAGAGCTCAGGTGCACGTAGGAGCTGATTTTGATATTTGACTGTGCTGTGTTACGACGTGAAGCGTGTTGTTTGTGGTGTCCATCATTGAGCTGTAACACCGGGACTCAAAGCCTGCGCCTATCTCAAGTGGAGCAGCGGACAAAGGATATGGTTAAGTTAAGTTTGTTATTAATTTTGTTAATTTCCAGTCTTCTGTTTACTTGACTTGTGCGTCTGTATATTTTCTTTTATATATATATATATATAGGCTATACTTCTTTTAATTAATTTATTGGGTTATTTATTTCTTCCTTGATAAGGTTATTGCCCGGAACTAATAGTGGGTTTTGTGGGTTTTTTTCCTTTTTCCATTCTTTCTTCAATAGCATTTTTAATTAACGTTATATTTGAACCCTATGATGTTATATCTAAAGGTGTACTAAACTTAGTTTATTTTGATATTAGTTCCTTTTAGGACAACAATTTTGCTGCGTCATATCTAGACTTCCTTCTGTCTATCACTTCTACAGTGTACTCGAAACTTATGTTATTTTTATATTAGCTCTTGTTATTAGTTAAGTATTCATATATTCATTCTTGTTTGCCCGTGCTGCAGGGTGCACGAAGAGAGCTGTTGGGGTTCTTCATTGTCCAGTGTTTTGTTTTTGTTTCGTTCATATTGTGGGGTAGTATTTAATTTCGATTTCTGTATAAGGGTGATTTTAAGTGGTGAGCACAATCCATCTTTCTTCATTGAAGAAATTTGCCTTGTGTTGTCTTTAATAGGTTTTGTGAGACAAATTGCGCTGTAGGGAACCCAATCTGTCTAAGATTTGGGGAGTTGTGAAGCCTCGTGTAATTTGTGGAACAATTGTTGGCGTTAGTTGTTTGCGTTTAGTTTGTTTACTTATTGTCTTGTATAATAGTCTTTCTTTCGTGGTGTTTTTCTGTCGTGATTCTCAGTCCTTTGCTCTGCTATCCGTGTATATAAGTTATTTTACGATATCCTGTTTTTGTTCGTTTGATAGGTTTGGGTGTAAATATAAGATCTATTCTTACTTTCTTGGTCTAGAACTTCCTCTCCACCGGCCTATCAGTTGTTGTAGCGTCGTGTGTTCTGTGATTATCATTTCAATCATCATCGTACCATTTGTGTTAACATAAGCAGACACATTTTATTTTGGTCTATTACAGTTTGTAATGCCTACAGACTGATACAAGAGATTAACCCAGTGTGTAGACCCAGTGTGAAGAGTTGTTCAAAATCTGTTGTGTATGACAGACGTTCTTCATAGGTGAAGGGGTATCCATTATAGTTTTCCAGACACCATTTGACATATCAGGTGGTATAAATTTTTTTTCTCTCTCTCCTTAATTGTTTTTTACTTGCATCATTTTTTCATAGTGATCATAGTTGATACATATTACAGGATGTCTAGCCTCTTGGATTTTATCACCAAGGGAGAGGCACTTGGTAAATCAGGGGATGAACTTGAATTATGGGCCAAGACAAATTTTGTGGATTCTGAGGAACGGAGGGAACGCAATGAGGAAAGAGATCTTAGGAAGTTAGAAATTGAGGCTGAAAGAGAAGCAAAGAAAGAAGAAACAAGGAAAGCTGAAATTGAGGCTGAAAGAGAAGCAAAGAAAGAAGAAACAAGGAAAGCTGAAATTGAGGCTGAAAGGGAAGCAAAGAAGGAAGAGACAAGGAAAGCTGAAATTCAAGCGGATAAAGAAATTACTTTGAAGAAACTGGAACTTGAGGCTGCTAGTTCTAGACCAGCTACTAAGGAGTCTACTCGTCCTTTCATGCTGCGACTCCCATCCTTTGTTGAGGGTGTCGATATGATGGACGTGTATCTAGAAAGATTTCAACAAGAAGCAGTATCTTGGAAGGTTAAAAAAGAAGATTGGCCATCTTTGCTCAATAATTGTTTGACCGGAAGAAGTTTACAATGTGTCTTTGCATTGCCAGTAGAGGATCGCATGAATTATGACACAGTGAAAGAGACACTGCTTCGAAGATTTAGACTGACAGCTCAAGGGTACCGTGAAAGATTTAAGGAGGCTATTCCTGCAACAAGCAATGACTTTAGTGAGTTTGTTGCGGAAATCAAGTTGCTGTTCAATAGGTGGATTGAACTATCAGGTATTGTGAAGGATTTTGATGGGCTAACCGACCTTATGCTACAGGACAAGGTTATATCGTCTTGCAATCCAGAGTTAGTGGCTTTTCTACAAGAGCGAAAGCCAAAAGATATAAATATTATGTCAGAGCTAGGACAGCAGTATGTCAATGCGCACCCGGGGAAACCGATTCACAAGCAGATAGTTGCTGAGACCTTTCCAACTTGTGTGGCTCAGGATAAAACTGAAAAGAAGCCATACATACATCCTCGGGCCCGCAGCTTAGACAGATATGTTGATAAAGATGGTGGAAATAGAAGATGGAATGGGGACAGAAGATATTCTCATAAGAGACAGTATACTTCTTTTGGGTCAGGCTACAGTAGAAGGGGTTGTTATAAGTGTGGCTCAAGGCGTTTTCTATCTTATCAGTGTGGGAGGGACCCAGAGAGGTGTCCCTTCAACCCACAAAGAAGTCCATATGCCAGCCCAAAGAAAAGTTATAATGGCAGTCCAAAGAGAAGCCCTTACAAGCGTCAAGAGACGGATTCTAGCTGCCCCAATTGTAATGAGAGAAGAAACAGTCGAAAAGAGAGCCCAAAGGAAAACACTGAGCATGCAATTTCAGCTACTGTACTTGATACATTTAATAGCGAGGAGTGTGAGAGGTGCAGACCATTGTTCGAGCCTGATGGCAAGCCTATTTTAATATGTGGACACACTTTGCCTTGCCTTTCATCAGTTGATGGGAATGGCACCTTAACTTTACATAAGGGTTTTGTGGAGAATAAACCTGTATCTGTTTTGAGGGACACGGGCTGTACAACCATTGGCATTAGGAAGACATTGGTTAAGGATACGTATTATATTGGAAAGATGGCCAAATGCATTACATTTGGTGGTAATGTCGAGTACTATCCATTGGCGATTGTGGAGATCGACACCCCTTTCTTGTCGGGTAGAGTTCGAGTATGCGTCCTGGACTCTCCCGTCGCTGATCTCATTATTGGAATTGTTAATGGGGTTCATGATTGCACCAGTCAGGATATAGATGAGTGGGAAATTGGGCATGATTTGTTTGCTAACGCAGTAATGACGAGGGCTCAGACTAAGGCAGATGATGCAAATATTATGATATCACAACCCAGTAATATCCCTGGGGTGCCTACCATTGCTGGAATTACAACATCTGATTTTGTAGACATGCAGAGGAAAGACATTTCACTTCTGCCTTTGTTTCAGTTGGCTGAGTCTAAGAACATACGGCATACCAAATCTGCTCGATACTGGTTTGAGGTTAGGAACTCCATTCTAATCAGATGCTTTGCAGAGCAACATTCAGTCATTACACAAGTGGTTATTCCAGTGGAACTGAAGAATACAGTGTTAAGGACAGCACATGATATCCCTTTTGCGGGTCACATGGGTATTGCAAGAACTCGCTGTAGAGTGTTGTCCCAGTTTTACTGGCATGGATACAATAAGGATGTGAGGGTTTACTGTCGGTCGTGTAAAGTGTGTCAGAAGACAAGCCAGAAAGGAAGGACTCCCAAGGCACCACTAGTAGCAACAGATTTGGCATTTCGCCCTTTTCAGAAGGTTGCAATAGACATTATTGGGCCCCTTCCAGTTATGTCTGATCGGGGGTATAGATTTATTCTAACATTAGTTGATCTATGTACAAGGTGGCCTGAAGCATTGCCAATGAAATCCATCACATCAAAGGATATAGCAGAGGCTCTAATGAGCTTATTTAGAAGATTGGGATTTCCTGAAGAGATTTTGTCTGACAGGGGCCGGCAATTCATTTCAGAAGATATGAAACACATATCTAAACTGTTAGACGTAGCCCAAGTGTTCACCACCCCGTATCATCCTCAGAGCAGCAGGGTCTGCGAGCGGTTCAATGGAACACTGAAAAGAATGCTAGGTAAGGTTACAGGAGATTTTCCACAGTTGTGGGATAGATACCTACCGGGAGTTTTGTTTGCATACAGGGAGATGCCACAAGAGAGCACCGTTTGAGCTAGTATTTGGCGCAAATCCTCGGGGTCCAATGAAAATTTTGAGAGACTTACTGACCGGGAATTACGCTGAGGATAGCGTTAGGTCAAGTTATGAGTATATCATTGACTTGCGAGAACGCATAATTACATCGTGTTCGATAGCACGTGAGGCATTACAGACATCGGGTGCAAGGTATAGAGCATACGCCAATAGGAATAGCAAACTTGTATCCCTCAGTCCTGGCAGCGTTGTTGCTACCTACCAAAGAAAATCACCTGCTAGTGAGCTGGCAAGGTCCATTTCAAGTAAAGAAACAGATTACCGATGTGGATTATCTGATATTAGTCCGAGGAAAGGAGAAGATTTTCCATATTAATATGCTAAAACCATATGTAGTACGTCCAACTGAACTGAAACCAGTTGTGAACGCTGTTCTTGATAGTACAGTTACGGTAGCTAGTGCAGCAGTCATCAAGGAAGATGGAGAGAAAGGAGAGGAGGTCAATCTCCAGATCCCACTATTGCCATTGGTTGCCTCGGAGTCATGGAGAGATGTAGAAGTCTCTGCATCTCTCCCACAGCCTCAGAGGAAACAGTTGAAGTCACTGCTGTGCGAATTTCAAGATGTACTCACAGATATTCATGGAAGAACTGATTTAGTTGAGCATGATATTAAACTGAACTATGGAGAGCCCATCCGGGTGAGACCATATCCTATTCCACTACATTATACTTCTGCTGTTGAAAAAGAAGTGAATGATATGTTACGCTTAGGTGTTATCTCCCCATCTGATTCATCATACTCATTTCCCATGGTCATCGTGCGGAAGAAGGATAAATCCCTACGGATATGTATAGACTTCCGCCGCTTGAATAGTGTCACAGTGATAGATGCGGACCTATGCCCAACAAAGAGGCCCTCCTATCCCAAATAGCGGGGGCAAAGTATTTTACCAAACTAGACTTATCGGGGGGGTATTGGCAAATTCCCTTAGCAGAAGGCGCTAGGCCACTTACAGCATTTTGTACCCCTCAGGGTATTTTCCAGTTTAATTATATGTGCTTTGGACTGGTGAATGCCCCGGCAACTTTTGTGAGAATGTTGAGAATGCTTTTGAGGGGACAGAAGGATGTTATCACATATATTGATGACATCTGTTTGTTTCATGACACGTGGGATGAACATGTAGAGGGATTGAAGTCACTGTTATCATGCCTTCGGGTGCATCACCTTACAGCAAGACCCAGTAAGATTAAGGTGGGGTTTCAGGAGTTAACGTTTCTGGGGTATGTGGTAGGACAGGGTGTTTTAAAACCAGTTGATCAGACAGTTGGAAGAATTTTGAATTTGCAACCTCCAAAAACAAAGAAACAAGTACGTAGTTTACTCGGTCTGATAAATTTTTATCATAAATTTATCCCCAGGTTCTCTTCATTGTCGGCAGCACTAACATCACTCACTAAAAAGGGCACGCCGAACAGAGTGGTCTGGACGGAAGAGTGTGATAGAGCACTGAGGAACATCAAGGCTGTATTCTCCAGCGAGCCCATTCTTCTACTGCCAGACTTGGCTAAGCCCTTTGTATTGAGGATTGATGCTTCTGCAGTGGGCATTGGTGCGTGTCTGATGCAAGAACATGATGGGTTTCTACATCCTGTCATGTATGTCAGCAGGAAGTTGCTTCCGGCTGAAACGCGATATGCCACTATAGAGAGAGAGTTTTTAGCCATTATTTGGGCTGTTTTCAAACTCTCTAGGTATTTGTTAGGATCTCATTTTGTACTGGAAACGGACCATTGTCCATTGACTTTTCTTAAGTCATCTAGATCACCAAATTCACGTTTGACAAGGTGGTCGTTGTTGTTACAACAGTACAACTTCACTGTTTTTCCTATTCAGGGTAAATTAAATGTTCTTGCAGATTCATTATCTAGATTATGAACACTTGCTTGAAGTAAATGGGTGTGTTGTTTTTTTTTTAACTACCATTTCTATGTAATATTTGATACTTGTACATGAGTAATATTTTGTCAACTGTATTCTGCATGATTTTTGTATAAGCTAAGTTCTTATCATATGTTGTGTATCCAGTACAGGGTTATAGAATAGATATTCTCCGGGATAGGAGAATTTGGTGAAATTGATGTAATGTATCACCTTTAATTTTCTGTGTAATTAGAGATGCATGATTTTTGCCATATGGTTGCTGTTGTATTTTTCTAGCAACTCGGTTCTATTGTAATTTTTTATTTTTGTGTTCTTCAGAATGTTATTATTGATTATTTGTAGATGCATATTTTCACACTGATGCTATAGATTTTGCCCACATATGTAATCAGAGGTTTTGGATGGTTGGTTTCCTGATATGTACCACCCATCCAGTGAAAAACTATGTTTTTCACTTGGAGAAGGAGGGGTGGATGTCACGAACGGTTTATAGAATGAATGTCAGTACTCATGCTTCGGTGGGAACTAGATATGTTTATGTAAGTTGTGAGTTGAAGTGAGTGAATGTTAAGTTTGTTTGCGGGCATGAATGCATTAGTAGCAGTAAGCGCTAATGTCGAGTTCACGGGCATGGCTGAGTTGTTGTGAACGAAGTGGTGGTGAAGACTGGTCAGGTGTGAAAAGGGTCATGGGTGAAAAGGTCAATTCGAGACAGAGATTACAGCGAGGAGAGATTACGTGGAGAGTGAAGGCGAAACGGTTGAAGAAAAATAGGAAATGTATTAAGATATTGTGAAATTCGTTCCATGAGATGCTGTTCTAATTATGCACATCATACGTTGTGCTTTTCTTATGTGATGATTTATGGCCAGAGCGGCAGTCTGCCTGTGTTATTGTGTTATACTCAAGTTTGTGACATAAAGTCGTCGGATATCGTATCTACGTGTTGGAGTTTAGTGAGTTAACAATTAGCTGTGAAAAACGAGCCATGTTTGTCGCTCCATGTGTATGTAATACATATTGTCAATGTGTACACACAGCAAGCACTTGACAAATATCAAATAGCAAGGATTAAAACTTGGCCAAGTTAATCGTACCAGTTTACGACGGAGAATAGCGGCTTTGAGCAGCAGAATACAAGCATGTCTCGGTGATATTGCGGGTTCGGTTCCAGACAACGGCAGTAAAGCGAATTTATCAATAAAGCGGATCAAAACCATTGTTTTGGCTTCACAGTTCATTTAAAAGCCTAAAATTATGTTTACACTATGTCTATTAAGTGCGTAAAAGCGTTAGGTCTAAAAGAACAATGTACTGTACAATTAAAAATACTTTATTGCTAAAATAAATGCTAATCTTCATAATCTGAGCCTTCAGTGAATTGTCATCTTTTTGCTGTTGGAGAGCCACAATCTATCGGAAAAAGAAGGCATGCTCTAATAAATGAACATGAATAATTTGAAAAAAGCGCAATATATGCAAAGCGCAATAAAGCAAAGCGCAATAAAGCGAGGTATGCCTGTACTTTTCATGTATAACAATTTGCTCCAAAAATTTCAATTCCTAGAGATCACAGAAAATACTAGATAATTTTACATCATAGAATTGATGTTTGCAAGGTGGCCGAGTGCAGCAGTAACACCTTCATTTCACATGGTACCACGCCTGATAGAGTATTTTATTGTTTACTTCTTGTCCATTCTATGATGTAAAATTATTCAGTATTTTCTTGTTTACTTCTTGTCAATTCTATGATGAAAATTATCCAGTATTTTCTTGTTTACTTCTTGTCCATTCTATGATGTAAAAATATCTAGTATTTTCTTGTTTACTTCTTGCCAATTCTATGATGTAAAATTATCCAGTATTTTCTTGTTTACTTCTTGTCAATTCCATGATTTAAAATTATCTAGTATTTTCTTGTTTACTTCTTGTCAATTCTATGATGTAAAATTATCCAGTATTTCCTTGTTTACTTCCTTTCAATTCTGTGACGTAAAATTATCCAGTATTTTCTTGTTTACTTTTTGCCCATTCTATGATGTAAAATTATCCAGTATTTTCTTGTTTATTTCATGTTCATTGTATTATGTAATATTATCCAGTATTTTCTTCTTTACTTCTTCTCAATTCTATGATGTAAAATTATCTAGTATTTTCTTGTTTATTTCTTGTCCATTCTATGATGTAAAATTATCCAGTATTGTCACCCGATGTCATCCTCTATCTGCTCATATTTGTCACACTAAGAGTTATTGTGTTACACGTCTCAAGGAAGTGGATTGATAATAGGGGCAGAATCAATAAAAAAAATCAACCCAGAAATAATAAATAAATAAATAGGAATATTCCTAAATATTATATGGCTGGCAACATTGCCATGTACCCGGTGAGCCACACTACTCTCCTTTGATCGCGAATCCAAGTTTTGTTGAAGTTATTTGTTGAGTGAATTCTCTAGATGGTGGAATACCTCGTCAATGTCCAAAGCACTTTAGTCACGTCCATATGAAATACGTGGTAAGATACTGTATGCTTTGCTCAACTCAAAGATGCCCAACATATGAGGACCAGAGAAAGCCCATATGGCCGACACTATTACCATTCGTGGAAAAGCTCCACGGAGATGCAACTAGCCTTAGGGTGACTACTGCTGTTTTTGAAAATATTCACGCGGTCGTTTGAGAGTGTACGAAGAAGAAGAAGAAATTGATTATGTTCAACAGATCATTACAAACTCAAATATTAAGCAGATCAAAAATTGAAGTCCGGACAGACAGATATGTGTCTATGTGGGGAGAACAAACATGTGTCTATGGGGAGAACAAACATGTGTTTATGTGGGGAGAACAAACATGTGTCTATGTGGGGAGAACAAACATGTGTCTATGTGGGGAGAACAAACATGCAACAGAAGGCATCCTCCAAATTTATTGGCTCCGCTAGAGCAGCACATTGGCAGCACAACCTTCTCCACCCCTAGGTTAGAGAAATTGAATAGTGGTGAAACAAGCATGAGACGGACTACAAACTGTATAAGCGAGATTTATGCGGTTATATGAGAGCGAATTATGAAGACGAAGAAGGAGATGCATACACTGAGAGATGTAATTAAACTCAGGGGAAGTAATAATTAACTACTATGGGTAACAATTTACTTAATTAATTAAAAACACATTATTTACTTTAGTATTGTGTCATTTTAACAAGTATTTTTCAAACTTAAATAAGCAATAAGAAACAAAGTTACAACTGATCAGAGCATGTATATTCCCAGTAGCAACATACGGCTGCGAGACTTGGACACTCAATAAAACAGTTGCAAAAAAGATTACATCATTCGAAATGAAATGCTACAGAAGGGTGTTGAGAATACCCTGGACAGAAAAAAAGACCAACAGAGAAGTACTGCACTCACTAAACGTACAGGAACATTGGCTCCTAAATACCATCGCAATAAGGAAGCTGAAATTTTTCGGTCATATAAAAAGACATAATAGTCTGGAAAAAACAGTGATGGAAGGCATGGTCCCTGGAAAAAGGGGAAGGGGTCGACCTAGACGACGGTGGACCCAGGACATCACAGAGAGTCTGAACTTGTCTTTGGCTGATGCAGGTTAAGATTTTGTTATGATTTTAAGTAAAATGCGTAAATATTTCTTTCTTACATTAAATTACATAAACAGTTCCAGTTAGGGGTATTCAGTATCAATATACTTGCGTTCTTTTCATAATAATTAGGTTATACATTTGTCGAAAGTTATAATTTTGACACTCAAGCTACTTCAAAGACTGCATGGTAAGAGCCTGAACCTGTCCAATCCTGAGTTAAATATAGCCTTTGAACATGTAGAAAAGGAACGCTCTAAGATGACGTTGCATTGGGTTCCACATACGATGAGGGAACAAGTGGTCAAGCAGATAGCCGAGACAATAACAGAAGATCCTGAAGCCGTGGTGTACAGAATTAAAATCGCACTAGGCAAGTGGAGCGTCCTCTATAGGCCGACAGGAGATATTCCACACTACGTGGAGCTGAGAAAAAAAGGAGACGACGTGGGAAGGCACAAACTCCCAGTCACACTGCCAGGGCGCAGAATGGTGTGCCTCATTGCGGGGAAGACACACGCTGGGCCAACCGCTGCCCCAAAAGAAATCCAGGACCCCCGGAGCCAAGAATGCAACGACAGCCAGAAGCAACCAAACACCCAGAAACAAGCGACAGTGAAGAAGAATCCGGTCATCCTGCTACCTCGGGAGACGGTTTCCAAACAGTTCGCCGCGACAACAAAAAGAGGCGACTGTACTCTGCCGCAAAAAACCACAGAGACAAACCCGACCAGAGACAGAAAAGAGAAGAGAAAACTACCACGACATCAAGACATCGAGACCTGAAGACTTCTGACGAGACGCATCAAACATCTGCAGCCGTCGGGGCCGGAGGCATTCCAACATTCCGTCGAGACAGCCAGACCCCAACCATTTCAGCTACCAAGCCAACCTTAACTAGACCAACCGATCTCACAGAAACAGATGAAACACACTCAATCGAATCACCCGTCAAACTAATCATTGTCCTGGAAACAAGTCACAAGCTCACGGAACAGCTAAGAAAACATTAATCAAGATCTGATTCCTACAGTTATTCTTCTTCTTCTTCTTCCGTCCTTAGCCACCGACCGTCAAAGCAGTCAGTGGCCATTACGCCTAGTGGCGTCTTAGGGCAACAGCAGATAGGTTTTCTTTGCCATTGTTTCCCATCACGCCTATTGGCGTCTTTAGGGCAACGGCAAATCAATCCATTTGCTGTTGTTTCCGTAATCAAAGTGACTGGCAAACGGGTGATCAGCCCGTTGGTCCTACAGTTATTAGGTATGTCAAATTTATCGTAATCTATCACAATAATGTATTATTTTACTATCCCCCTTTTATCTAGAACATGGCAGAAGAAATAATTTTAATTAGTTTAAATGTTAGGGGCAGTCGCTCAAAACTACACAACATCATTCCACTTATACACAACATCATACCACTTATAAACATCATACCACTTATACACAAACACAAACCAAATTTCACACATTTACTGGAAACAAACATAAACACACACGAACGGGCTTCACGAATCACATCTCAGCTAGGACTACGACATTCATGTTTGAGTTTAGCCATACAAAACTCAGGTTTAGAAACATCAATACTGCAGACGTCAGACAGATGTGAAATACTTAGTAAAGACAGTGACAGTAGCGGGAGAATAAGCATAGATAATGTAGGGAACAATACGCACACATACGCGATAGTTAACATACATGTTCCACCAAACTACAGGAACCAACCACAATTTTATGAGAACTTATGAAGTTTGCTCACGAACACTTACAGGGTACACAATAGGAGGGGACTTTAACTGTGTTTTGACTGAAATAGATGTGATAGGTGGAGTCAATAGAACACAGAAAAGGAGAGGTGACAGAGATGACACACATCAGCTAGAAATTCTACAAACTATACAGGATGCGCATGGACTACTAGACGCTTATAGACACACACACCCTCACGGTATGGAAACCACGTACAAAAACACAGCACACAACAGGAAATTAAGATTAGACAAAATCTATGTGCCGTCAACACACCATATAAGTCAAGCTAAACACTTGCCTGAAGCTCTCAAATTCACAGATCACATAGCAGTACTCACAATCATTAACACTACACAAACAGGCATATATTCAAAGAGTTCCCCTCACTGGAAATTCAACAACACTTTGCTAAATGACAAAACATACGTAGAGCACATGACCAAACTAATTATCACGTACACAAGCGACACAACAATAGAAAATGTACAACAACACTGGAAAACACTTAAAAACACCATTCGCGTACAAACACAGCGGACGCCTTCCATCATACGCAAAAAGGGAATACAACAAGAGGCATTAATAGAGAACGCTATTCAACTAAGAAAGCTAGCTGACGATTACTTTGTTTCTTGCGTGATGTTAGCAGTTCCTAAGCTGAGCAACTCTTTCAGTTGTTCTTTTGATTGTAAGCAGGTGCAAGGTCAAGCATCAGAAATGATAACTACTAGCACAGAAGAGAAAACCAATAATGGTGAAGATGACATAAAGATGGAAGAACTAAAGGCAGCACTGGAGAAAATCAAGATGGGCAAAGCAGCAGGGCATGATGGTATAACATCAGAAATGGTTAAGTACATGTTTGCATCAGGCGACCTATTACTCTTAAGGGTCCTACATTCAGCATGGTGCAACTAGACTATAACAACGCATTGGGAAATTGCCATCATAACACCAATTTTCAAAAAGGGTGACAATTGATAATTTGACAACCATGGAGGCATATCCCTTCTCTGTGTCCCTGGTAAAATCTACTCTACAATACTAGAGCAGAGACTCCGACGCCTTGCTGAGCCGCAAATAGATGAGGTTCAGTGCGGATTCCGAGCAAACCGAAATACTCAAGGCCTAATCTTCACACTCAGACAGCTGAGTGAAAAGGCCCTTGAGTATAGGAGTGAGATCCATCTTTGTTTCATAGATCTGGAAAAGGCGTTTGGCAGGGTCCTCTGGAGCAAACTTTGGGACTGTTTGGCAAGGAAGAACATTCGAGCACCTCTGATTCATGCTATACAGAGATTCTACAAGTCTTGCAGAAATTATGTGAGGACAGCAAACCATAAGTCAGAAGAGTTCAGCATCACCACTGGTGTAAGACAAGGTTTATATCCTGTCACCTTTCTTTTCATACTCCTCATGGACGATGTCATCAAGGTATGTAAGGAGAGAACAAGAAAGTATTCAGTGGGGTACTGGAAGATGAGACAGGTCTGTATTTCAGAGCTGGAATTTGCAGATGATGTTGCCGTGATTGCAAAACCAGAGGAACATCTCCAATCCAACCTGCAAGTCTGAAAGGGAGAGCTGGAGAAGAGATGGATGTTCATAAGCAGCTCTAAAACTAAAACCATGGTGATATCACGAGAAGAACGAAGACATCAGATTAAGCTGCGAGACCAGGTCATGGAGCAGGTCGACCACTTTAAATACCTCGGGGAGCTAGTATAGACCGAAAGGGAGGCATCAAAGAAGAGTTGGCCACTCGAAAAGCAGCAGCTAGGAGATTTTTTCATGCCATAAATCGAGGATTCCTCAACAAGAGAGAGGTTGGTAAGAAAACGGAGATGGCTGTATACCGCTCCACCTATGTCCCAGTCTTGACATATGGGCAATGACTACAACCCACAAAAGCCAGATCTAAACCTCAGAATTGAGGTATCTGAGGAAGGTGGTTGAAGTAACAAGAAAAGACATGTTCCGCAAGCAGACGATACGTCAAGGCCTAAACTCCCACCTCTGTAGACCTAAGTAGTACATTCCCAACTAAATTGCTTTGGCCATGTCTGCAGAATGGGAGAAGATCGGCTACCACGACAAGCATGTTAAACTAAGATCCAGACCCCTAGGACGACCTAGAGTCCGCTGGAATGACAACATTAGACAATCTTTGAAGGACCGAGGACTAGAATGGAACCAGGCCAGGAGGAAGACAGCCGATAGGATAGCTTGGCGCTCTCTCTTCCAAACCTCTACACCTCAAGTTGAACGGGAACGACTAAGTAAGTTAGTATCATACGCTGACGATTCTTCTGTTATTTTTCTTTAAACGTGTTACGTATAATTGATTTTATCTTCCTATATGTTGCTCCGACTTTAATTTGGTTTTTGTTCTTTCTTAGTTGGCAACTCTATTTGCCTTCTCAGGCGTGGGAGCGAAGTGTAATTTAACCTAACCGTTTAGTCAGTTTAGAACACTATGACAACTCACCTCGCGGCAAGAAGATAACCAGACCTTGCAAGAGTTAAGAATAGCAGCAGATTTTATTTACCAGACCAAACCTTGTTTGAGCATCTTGAGCACATAGAGCCCCGAAGAAATCTCTACCATTTGAACACGGAAAATCGGATGAAATTGTAACACAAAATCAAAGTTGGAACTTATTGCTAAAATAACAACATCCCATACCACGTGTAAGAGGCATAGTCAAGCTGCCTTAAATTATTTCTCTGAGCCAGCAGTTTGTGAGCCTAATGATAGGCGTAAGTTGTACATTTTAAATTCTATATTTTGCATTATTAACATGTGAACTAAAATCTATATATTGACGTGTAAAAATTCATATGTGAAAATTGCTTGTGGATGTCCATGTAATTTGAGGCTGGCAACCTCAGCATATAGAATGATGATTTCATGAACCACCACTGCCACTGCTGGTGACTGCTTTATTGCGAGTTTCTTACCGAGAACTGACAGCAGTGGTATTCTCAAGTTCCATATGGAGCAGGGTGTGACTGACGTTAGAAATGATCACGGTTTTCATTAGTGCTTCTGTCAGCAGCTCTATTTGTTTTTTTTTTTGTTTCTAAGTGCAGTTATAACTGACAGAGAGTCTGTGGGAAACACTATCTTGTCTCTAACATATAGTCTGTGAGAAACGCTATCTGTTCTCTAACAGAGAGTCTGTGAGGAACACTATCTTGTCTCTAACAGATAGTCTGTGAGGAACACTATCTTGTCTCTAACAGAGAGTCTGTGAGAAACACTATCTTGTCTCTAACAGAAAGTCTGCGAGGAACACGATCTTGCCTCTGACAGAGAGTCTGTGAGAAACATTATCTTGTCTCTAACACAAGTCTGTGAGGAACACTATCTAGTCTCTAACAGAGAGTCTGTGAGAAACACTATCTTGTCTCTAACAGAGAGTCTGTGAGGAACACGATCTTGTCTCTGACAGAGAGTCTGTGAGAAACATTATCTTGTCTCTAACAGAGAGTCTGTGAGGAACACTATCTAGTCTCTAACAGAGAGTATGTGAGGAACACGATCGTGTCTATAACAGTGAGTCTGTGAGGAACACTATTGTTATGGGATTTCTCCCATAGCTCTGCAGTGATGGTCCAACAGCCGTCTAAATTCAAAGTGTCTACGGAGGGACTTCAAAGTTATCTACCCGTCGTTCAAGATAGTAATCTCTTGGCAGAGATTTGAATTGAAGAATGATGCTTCAATATTCTTATATTCTCCAGGCTATAATAAAATTATTTAGG